>CM077167.1:150634297-151051681 GCA_039583875.1 Platanthera guangdongensis
TTCTCCTCGAGGTCTCCCCATGCAAGAATGCATTTTTATGTCCCAGTTGATGAAGCTCCCAATCTAAAATCACGGCATAAGATATGATCACACGAATAGAGTCCATCTTTACAACAGGTGCAAAGGTCTCTTGGTAATCAATCCCCTGAGTCTGGGTATAACCACGAGCAACAAACCGGGCCTTATATCGCTCGACTTTCCCATCCGAATTCTGCTTAACAGAGAATACCCATCTTGAACCAATGGGTTTCTTGCCAGGAGGAAGAGGAAAGATGTCACATGTGTGATTCTTCTCCAGAGCGGACATTTCTTTCATCATTGTTTGAGCCCATACTGGAATGCCAAGTGCCTCATGCCATGTCAATGATCAGTAGAGGACCCGATCATGTGGGAAGTGGCTCCGGAGTCAATGATCCACTCAGACGTAGGAGACACTACAACATGGGCACTGGCATCGCAGCAGCAGCAAATAAAGAGGAAGTACCACTCGAAGTAGGAGCATACTGAGAGTCAAGTAGGCATCGCAGAGCATCCAATTCAGATGTGGTGAACTGATCCGGGAGCTGACCATGATGGCCCTCCTGCATCTCTGTGGTATAAGCAGCGTCATGAGAATGGGTACCAGTCTGGCAAGATCCCCCACGTCTAGGGTCATGACCACGTCCACGGCCACGAACATATCCAGGTGGAGCCAAGTTTGAATGAAGCTTGAAGCACACTTCCCGAGAATGGCCCCGACAACCACAATGAGTGCACGTCGGAATAGTGCTGGTATGACTGGAGCCACCACGTCCAGCACTCGTAAAGGAAGAGCGGTCAGGGAGAGGAACCGTCGTGCTGAAAGAACATCGATGATCTTTATCAGC
This sequence comes from Platanthera guangdongensis, assembly GCA_039583875.1. NCBI lineage: Eukaryota > Viridiplantae > Streptophyta > Magnoliopsida > Asparagales > Orchidaceae > Platanthera > Platanthera guangdongensis. The sequence goes on from CM077167.1 coordinate 150,635,164, forward strand.
AAGAACCATACTGAAGGCCTCCCGGAGAGATGGAAGAGGAGACCGATGAAGAATTTTGGTGCGAACCATATCTAGCTCCATGCCCAAACCCATCAAGAACACATGTAGGCGGAATCGTTCATCTCTCTTCTGCAACAGGACTGCATCGGCAGTGAAGACAGGTGTAAACTGGTCTAAGTAGTCCAACTCCTGAGAGATACGCTCGAACTCGGAGTAGTAGGTGGAAACTGTCATAGACCCATGCCGTTGCTCCAACATACAGCGAGTGAGCTCATAAACCTGAATGGAGTTCCCAATCTGAGAGTAGGTCTCCCGTACCCGAGTCCAAATCTCATAGGCTGAGTCCATTAACATATAACTGCGGTACACCTTGGGGGACATAGAATGGAGAAGCCAGGATACCACTAGAGAATTTTCAGAATCCCATCGCGGCCAGGAAGAATTAGCCCTAGATGGTGCCACCTTAGTCCCATCAATGTATCCAAACAACTGATGTCTGCGGATAACATGTTGTGTTGCACGAGACCATTCGAGATAGTCTATTCCATCAGTGCAACAATGGTGATCTTCAAGGAGCCAGCATAGCCAGAGAGCCGCTGAGGTTCATCCATCGGGGAAGCCATAACCGTGGGGGATGTAGAATCAACCGCAGCTGAGGAATCATCCATGACGAAGGGACAGAAGAGCAACGAGCTAACCACACAAAGAAAAAAACGCAGGTGGAACGATCAAAAGGCTGGCTGCAATATATGAATTGACAGAGGTAGCAGAGAGATCAAGCAGGAGTAGCAGCTAACAAAGGATCAAGATCTTCCTGCATCAGGAGTAGCAGCGAGAGAGCGATAGTAGAGAGCGGGAGCGCAGGCAACATTATCGGTGATGCTTCATGAGGAGACGGCGGGCTCCTTCAGCATGCCCCGCTACCAGCGTGAGAGCCATGGGGCTCCATGCGCGACGGAGGCGACAAAATCATGGAGGGAGAGCGGTCAAACGACGAAATCGCAGAGACGGACGATGAAGGGCGAGCGGCGGCGAGAAGCGGTATTCGGGTTCGGGTATTTTCCTCTGATACCAAGTTGAGAGGGTAAAAACTTAATTGATTGATTAAAGAGGACTCCCCACACTTATATGTGTAAGGGAGAAAGATGCAAAGACAACAATACCCTTATGGGTAAATACAATAGAAGAGAAATAAAAAGAGTGCTGTTATAAACAAACTCATTTTGGTTGTTAACAAACGTTTACTACTAGCAAACCATAAAATCTGAAATTGGTTATTTAAAAATCCAATGATTACTAGCAAACCACTCAAAAAACTTTAAAAAAACACATAAAAATGTCTGTACTATAGTATATCACTTAACATTATAAAAGTTGACTAATAATCACGTCATTTTGCTACAAAATAGTCAATCCAAAATGCAGTCATCTTCAATAGCTCCCAAAAATCTCTGCAATAAATTAAAATAATGTTATCAATATTATGTATAAATTAATATGCTTAGGAAAATAAATCAAAATGTATACCTTTCTTAATTTATTGTCGATTGTCGATTCACATGAAGTTGTTTGTCTTTAATACTCCCTAAAATATTCTGCAATATAATTAAACATTGTTAGTATAATTGTAAGTAATTTAATGGACTATGAATTTTGAATTTAAAATTTATACCTTTCATGATTTATTGTTGAGAATGTTTTCCCATGAACTCGCTATTTGTGTATGATATCTCCGCCATGGGGAGTAAAATTGAGGCAATGTACATCCTTCTTTCATGCATAGCCTCACAAAATGATTACCATTCACGAAGCCAATAAAAATTACATTTGGGTGTTGAGGAAGTGCGGAGGCCCTTTGCTCCGGACGCATGGACTATTCAAGCCCGTCTACGTACAGCGTCTCGCCTCCGCCGCCTCCATTTTTCTAGGAGCTCCAAAAAGTGCCTCATATACTGTTTCTCTTTTCACCAACTCATCCATTAAGTCCTCTCTAACTTGTTGTGAATTATTACCCATGTTCATTGATTCACTAATGACAACATCGGGAAATGAGGTGGAGTATGAACTCAAAATATGGTTGTATCTCATATTGTACTCGTTCTCATTTCTTGCGTCAACTAATCGTTGCCAAGTACCAAGAAATATTTCGAAATCTTTCCCATCCTTGAAATATTTTTTACAATGAGCTAAAATATTTCTATGCACGTGAATCTGACATAGAATATGTTTGAAATTTGGAAATGTAAACTTTATGGCATTCATCAAAGCCAAATCTCTATTCGTAACCAAAACATTTGGCAAGGAGGTTTTATCCAATGTAGCTTTGAAATGCTCAAGTGCCCATCTGTAACTCGACTCAGACTCATCAGATAGAAAAGCAAAAGCAGCAAAAAAGTTTGCTGAGTAGATGTAACACCAACCACAGATAGTAATGACAACCGGTACCGATTGGTCTTGTGCGTACAATTCATTAAAAACACGGTATAAAATGTTTTACTTAGTATAATAGCGATCGGATGTGCAAAGAACAAGCTCACTATGTTTCCCCCGTCATTCACTCGATTAAAGCTCAAATAGCTACTATCTGTTAGGCATTTATACAAATATTGTATGGGTGTGGAACCATTCAATTCTTCTTGCTGCAACTTATATATTTCATTATAGATTGTCTGTATCGCTGTATGATTTTCTGTATTCCTTTTTTTAAAGCGTGGTTAATATGTTTCTTGGTTTCACATTGGAGGCTATCATGTCGAGAACTATTTTTTTCTCCTCACAATCCAATCTTCCCACAATAGCATGTGCTTCCAAGTTAACCATTTCATGGTTATGCGTCCCACATTTGACTTGAATAGTCCATTCATCCGAGTGTGCATTTTTTTCCCGGTGATAGAAAAAGGACATCCACAACGCTTACTATTACATTTTCTCAAATTTTATTTAACCCAACTTTTTTGCATTGCTTCTCACGGTATACACCACCTCTGTCACACCCAAGAAACACACGTGGCATTGCTATTCCTCCCACTAATTTGTCTGAACCTTTAACAGTGACCGTAAAACTAAGCTTTTTACCAACATTACGAGCCCACTCAATTAAAGATTACCTTGATGGAAATTGAATTTCGGTTTCAAAGTGTCTACTAACATCCAGATATACACTTGTTTCACTACAAATTAAATTTTTAAAAACAATTCAAATTTCTTATGTCCTATACAACGACAAGAACAACCAATGTTCAAATAATGCATTGATACCTTGTACAGGATGAATGTTGTAGACCAATCTGTTGGGTTTATCTATGAGGATGGCACAACGCTTGTGCACGCAGCGGAAATAAAAACATCAAGAAAACCCAAAAGAAATGGGATCGGGTCATGATAGTTGAATCAAGAAGTTAACAAACAACTAGGCAAAAATTACCTCGGTGGCGTTGAGTCACAACTCAACGGAGATGCTCCAAACTTCGTCTTCTTGCTAGTGGCGAGTTCTACGTGGAATAGTATCCACGTCTCTGCAGAAATCCACACGAGCGGGAGAACGCCGATCTATCCGTCGCACGGATTATCGGGAAGGAGAAAGACCGCACCTTGCTATTCCACGGACTGCTAGGTCCGCGCCACGAAAAGCAACGCCAGCGACAGTCGCCGGAGAGGAGGAGGTCGACGGAGCGAACACGGCGGAGGCGGAACACTTCCGTCGGCGGCGGGATTCGGATCGGCGGAACGATCGCGGAACGGAACTCTTCCGTCGCGGGTTTCGATCATCACGAAAAGAACAGAACAGAACAGAACCCCGAAAACCCTAAGTATTCTATTTATACCTAAAGTATAAAATAGACTTAGGAGTGTCGCTATCCGCAGACCACCCAAGAATAAGGGTTCCAGAATCGGCGAGAATCACCAGCCGATCGGTGAGAATCGATCGTCGAGAATCACTAAGGATCGGCGAGTATCGGCTAGGATCGGCGAGAACCAGTCAGCGAGAATCAGTCGGCGAGAATCACCAGCAGATTCGGCGAGAATCAATCGGCGAGAATGCCGATGATTCACGTCAAATCGTAGGTTGACGATTCTGAAAGATATGGTACCTAAACACCTAGAGGGGGGGGGGGTGAATAGGTGACCTAATCCTTTTCTAACTTTACTGGCAGCAAACAGTTTATTATCACAGATTTTTAACTTTTGCACAGCAATCACAAAGTATTCACAGCATACACAGCACAATCACAGCACAACACAGTGGTTTATAGTGGTTTCCCAAGATATGGGTACATCCACTTTCCCCTTCGCCTATCTAGTAGTGTACTAGATTCGGCCAAACTCCTCCACTGTCTCAGAACCCAAATTGATTCCTACACCTCAGGCCCAAAGCCTTACAACTCAGCTTTATCCCAAAGCCTACACTCAGCCAATCAAGGCCTACACTCAGCCAACCAAGGCCTACACTCAGCCAACAAGGCCTACACTCAGAGATCTCTATCTCCTACACTCAGGCTAACAAGCCCTACCCTCAGCCTTTATAAATACAGGCTTACAAATCACTCAGATCCAAAGGATCCTACAAGTTAAAATGTATTACAAATAATAACTCTACAACTCAGAAATAAAAGAGGGGAGTTGAGAGTTTCTTGATGAGTTCTTGGAAGAACTCAGCTGAATTCACTCTGACTTAGCTTTCTTCAAAGCTTCTTGAGTAGAACTGAATAAGACTGAATCCTCCTGCAGTAGTTCCTTGACCTCTGCTACTTAAGATCCAGAATTGAATCTGAATCCTTCTTCTCAGCCTAGTTCCAGAGGCTGATTTCTTGGAAGGAGCTCTCTCTCTCCAACTTCTTAGATCTGCACTTGGACTGCAAGATCTTCTTGTGTTGATACTCTTGGTACCACTTCAATAATTTGTTTTTCAACAAACTGAACTTTTGAACAATAATCTGATCACTTGATCTTAAACCACACGTTTCTGTAAACTGTAGGTGCCTATTTATAGGCCTTCTTCATGGTAACCGGCTGGTCCGGTCCATAACTGACTTCTGATATCTCTGACAGGTGCTGTAGACCGGCTGGAACGGCAGCTGTCAAGTCATCCAGTCATTTCTTGAAAATCTCTAACTGTCTATAAGTGTCGAGACTTTCTGTCTTTAAGTGTCGACACTTATAGTCCAAGTGTCGACACATGTTGTGTAAGTGTCGACACAAGTCTACAAGGTGTCGACACATTTCCTTGTATGTCTCGACACAGATTCTTCTGCATGTGTCGACACTGAAATTGAGTGTCGACACAAGTACTTGTTCTTCTTTCTTTAGCTGAATTCTTCTAAGTGTCGACACATCTCCTTTGTGTCGACACAACTTCTTGTGTTGAATCTGTCAAGTGTCGACACTGCTTCTTGGTGTCGACACATAGTCTTCAATGTCGTTACTTGCTGAGTGTCGACACAGCTCCTTGTGTCGACACACCTTCTTCTTGGTGAGACTTCAGCGAAGTGTCGACACATTCCCTTAGTGTCGACACTTGTACTTAGAATATTTTTTGTTGAACTTTCTGATCTTTGCTAAGTGTCGACACAGCTCCTTGTGTCGACACTTTCTTCAAGTGTTGAGTCTTCAGCTGTGTGTCGACACATTGTTCTGGGTGTCGACACATACTTCAAATGCTGACTCTTCTGTTGAGTGTCGACACATTGTGCTGGGTGTCGACACTTACTTCAAGTGCTGACTCATTGTGTTGAGTGTCGACACTTGTACTTAGTCTCTGCAGACTTTTGCTGAGTGTCGACACAGCTCCAAGTGTCGACACTTTCTGGTGTAGACACAGCTTCACTGGGTGTCGACACATGGACTTAGAAACTTTTTGCTTCAGTCCAGTGATTTCTTAACCTGCACAAGTAAACTCAACATACATCAAATACATTATGATGTATATCATTGAGTTGGGTGAGGCTTCTTCAAATCAGGTACATTTGACCAATGTACCCAACAATCTCCCCCTATTTGGAGAAGTCATAACCCTTAGTCAATGATATACACCATTCATAATTAAAGATTACAAAATGATGTAAAGCAGGTTATAATCAGCAGGGTAAACATAACATGTATTAAATCACACATGTATACACATTCATCAGCACAGAACAAATAAGAAATAGATACATTCACAGAACAAACATGAAACATATGAATTATATATTGTTCTAATATTTGTCTTATACATTTTCAGAAGTTTACTAAATGTGTTACATCCAAAAGATTACAACATAAACTTCAAGAAATTTCTTAATCTATTTCTGGTCTGGTTCTTTGATAACTATGCCTTTGCCAGGTTGGACTTGAGCTTTGACAGTGGCTTCAGCAGTTTCAGCAACAGCAGGCTTCTTGCCTTTTAGATCTTTCTGTTTGAGTGCTTCTGCCTTGATCTTCTGCCTCTCAAAGTAGTGATATGGCTTGGGGAAGTACTTGCTAGGCTCCACTGCATTAGGAGGTAGCTTTCCCATCTTAGCCTTCCTTCTGAATTGAATAATGACCTCTTGTCTTATTTCATGTTTTCTCTATTCAGCTTCAGAGAACCATTTGTTCCTGTCATGTGTATTGTCCTTGGCAGCTTTCCAGGCAGTTAAAATTATATTCCTAGAGGTAGGGCTCCACTGTTCAAAATCTGGCTTTTGTTCTGCTTGTTCCCTAAACCTCTTCTTTGACAACCTTGTCTCTTCTTCTTTCTGTAATGCCTCTTGCATGGCTTCAGATATAGGTTGAACAACCTTTTCAATGTGGACATTGTCCTTGCCCTCAAGTGGGCTATACATTGTGCTCACATCTGCTTGAATCATTTCAAAGTCTGGAGGTGGATAAATGACCTGAGCTACCTCTGGTTGCTCACCTCCAAGATAGGCAGTTTGAATCCTGATTCAGCAACATTATCATCATCACAGAGTGGAGGATAGCCCAGTGTAGCTCTGATGGAATTAGATATCCATTTGGCATGGTCAGAGCTAGCTTTGACTAATACTCTCTCCCCTTTATGACTTCTCGAGCCATATGGTCTCTGACATCATCCTTTTGAAATCTTATTTGACTGTCCAAATATCTGATTCCCTCTTTAAAGAATGGTTTGAGCTTTTGCAGTTGATCAGATATAGCTTTCTGAGAGGCTTGGATGGCAGTCTTGACAGCAGAAATTTCTTGTTGAAAGGCTTTGTCAAATTCTATCTTAGCAGCAGCAGTAGATGTAGAAGGTTCAGCACCCTTGGTCTTCAACTCAGTGACTATAGCATTATGTGAAGCAGTCAAATTGTCATTCATTCTTATCTGATTTTCCAGGATATACCCTTGCTTCAATGCTATATCATCTACCTGTGCCTTGATCTTCTCTTGGTGTGTTGCCAATACACCACTGCATTTCCACCCTTGTGGAAGCAGTCTGTCATCTCCTTCTTGTTGAGATTCATCTCAAACCTTATAGATTTTATATCTTGGGCCAGATCAAATTGTAAAGTCTTCTGCCCTTCATCCACATAAGCCTCTATAGCCTTTCTTTGTTCATCAAGTTTTATCTGCATGGCAATCATTAAGGCACTATAATCAACAGTTGGGGCTTGTTGAATTATAGGCTGTGGGGCTACAGTTTGCAGAGCCTTCTTGTAACTCTGGCTCCTTCTCTTGAATACATAGAGTTTCTTTTTCTTGCCCTTGCAGTCTCCTCATCTTCAGAGGCAGAAGTGCTGGCAATATCAACCCTCTCCTTAGGGCTTGGAGGCTTGTCAGCTTGCACATCTTGTGCCTTCTCAGTTTCTTGCCTTATAGGCTCTCCAGAACTTGCATTTGCTCCCCCTCAGCAGCAGCAGTCTCTCCTTCAGCAGCTTCTTTGTCCATGTCAAAATCAACTTGATCTAGATTGAGAAATAGATCTTCCATGGTGAACTCTTGAGGTGATTGAGCTGGAGACATTCTTTGTTCTTCAACTACTGGAACAGCAGATGTGTCTTTGATAACAACATCTGGTTCTTGACTAGGCAGCTGAGTTTGCTGAGGAACATCAGACAAATCAGCATCTTCTATAAGATATTCTAAAGTTTTTAGGTCAGTGAGTACCTCTTGGATGATGATGGTGGCTTGCTCACTGTCCAGTGTAGATGCTGCTTCTACAACTGGATGCTCCCCCTGGCTTTGATCCCTGTGGATGGGGCTAGCTGGAGGCAGCTCCCCTAGATCTCAGCATCAGTTGGAGGAGCAGGAGACTTCACTGCTGGCACTTCCTCATGATCATCAGGAGTGAAAACAACCTGTTCTTCACTCCCAGAACTGCTGGAGGACTCTTGTGCCACAGGAGCTATCTTCCTTTTCTTCTTAGGAGGAGTGACTTTCTCAGTAACTGTCTTCTCAGGGGTTGGCATGTCCTTTGACAACACCCTGTCCCATCTTGAAAAGATCCTTAGATCCATCTTCCTCATGTGGTTTATTTTGCTACCTGCAGCTGCACTCATCACCTCTGGTATGGTACCAGCTAGGTAGAGACTAATGATCCTGCCCAGATTGGGCTTCTTCAAGCTCTCCTTAATCTTGTCAAATACTATGATTGACCAATCAGTTCTTAGATTAAAGATAATTCTTGTCATTACTCCAAACATATTGGCAGACACTCTGTCATGCCCTCCTGGCTTACTGAGTAAGACTTTTCCCACAATCTCAGACATGAATTTTCCTTGAGTATTCATGCCTTTCCTGTTAAAGACAGAACCTATCTTCATCTTTGGATCAAGACCACACCAGGTTAAAGCTTCCCTGGTCTTTGAAGCAGTAACCTCTTCTTCATCTTGAATTTTTGGTAGCTGAAGTACCTTCCTCAGACTCTTAGGTGAAACCTTAATCTTAGTTCCATGAACTCTGGATTTGATTCTGAATCCAGATTCATCTACGGCAGCTCCATTAAGAAATTCAAGTACTTCCTTCTTCCAAATCTTTGTAGGTTCAGACAAGAGATATTCTAGTCCAGAATCGGCGACTAGGGTTACCACCGCCTGAATTTCTTGATCTGCATCGTCGAATGCGCCGCGCACAAGCTCATAACCCTCGTTAACGTTCTCCTCAAGCTTAGGAGCCATTAGGGTTTGTAGAATTTGTCTGTAGAAAAGAGAGGTGTCGACACAGTAGTTTTGGTCTCGAAACTTTGAAAGCGTGTCGACAAACAAAGACAGAACCCTATTTATACCTGTCTAATTTTGAAGATGAACAGGCGGGACAGCTAACTTAAAATGTGTCGACACTGGCTATAAGTGTCGACACTGACTTATAATGTCTCGACACTCATGTGTCGACACAAGTTGAGTCAACAGATTTTATGTGTCGACACTTGGTTATGTGTCGACACCTACTAGACAGGTGTCGACACTAACATTCTGAAGTGTCGACACCACATTCCTAGATGTGTCGACACTTTTTTTCTGAAGTGTCGACACCACTATTCTGTGTCGACATAGACTTGTCTATGTGTCGACACCTTTTTACTTAGTCATTTTCAAATCTGTAAACTTACTCTAAGTTTATCATTCCTAGTTCAATTTTGAATCTATTGAACTTAGCTTCTTCTAGTGGCTTAGTAAACATATCAGCTACTTGTTCATCTGTTTTAACATATTCTAATAAAATATCTTCTCTTTCTACATGCGAAAATGATATTTAATCTCAATATGTTTTGTCCTACTATGGGATACAGGGTTATTAGCTATTGAAATAGCACTTGTAGAATCACAGAAAAGTGGAGTTCTACTTACCTGAAATCCATAGTCCTCTAGCTGATGTTGAATCCACAGAAGTTGAGCACAGCAACTTCCTGCAGCCACATACTCTGACTCAGCTGTGGAGATAGCCACACTGGTTTGCTTCTTGCTACTCCATGAAATTAGTCTCCCACCTAGGAATTGACAGGTTCCAGTAGTGCTCTTTCTATCCTCTTTGCATCCTGCAAAGTCTGCATCTGAATAACCTGTTAGATCAAAATCTCCATTCCTAGGGTACCAGAGGCCTAGATAGGGAGTGCCCTTTAGATATCTCAATATTCTTTTGACTGCAGTCAAATGAGACTCTTTAGGGCAGGCTTGATACCTGGCACAAACACATGTAGCATACATGATGTCAGGTCTACTAGCAGTCAAGTATAATAGGGAGCCAACTATCCCTCTATACAAGGTTTCATCTACAGGTTTCCCTGCATCATCCTTGCTAAGAGACATACTTGACCCCATAGGAGTCTTCATGGTGCTGGATGAATCCATACCATACTTCCTTATGAGTTCTAGGGTGAACTTGGACTGACATATGGATAAACCATTTTCAGTCTGTTTAACTTGGAGACCCAAGAAAAACTTCAGCTCTCCCATACTACTCATCTCAAACTGACCTTGCATAAGTTTTGCAAACTTTTTGCAAAGGCTGCTTTCAGTAGACCCAAATATAATGTCATCTACATATATTTGGACTAGTATGACTTTGCCTCTAGATTCCCTAAGGAATAGAGTCTTATCTATTTTCCCCCTTGAGAACTTGTTCTCAATGAGGAAACTAGATAGGGTTTCATACCAAGCCCTAGGGGCTTGCTTTAACCCATATAAAGCTTTCCTAAGTCTATAGACATGATGAGGTAGAGTTGGATCAACAAAACCTGAAGGCTGCTCCACATAGACTTCTTCTTTCAAATTACCATTTAGGAATGCTGACTTGACATCCATTTGGTATACCTTGAATCCTTGATAGGTTGCATAGGCCAAGAACATTCTTATGGCTTCCAGTCTGGCTACTGGAGCAAAGGTTTGATCAAAGTCAATACCTTCTTCTTGCCTATATCCTTTAGCAACCAGTCTAGCCTTATTCTTAATGATGACCCCTTGTTCATCCATCTTATTCCTGTAGATCCACTTAGTTCCTATTACATTGTGGTCTTTAGGTTTAGGAACAATTCCCAGACCTTGCACCTCTTGAACTGATTAAGCTCTTCTTGCATTGCTTCAGTCCATTGTGGATCTTGTATTGCTTCTTCAAACTTCTTAGGTTCAACTTGTGACAGAAAGCTGGAATAGATTGCAGCATTCTGATTTCTGCTCCTTGTTTGAACTCCTTGTCTTGGATCTCCAATAATCAGCTCTACTGGATGATCTCTAAGATGCCTGTGGGCTGGAGGCATCCTCACTTCTGGTTGAACCACTTCAGCATCTGCATCATGCTGTACTCCTTGTATTTCTTCAGCAATTGGCACATGTAGTTCTCCCCCTGGACAACAGCTACTCTCCTCTCCTTGCTGTCTTGCAGCAGGCACTTCTTCTATAGTAAGCTTGTCCATTTTCTTTGTCAAACCTGTGGGGCTGCATACACTGCTAGACAACTCATTATTAATAAGTTTAGTCTCATCAAAAACTACATGCACTGATTCTTCTACAACTTGTGTAGTCAAGTTGTAGACTCTATAAGCCTTACTATTATTGTTGTACCCAACAAAAATTCCCTCTTGGGACTTGGCAGCAAACTTAGTTAAGTAAGACTTCCCATTGTTAAGTATGAAGCATTTGCAACCAAAGATCCTGAAATAGGATAGGTTTGGTTTCCTGCCTTTCACAACTTCATAGGGGGTCTTGTTTAGCCCTTTAGTGATGGTAGCCCTATTTATAACATGGCATGCAGTGTTAACTGCTTCAGCCCAGAAATACTCTGGCAGTGATGTATCACTCAATAGGGTTCTACCAGCCTCTATCAAGGTTCTATTCTTCCTCTCAGCAATGCCATTTTGCTGAGGTGTTCTAGGTGAAGAGAATTCTTGAAATATCCCAAAGTCTTCACACAGTTTTGTCATGCTATCAGACTGAAATTCAGTACCATGGTCACTTCTAATTTTGACCACTGTACTATTTAGTTCATTCTGAATTTGCTTGACAAAGCTATAGAAGACACTAGGTGTTTCAGATTTCTGTCTTAAGAAGAACACCCAGGAAAACCTTGAGTAGTCATCTACAACTACAAAGGTATAGACCTTCCTACCTAAGCTGTGAACTGGCATTGGACCAAAAGATCCATATGCAAGAGGTATAAACACCTCACAGCATCTTTGTTTTCTATGCTTTAAAGGTGGATTTAGTCTGCTTGCCCTTTTGACAAGCTGAGCAAATACCATCTTTGACACACTTAACTTGAGGACCATTCCTCACTAACTCTTTGCTAAAGAGTTTGCTAATAGTCTTGTAGTTAAGATGGGCAAGCCTCTTGTGCCATTTGACACAATGAGAGACTGTCTCATCAGCTACAAGACAAACTGGAGAACCATTGTTCTCAACCATAATGTCTAGGCAGTAGACATTCCTCTTCCTATATCCTGTCAAAATGATCTCTTGATCACTTGACCTCTTGATATGACAACCATTTTTAGCAAATGAGATGTCATACCCTACATCACTTAATTGACTTATACTTATTAGGTTGTGTTTCAACCCTTTAACATAAGCCACTTGAGTAATGGTAACTAAGTTTGTAGAAATGTTACCAAATCCTTTGATGATTCCTTTTTCAGAACCACCAAAGGTTACTTTTGGACCATCTTTTACTGGAATGTAGTCCTTTAGTAATCTTCTTGTTCCAGTCATATGTCTGGAACATCCACTGTCCAAGTACCATGTTGGGTTATGGCCACTTGGACTCACCTGCAAAACAGATTAATGAACCTTAGAACCCAAAGAATTCTTGGGTCCTTGGTATTTGTTAGTCTGCAATCTGACAAAGCTCCCTGCAGGCTTTCCAACAGGTAGCTTGCTACTCACCTTGGCACTGGCATTGTGCCAACAGTCCACTGCAAAGTGGCCAATTTTGCCACAGCACCAACATTCAAACTTGTTGTACCTTTGCTTAGGTACAGCCTTTGCTGTATTATCTACAGCAGTCTTGTTGAATGCTGGGGCTTTGCCCTTGGACTTAGACTTGGACTGCTCAGTCCTTGCAGGTCTAATAAAGCCCAGTCCAGCCTTGCCTTTTTGATGAACAAATTCATCAATTAAAGGTAACACTGACTTAGGTTTAGAAAACCTAGCAACTAAGTCCTTCTCCTTCTGAAGATTGATCTCCAGACTCTTAATTTGATCATTCTTAAATGATATAGTACCCATCTGAATCACTGTTATGTGTTTCAGCCTAGCTATCTCATTCAACTTTTGATCAAACTGCTTCTCAAAATCTGTTGCACCAGCTTTAAGTTCAGCAATTTCCTTTGCCTGACTTTTGGCTAGGGATTTGCTTTTCTTGTAAGCTTGCAACAGCACCTTATATTCATCTATAAGTTGATGAATATCATCCTCAGACTCAGATACACTTTCATCACTTGATGAAGATGAATCTGATTCTGAACTAGAACAAGAAACTGAATTTAAACTTGAACCTTGTACCTGACTGGGTCCTGGCTGCTCCAGGATTTTGGCACTGTCTGTCAAAGCCATTAGTCCTTGGCATTGACTGTCTTCTTGTTCATAAATAGACTCCATGATCTGCATGAATTCTTCCTCTTCTTCTCCAGCAAACAGCCCTATGTAGGCTTCAGCCTCAGACTCAGTTTCTGAAGAAGAAATGTCTGATAGAGTCTTCTCCTTCTTGGCAACAAAAGACTTCTCTTTCTTTCCTTTGAAGTGAGTCTTTTTCCTGTCACCAGATTCCTTTCTCTTCTCTAGACAATCTGCAATAACATGGCCCTGTCTATTGCAGCAGTAGCACACTATCTTAGACCCAGTTGCCTTGCTTGACTTTGTCCTCTTCCTGTCTTTCTTTGAAGGCTTTTTCTCCTGATAAAGACTTCCTTTCCCTTTGAAGAAGAAGGTCTTGACCTCCACTGTTTCTTCTTCAAGAATTTCTGAAAGTGCCTAGTGAAGGCAGCAAAGTCTTCATCACTTTCACTGCTCTCACTCTTTGTGCTGACTGACTCATCAGACTCTGAATCAACTACCTCTGGAGGTGGAGTTGATGACTTATTTCTGCACTTTTTGGGAACTTCTGTCTTGAAAGCAACTGATCTTTCCTTGTGTTCAATCCTTGTTGATTTCTCCTCCTCTTTCCTCACTGTCAACTGCATCTCATATGACAATAACTTGCCAAACAGTGTAGGAGGAGGAATTTCCCCAACTTAGCCATTTCTCTTATGACACAGATCTTGGTGTCCCAATCTTTGGTTAGGGACCTTAAGAACTTATCATTTAGTTCATAGTTACTGAACTCTCTTCCATAAGACATGAGTTCATTAACTATTCTGTAGAACTTCTTGTAGCACTCAGTTATGCTATCACCTTTACCTTGTCTAAAGCTCTCATACTCCTGATTTAGCAAGGATTTTCTATCTTGCCTAACTTCTTCAGATCCTTCCATATACACTATAAGAGTGTCCCACATCTCTTGGCTGTCTTACAGTGTATAAGATTCTGAAAAGTTGCATCATCTATGGCACTTACAATAATGTTTTGTGCCCTCTTGTCCATTGTAGCTAGGACAATCTCATCCTTAGTCATCTCAGAGAAATCCTTTGGAGTTCTCTGATTTGCATCCAAAACTGAAATCTTCATTGGCACATAAGGCCCTTCCTTTACTGTGATGTAGATTCTAGGGTCAGAGGCTTCCATAAATAGCCTTACCCTTTCTTTCCAGATCCCAAAGATCTCTTTCCTGCATATAGGTAATTTCATGGAACCCAATTTCTTGTGATTCTCAGAAGAACCCATGTTTCTTGATTTTCTTGAATTTCTTGAAACTGTGTTTTGTCTTACACTGAATCTGCCAAACAGGATCTCCTCAGACTGTTAGTCCTTTTTGAGGAACCTCGCTTTGATACCACTTGAAAGATATGGTACCTAAACACCTAGAGGGGGGGGGGTGAATAGGTGACCTAATCCTTTTCTAACTTTACTGGCAGCAAACAGTTTATTATCACAGATTTTTAACTTTTGCACAACAATCACAAAGTATTCACAGCATACACAGCACAATCACAGCACAACAAGTGGTTTATAGTGGTTCCCCAAGATATGGGTACATCCACTTTCCCCCTTCGCCTATCTAGCAGTGTACTAGATTCGGCCAAACTCCTCCACTGTCTCAGAACCCAAATTGGTTCCTACACCTCAGGCCCAAAGCCTTACAACTCAGCTTTATCCCAAAGCCTACACTCAGCCAATCAAGGCCTACACTCAGCCAACCAAGGCCTACACTCAGCCAACAAGGCCTACACTCAGAGATCTCTATCTCCTACACTCAGGCTAACAAGCCCTACCCTCAGCCTTTATAAATACAGGATTACAAATCACTCAGATCCAAAGGATCCTACAAGTTAAAATGTATTACAAATAATAACTCTACAACTCAGAAATAAAAGAGGGGAGTTGAGAGTTTCTTGATGAGTTCTTGGAAGAACTCAGCTGGATTCACTCTGACTTAGCTTTCTTCAAAGCTTCTTGAGTAGAACTGAATAAGACTGAATCCTCCTGCAGTAGTTCCTTGACCTCTGCTACTTAAGATCCAGAATTGAATCTGAATCCTTCTTCTCAGCCTAGTTCCAGAGGCTGATTTCTTGGAAGGAGCCCTCTCTCTCCAACTTCTTAGATCTGCACTTGGACTGCAAGATCTTCTTGTGTTGATACTCTTGGTACCACTTCAATAATTTGTTTTTCAACAAACTGAACTTTTGAACAATAATCTGATCCACTTGATCTTAAACCGCACGTTTCTGTAAACTGTAGGTGCCTATTTATAGGCCTTCTTCATGGTAACCGGTTGGTCCGGTCCATAACTGACTTCTGATATCTCTGACAGGTGCTGTAGACCGGCTGGAATGGCAGCTGTCAAGTCATCCAGTCATTTCTTGAAAATCTCTAACTGTCTGTAAGTGTCGAGACTTTCTGTCTTTAAGTGTCGACACTTATAGTCCAAGTGTCGACACATGTTGTGTAAGTGTCGACACAAGTCTACAAGGTGTCGACACATTTCCTTGTATGTCTCGACACAGATTCTTCTGCATGTGTCGACACTGAAATTGAGTGTCGACACAAGTACTTGTTCTTCTTTCTTTAGCTGAATTCTTCTAAGTGTCGACACATCTCCTTTGTGTCGACACAACTTCTTGTGTTGAATCTGTCAAGTGTCGACACTGCTTCTTGATGTCGACACATAGTCTTCAATGTCGTTACTTGCTGAGTGTCGACACAGCTCCTTGTGTCGACACACCTTCTTCTTGTTGAGACTTCAGCTAAGTGTCGACACATTCCTTAGTGTCGACACTTGTACTTAGAATATTTTTGTTGAACTTTCTGATCTTTGCTAAGTGTCGACACAGCTCCTTGTGTCGACACTTTCTTCAAGTGTTGAGTCTTCAGCTGTGTGTCGACACATTGTTCTGGGTGTCGACACATACTTCAAATGCTGACTCTTCTGTTGAGCGTCTACACATTGTGCTGGGTGTCGACACTTACTTCAAGTGCTGACTCATTGTGTTGAGTGTCGACACTTGTACTTAGTCTCTGCAGACTTTTGCTGAGTGTCGACACAGCTCCAAGTGTCGACACTTTCTGGTGTAGACACAGCTTCACTGGGTGTCGATACATGGACTTAGAAACTTTTTACTTCAGTCCAGTGATTTCTTAACCTGCACAAGTAAACTCAACATACATCAAATACATTATGATGTATATCATTGAGTTGGGTGAGGCTTCTTCAAATCAGGTACATTTGACCAATGTACCCAACAGATTCTCGTCGATCGTCGAGAATCACCGACGATACACGTCGAACAGGTTCGACGATTCTCGTCGATCGTCGAGAATCACCGACGATACATGTCGAACAGGTTCGACGATTCTCGTCGATCGGCGAGAATCAGAGTACACTACTCGATGATTCTCGTTGATCGGCGAGAATCCGAGCACCAATCCACCAAGGCAACACTTTGCCCCAACCCGACTCTGCTTTAAGGCAACACTTTGCCCACAACCCCATTCAGGTCGGTGATTGGTAACCTTTACCAACACAGTCAATCATCCAACTTCTCCACATCTCTTATGTGCGACCCTGCAGGCTCATATCGCGTTGACAGTGAGATTACATGTTTGATCACTTCCAGATCACAATGGTAACTCCAACAGACTCCCACTTGATCTCGAAAGTATCAAATCAAAAACCTCACAAACAATGAGCAGCATCTAGCAATGCATCATTGCTCCCCAAGCAATAAGAGTTTATAACTCATAAGCCTTTATGACCAATGTATTAGCGTTGTCTTTGTCCCTTTGTCCCTTACATCCGGAAAGAACTAGAGACATGGACCGTGTCACCCTCGTAATAGCTCAATCCAAGTTTCTTGATCCAGGACGAACTTCCAGAGAATGGTGAGTCCAATATCACATATTGACTCAACCAAGCATGGCCATGCATTTCTCAGTCCAATTCCATCAAGGGGCCCATGGATGCAACTCCTGTCATACAGAAGGACAAATCCCATATCTGCTCACACACAAACACCCAAATGATTCGTAACATGCCCAACAACCACCCTTATCATCAACCTTTCTCAAGGAAGACTTTAGATGGCATCAAAGCACGCTCTTCCTCACTTGATGAATGCTGTGACTTCAGATCAAAGGACCACAACACCATTGTCAATTGAGACCTACTCGTGACACGATTGGATGACAATCCACAGAGTAGTCTCAGGTTGGGTCTGTCCAGTACAACTTGTTCACTAACAAGTACCCACGTGATGACTTGATATCACAATATCATGACCTGTGAGAATCGGTCATCAGTCAATGCACGTGCTAGCCTTCATGTACCATCATCACCCTTAGCTTCTATGATGATACTCGACCAGGGACCTTTTAAGAATGAAGCTTCAAATAAATCATAGGCTCTCACATTCAAGTCACGTACTTGATGTCCCATGGAAGCGAACATTCTAAGGGTATCTATTATGTTAACAGTTAACTATCATATAGAAAAACTCATAATAAAAGAACTTGTCATTAATTGTAAAAGAAAAACTAGGTACAATGTTCATCATATGAACAAATGGCCAACATAATACAAGTTTACATGCAATCCACAAGATTCTCACTAGAGTTGATCATTTAGGTATCGTATACCCATCGATCTAGTATGACCATCATGCTTTCTCTGCGCGAGAGGCTTTGTCAGTGGATCCGCAATGTTCTCCTCAGTCGGCACTCTGCAAATGTTTACATCTCCTCGTTCGACAATCTCAAGATGAAACCGCCGAAGTATGTGCTTGGAGCGCTGATGAGATCTAGGTTCCTTAGATTGTGCAATTGCACCATTGTTATCACAGTAGAGAACTACGGGACCAACAATGCTAGGAACTACATCAAGCTCGCCGATGAATTTCCTAATCCATACAGCCTCCTTCGCCGCATTAGCTGCAGCGATATACTCGGCCTCTGTTGTAGAATCAGCAACTGTCTCTTGCTTGGAACTCTTCCAGCTCACAGCTCCTCCATTCAGGCAAAACACAAAACCTGACTGAGACTTGGAGTCGTCTCTATCAGTTTGGAAGCTAGCATCCGTGTAACCACTTACAACGAGCTCTTCCTCTCCACCATACACCAAGAACACGTCCTTAGTCCTTCTCAAGTACTTCAGGACATTCTTGACTGCAATCCAGTGACACTTACCGGGGTCTGACTGATACCTGCTAGTCATGCTCAAAGCAAAGGAGACATCGGGTCGAGTACATAACATCGCGTACATGATTGATCCAATTGCCGAAGCATATGGAATCAACTTCATGCGGTCCTTATCTTCACAAGACTTTGGACACTGGTCCTTAGAGAGATTCACACCATGAGACATGAGCAAAAATCCTTTCTTGGACTCAAGCATGTTGAACCGCTTCAACACCTTTTCAATGTACGTACTCTGTGTCAAACCCAACAACTTCTTCGATCTATCTCTATAGATCTTAATACCGAGTATGTAAGTCGCTTCACCCAAATCCTTCATTGAAAAACAGTTCCCTAGGTTGTTCTTAACAACTTTCAGGGTAGGAATGTCATTCCCAATCAACAGTATGTCATCTACATACAATATCAGGAAGACAACAATGCTCCCACTGATTCGCTTGTAAACACAAGGCTCATCTTCATTCTTGATGAAATCAAACTCTTTGATTTTCTCATCAAAACGAAGATTCCAACTTTGAGAGGCCTGTTTCAGTCCATAAATGGACTTATTCAGCTTGCATATTTTAGTGGCTTTATCTGGGGATACAAAACCCTCGGGTTGTGTCATATACACTTCCTCAAGGAGGTTTCCATTAAGGAAAGCCGTTTTGACATCCATCTGCCAGATCTCGTAGTCATAATACGCAGCAACAGCAAGCAATATCCTTATGGACTTTACCATGGCAACAGGGGAAAAGTTCTCATCATAGTCAATACCATGAATTTGCTTGAAACCCTTAGCCACCAGTCGCCCTTTGAATGTCTGTACATTCCCATCCATGTCGGTCTTCTTCTTGAAGACCCACTTGCACCCTATGGGTCGTACCCCTTCAGGTGGTTCCACCAAGTTCCAAACTTGGTTTGCATACATAGAGTCCATTTCGGATTTCATAGCCTCAAGCCATTTGTCGGAGTCCGGTCCATTCATAGCCTCTTGGTAGGTTGCTGGTTCATCATCATGATCCATAAGCAACACATTACCTATTTGAGACACGAGAAATCCATATCTCTCAGGCTCAAACCTCGGTCTACCAGATCTACGTAGGACTTGTGTTCCTTGAGCAGGTTCTCTAGCTACAACATCTTGTAGTCCTGTCTCAGAATCCAATTCGGTTCATTCACTACATGTGGTTCTTGAACTTCTTCAAGCTCTACCTTTTCAGTCTTTCTTGATAAGAACTCTTTCTCCAAGAAGACACCAGTCCTTGCGACAAACACTTTGCCCTCAGACGGTAGGTAAAAGTAATACCCTTTCGTTTCCTTAGGATATCCCACCAGATAACATTTATCTGATTTGGGTTCCAGCTTGTCAGGCATTTGACGTCTCACGTATGCCTCACAGCCCCAAATTTTAATGAACGACATACTAGGACGCTTCCCAGTCCATATCTCATATGGTGTCTTCAGAACCGTTTTCGTTGGAGCGCGATTCAATGTCATTGCAGCAGTCTCTAAAGCAAAACCCCAAAAGGAAACAGGCAAGTCTGCATGACTCATCATCGAACGTACCATGTCTAACAGAGTACGATTTCTCCTCTGAGACACACCATTATGTTGTGGCGTTCTAGGTGGAGTGAGCTGTGATACAATACCACACTCTTTCAGATGATCACGGAACTCATGACTCAGGTATTCGCCACCTCGATCAGATCGGAGTGCTTTAACCTTTTTTACCCAACTGGTTTTCTACTTCATGCTTGAACTCTTTGAACTTTTCAAAGGTCTCGGATTTGCACTTCATAAGATACACATATCCGTATCTACTGAAATCATCAGTAAATGTAACAAAGTAGAAATACCCACCTCTAGCCATGGAACTCATGGGTCCGCATACATCACTATGTACAACACCCAAGAGATCCTCAGCCCTCTCAGTATAACCAGTGAAAGGAGCTTTAGTCATCTTGCCTAACAAACAAGATTCGCATCGCTCAAATGATTCATAATCAAATGAGTCAAAAAGTCCATCTCTATGGAGCTTGGATATGCGCTTCTCGTTGATATGGCCCAAACGACAATGCTAGAGAAACGTAGGGTTCGAGTCATTTGTTCTTAGTCTTTTATTATTTTCTACATTACAGATCAGATGGTCCAAGTTCAAAACATAAAGACCATTAAACAATTGGGCTACAGCATAACAAACATCATTCTTAAATATAGAACAACAGTTGTTCTTAATTATAAAAGAAAATCCAATCATGTCCAAACATGAAATAGATATAATGTTTCTAGTTATGGCCGGAACAAAATAACAATTATCAAGTTCTATTACAAGCCCACTGGGCAAAGAAAGACGGTAAACTCCTACGGCTACAGCTGCAACTCTTGCTCCATTGCCAACGCGGAGGTCCACCTCCCCTTTACTCAGCAATCTTCTCCTTCCCAGTTTCTGCACATTTGTACAAATGTGAGAACCACATCCGGTATTCAATACCCAAGATGAAGGAGCAGAAAGGTTTATCTCTATAACGTAAATATTTGAAGCGGAAGTCATACCTCCCTTCATTTCTGCAGACCTTCAATGTACGAAGGACAGTTCCTCCTCCAATGACCAGCCTTGCCACAGTGGTGGCATTTCCCTTCCTTCACCGTGCTTTTCTTTTTCATCAGTGCTGAAGACTTGGGCTCAAGGTATGACTTAGGTCCCACCTTCGTCTTCTTAGAGCCCTTGGCCTTGGCCTTGCCCTTATGCACCATCAGTATGGGGCAGGCAGGCTTGGCCTTCTTCATATTGATTTCGGCAGTTCTCAACATGCCTAGGAGTTCGGGCAGTGTCTTGTCTATTTCATTCATGTTGTAGTTCAAGACAAACTGCTCATAACTGTCCGACAACGATTGCAGGATCAGATATGTGGCCAACTCTTGACCAAGAGGAAAACCCAGCCTTTCAAGGTTCTCTATATACCCAATCATCTTGAGTACGTGAGTCCCTACTGAGTCTCGAACTCCCATCTTGCACTGAAACAACGCTTTTGTGATGTCGAACCTCTCTTGACGAGCCTGCCCTTGAAACATTTTCTTGAGATGCTCGTCAATCTCGTTGCACCCCATGCTCTCATGTTGCTTCTGAAGCTCAGAGTTCATAGTGGCAAGCATAAGGCATTCGACATCTAAAGCATCATCAGTATACTTCTTATAAGTATCCTTCTCAGCACGGGAAGAGTTCCCGGTCGGCACCTCGGGGGCTTCTTCTTCCAAGACATAGAGCTTTCGCTCTTGCCTGAGAACAATTCTCAGGTTCCTATACCAGTCCATGTAATTTGTCCCACTGAGCTTATCCTTCTCAAGGATGGCTCTTAGAGACAAAGTGGAGTGTGAAACACTTGCCATGGAATTCTACAAGAATTTATGCAGAATAAAATCAGTACCAAAATTTCAAATACAATTTATTTTAATTTGAACTTCAATTAAAACACTCCCACAATTTTATTCGAAATGATAGCCATCACTAACAATTCGGAGAGTTCATGCGAGCTACTCTCTTAGTGGACAAGATCCGTATTTCACCAACACAATGAGTCAGCTTTGGCTTCCTCTCACGATGCGGTTATTTAGGTAGGCAACGCTTGCCAATTGCATCCTCATGCAATTCTTGTATGGTTGGTGAATAACTCCTTATTCGCATCCATCATATGGTGCATGCCAACCCAATGCCTCTAGGCACTCAACCTTTGAGGTCACCTAGTTAAGCTGGACCCGATGTCGACAGTGGGATATCACAATTATTCGCTCGCACCCTTACCAAGATAGATTAATGCACCTTGCTTTGGCAAGCCCACACTTCATCGATCAAAGCAGGAAGAGTGTCATCCATCGAAAGGCATCCGAACACTTAATATTTGATGAAGGGATTTTAATTATAGGTTAACAGTTAACCATGATCAACATTTGATCAATGTGCACATCCAAAGAAAACAATTCTAAACCACATGCATCCCTTATGTGCACATCCTGACACCATCAACAATTGATAGAAGGAAGGGATAAATCTGAACATCCGGAAATTTCCAAATCCTCAGATTTACATGCATTGGACAAAGGCAAAGACAACTCAACTTAAAGCAGTAGACAAGCTCATCTCTCTATGTTGGATTCAAAATCCAAAACAAAATCGAGGGATGGTTACTGCTAAGGAGACTACAATTTCTAACAATTAGAAATTCCCACGAAATCCCAGACGTTCATGGCGGGGTACCAAGACTAAATCTAGACATTTACAACACTTCTAAATCCCTAGGTTTACACGCACTGGAATAACAAAAACTTCCAAAACAACAATCATGGCCGAAACCTCCCTCTGATACCACTGTTGGGTTTCTCTATGAGGATGACACAACGCTTGTGCACGCAGCGGAAATAAAAATATCAAGAAAACCCAAAAGAAATGGGATCGGCCATGATAGTTGAATCAAGAAGTTAACAAACAACTAGGCAAAAATTACCTCGGTGGCGTTGAGTCACAACTCAACGGAGATGCTCCAAACTTCGTCTTCTTGCTAGTGGCGAGTTCTACGTGGAATAGTATTCACGTCTCTGCAGAAATCCACACGAGCGGGAGAACGCCGATCTATCCGTCACACGGATTATCGGGAAGGAGAAAGACTGCACCTTGCTATTCCACGGACTGCTAGGTCCGCGCCAGGAAAAGCAACGCCAGCGATAGTCGCTGGAGAGGAGGAGGTCGACGGAGCGAACACGGCGGCGGCGGAACACTTTCGTCGGCGGCGGGATTCGGGATCGGCGGAACGATCGCGGAACGAAACTCTTCCGTCGCGGGTTTCGATCAGCACGCAAAGAACAGAACAGAACAGAACCCCGAAAACCCTAAGTATTCTATTTATACCTAAAGTATAAAATAGACTTAGGAGTGTCGCTATCCGCAGACCACCCAAAAATAAGGGTTCCAGAATCGGCGAGAATCACCAGACGATCGGTGAGAATCGATCGTCGAGAATCACTAAGGATCGGCGAGTATCGGCTAGGATCAGCGAGAACCAGTCAGCGAGAATCGGTCGGCGAGAATCACCAGCAGATTCGGCGAGAATGAATCGGCGAGAATGCCCGATGATTCACGTCGAATCGTAGGTTGACGATTCTCGCCGATCATCGAGAATCACCGACGATACACGTCGAACAGGTTCGACGATTCTCGTCGATCATCGAGAATCACCGACGATACACGTCGAACAGGTTCGACGATTCTCGTCGATCGGCGAGAATCAGAGTACACTACTCGACGATTTTCGTCGATCGGCGAGAATCCGAGCACCAATCCACCAAGGCAACACTTTGCCCCAACCCGACTCTGCTTTAAGGCAACACTTTGCCCACAATCCCATTCAGGTCGGTGATTGGTAACCTTTACCAACACAGTCAATCATCCAACTTCTCCACATCTCTTATGTGCGACTCTGCAGGCTCATATCGCGTTGGCAGTGAGATTACATGTTTGATCACTTCCAGATCACAATGGTAACTCCAACACAATCTCCATTGAGAGTGAGACGACACCGACGATGGAATGCTGAATTTTGCTTTCTCTAAATTAGATCACCTAGCAAAAATGCAAAGATTGAAAGGAAAAAAATGATTAGGATCTTCTCCACGCCGGCTAAACAACACCATTTAGAAGAAATCAATATGTCTTATGATTAATCCCAATTAGATTGATCATAGTTAAAGTGTCATAGACCCATGCTAAAAATTTGTCCATACAAGTTATTGATCGGAAAAAATAAAAGGTTAGTATTTGCATTCTCATTTAAAAGTATTCCATTTTGCCTTTTCCATAATTCAATGTTACCTTTAACTGTTAATAAGGAAGCAGTATAAGAAAAAATATACAAACAGGATCATGAAACAAACCCATGTACAAATCTAGAGTTTAGTTAAATGAGAAATCTAGGATCATGAATGGTTTGCTGGAGCAAGGTTCAATTCCTGCGCAAGTAAAGCCATATACTTCAGCTCGAGAGGAACACTTGCCACAAAATTACTAATAATGCAAATTTAATGCTCAATTACATCTTCATTTAACAGTTAAGAAAAAATCTATCAATTTGGGCTCATGAACAACCATGAGTACAACCAAAAATTTGCGGAAAATGAGAAATCCATGTAAAAATCAATGTAGAAATTCATGTAGAAATCTAATAACAGCAAGAACAACCAAAATTTTCGGACCTTGGCTTTGGGAGGATCGGAGGAGGCGGAGGCGAGAAGCTGCACACCGGCAGAGGCCCTTTGCGGACCTTGACTTTGGGAGGATCGGAGGCGGCGGAGGCGAGATGCTGCATGCCGGCGGAGGCCCTCTGCGGACCTTGGATTTGGGAGGATCGGAGGCGGTGGAGGCGAGACGTTGCACGTAGATGGGCTTAATGCCGGCGGAGGCCTTTTGCTCCGGACGGTGACAAACCTTCCCCACACCGGCGGAATCGGGGTTGCTGCGGGCGATGAGGGGCCTTCTCCACTCCGGCAGAAACGGGGGTGCAGCGGGCGACTAGGGGAAAAGAAAAGGTCGGGAGGAAAGAAATGAGATTTTAGGTTAGAAATCGGGTTATATAGTAGGTTTGCTAACAACCTTCTTTTTAGGTTGGAAATAAGAGGAGAAACAAGTGAACAGGGTTTATTATGGTCTGCTAGAGGTGGACATAAAAACTGGGCCTGCCGTGCCGGCCTAGGCCCGACCTGGAAAAGCCTGAAAGGCCCAGGCTTGGGCAGACCCGATCCAGGCCCAGGCCAGGCTTTGAAGGCCTCCCCAGGCCCAATTTTCAGCTTGTAGCTCGGCCTAATGCCCCACCCGGGCTAAACCCAGGCTTTAGCCTGGCCTGAGACCAGGCTGGGCTAAACCCGGGCAAAACCCGAGCCTTAGCCTGGCCTGGGACCAGGTCGGGCAAAGAATGGGCCAAGCTTGAAAAAGCCTGGCCCAAGCCCCTTAACGACACTTTAAAAAGATCCGTTAAGAGCCTTAACGGCTCTTTTTAAAGAGCCATTTAGGCTTGCCATTTCCTGACACCTTGCCAGGTAATGACAAGGTGTCTTATCCTGGCAAGCTGCCAGAAAATGACAAGGTCTCATTTCCTGGCAAGCTGCCAGGAAAAACGGCAGCCTAGGCAGCCTATTTGCAGCATAGGCTGTCGTTTTTTTTTTAAAAAATAAATTTTAAAATTATTTTTAATTATATATATAACCCCTTACTTCTAACCCCCCCCCCCCTCCCTCATCCGAAATTCTAAAACTCTCTCTCTCTCATACTCTCTCTCTCTCTCTCTCATACTCTCTCTCACTTCTCAAATTTTTCTTCCTCTTCGATGACGTCTTCCTCTTCGATGGCGTCTTCCTCTTCGATGCCAGTGTCCTCGACATCCGTCGCGCATGAAATTGTGGAGCACAAGCACACTGCTCCAATTTGGGAGCACTTTGAAAAAGTGCGTGCGCGCGCAGAATTTATGGCGAAGTGCAAACACTGCTCCAAACTTCTGACCGTTAGCGGGAATTCGACGCTCGCGCGACATATCAAATCGTGTCTAGCTAAACAAGACCCGGAGACAAGTCAAGCGCAAATTGTGGCAGGTGGGCAAATTTGGACGTACAATCAAATGCATCAACGAGAGCTGCAAATGGAGAACGTCATCAAACGAGGATTACCGTTCGGACACTACGACAATGAGGACGAGACATATTACATACATGGAGGACTTCAACCAAAATATCAGCAGATAAGTAGATATACACTTAAGTGTGATGCATATAAAGCTTATTTACAATCAAAATAATATTTAATTAATTATTTTGAAGCTTTCAACGGTAGAGTTAGTCTAACGAGTGATGTCTGGACTAGCAATATTAAAGCAGGATTATCGTATATGTGTATTATGTGTCATTGGATTGATTCCGATTCGTGGGAGCTAAATAAACGTATTATATGTTTTGAATGTTTTAAATATTCACATACAGGTCAAGTTATTTATCACGTAATTACTAAATGTATTCGTGAATTTAAAATTAAAGATAAAATTATTCGTATTTCTTTCGATAATGCTACTAATAATACGGTAGCAATCGAGTATTGAAAACGAGATTTGAAAGCAATATTAAATGAAATTTTTTTTTCATACTCGTTGTGTATGTCATGTTTTAAATCTAGTTGTGCAGGATAGTTTAACATATATGGAACATTATATTAATAAAATTCGTATTATGTCAAAATACATTTACAGTTCTAAAAAATGAAAACAAGATTTTTAAAAATTTGTAACTGCAATGTTGGGAATGCGAGTAAACAATCCCAACCAGAGCACCTGTTTTTAATTGAGCGAGCAACCTATGCGGCCGCGTTGAGCGGTATGCAATCGAAAACAAAAACGCAATGCAAATACAAAATAAAAGCATACAAAAATTTTAACGTGGAAAACCCAATTGGGTGAAAAATCACGGGGCGATCGGAGTCCAACCCGGAAAGCCTCCACTAAAAGTTTGTGATAAACACACGCACGGGTTATAGGCTTTTCCTCCACTGATCCACAAAGAATCTCCACTCCTCCACCACAAATACGATCCACAAAGGATCTACACCACAACCTTCTTCTCCAACAATCACACAAGCGCAGTTGCTAGAAGAAAATGCAAGAAAGGTGAGAAACGTTACCCGGACGGATTGAAAAATCTGTCCCAACGTCAAAGATGCCATTCCTCCAACAGCACGTATAAGGCGCCTCCCAAAATCAGATCAAGAGCGGCGACCTACTTGCGATTTCAGCAAACCCGAAGAGGAGGCGGCGACGTCTTATAGATCCAGCAAACATGAAGAATGGCGGCCTGCTTGCTTCTCCAGCAAGCATGAGAACGGCGTCCTGCTTGCTTCTCCAGCAAGCATGAGGACGACGGCCTGCTCCGGCACCGAGAGATGAGTGAGGCCGGTGGCGAATCACTACTCTAGCGAAACCGTAAGAGGGCGGCCAGTCGATCTTGCTTCTCCAGCAAATGCAAGAGTGGCAGCCGGCTTGCTGCTGCTCCAAAAACACGAGAGGAAAGGATGGCTGTTGCGGTTCCAGTCAAAAAGAAAAATAAATGGATCTGGCTCCTCCCATATGCCTATTCCTCCTTCTTAATGATGGTGGAGCCGGCTGCTCCTTTTTGAAAACAAAACAAAAGGAAACCTACCTTGGTTGTTGCCCACACCTTGTTGTTGACCATTGATATTAATATATATAATTATATATATGAGTGAGAGTGTGGGGAAACACATAAGTAAAATCACGAGCCGCTATTAGCGCGCCCGGCGGTTTTAACGATTCAGATGGGAACCACACCCAACAAATCTCCCCCTTCACATCGAGGCGGAAGAAACTGCCATCCGGCGATTCTAACGCAATGCGCGAGCTTCCTTCCCCTTTGCACGGTCTTGGTCAGCATGTCTGCCCCATTATCATCTGTGTGCACCTTCTGAAGATCAAGCTCCTTCTGCTCCAGGACATCTCGTATCCAATGATACCGAGTGTCGATGTGCTTCGACCTCGAGTGAAATGTGGGGTTCTTCCATAGGTGGATAGCGCTCTGACTGTCATACAGGAGTGTATATCGGTCCTGAGTGAATCCAAGTTCTTTTATGAACCTTTTCATCCAAAGCAACTCCTTCCCAACCTCAGTAACCGCAATGAACTCAGCCTCCGTAGTGGATAGTGCAATGCACTTCTACAGTCTCGACGCCTGCGAGACAGCTCCCCCTGTAAACACAATCATGTATCATGACGTTGATCTCCTGGAATCCACATCTCCAGTCATGTCAGCATCAGTGTAGCCCAACATCTCAGACTCACTGTCCCCAAATCTCAACGTCAAATCTTAATTCCCATGCAGGTATCTCAGTATCCACTTCACTGCGCTCCAATGCTCTCTCCCAGGATTGGAGAGAAATCTACTGACTATCCCAACGGCATGCGCAATATCTGGCCGTGTACACTGTTGAAGTTGGTGACCGGGCGGTCTGGCGGTTTGTCTTGACGGGTTGAAGACCGCGCGGTCTGGCGGTTTGTCTCAGCCGGCTTGGAGACCGGGCGGTCTGGCGGTCTACCCTGGCAGTCTCTCTTCCTCTCTGGTGGTAGCCGTGCGGTTAGCTCTGCTGTCTAACCGCGCGGCTTGTGCGGTTGTTTTGTATAGACCGCTTAGTCCTGTAAATTATAGTCCCACATCTCTTATTTGTATTCTCTCATCTCTCCTCCATTCTATATAAAGGAGGGCATACCTTTGTAATAGTTACCTTTTTTGGATAATAAAATTTCAATTATTCAAAAGTTTATTCGCTTGTTCTCTCTTTTTCTCTACTTTCTAACATGGTATCAGAGCACACGGTCATTTCCTCCTGATTCTGTGCGCTCACTGCTTCTCGCGGCTTGTTTTCCGCGTTCTGCGACTTATTCGCGGCTTGCCTTCTCTTCTGTCCGCGCGGCTTGTTTCTATCCGCGCGGCCTGTTTCTGACCGCTGCCTGTTTGCGCGGCTTGCTTCTTCTTGGTTCTCTTCTCCTACTGCTATTCGTCGCAGCGACCTGTTTCCTTGTCGCCGCGCTGCTTGCTCTTTCTTGCCTCTTCGACTTCTTCGTCTTTGCGGCTTGTCTCTACCCGCTGCGGACTTCTTCTCCCTGTCCGCTTCTGCTTTCCCTTATCCGCTTGTCCCTATCGCGGTTTGCTGCTGTGATCTGCCTGACCGTGCGGGTTGTTCCTTTCTCACCCGCATCTTGGTCGCGATTACCTGCTCTTCTCCTCTCTCTTCTGTTCGCTCGGCCTTTTCAGACCGCGCGACCTCTTCCCCGCTGTGCCTTTGACCTCTTGCTAGCCGCTTCTGTTCGCGCTCTCCTTGTGGTTCCCTTCTACCCGCTCCTGCTTGCTAGTCGCGCCGGCAATTATATTTTGTCGTGCGACCTGTTCTCCTCTGTTCGCCCGCCTTTTTCAAGCCGTGCGACTTCTTTCCCTCTGCTTTGCGCTGCTTCTTGGTAGCGGCCTTCCTAGCCGCCCGACCTGTTTTCTGTTCGCCCGGCTTGGTGCTCTTTTCTCTTCTCGCGGCTTGTTCTTATCGTCGCGGCTTGCTCTTCTCTTGCCTCCATGGCTTTCCCCTCCTCCAGCCTGTCCGCCTCCGTGGTCACCTCTTCTGGTAGTGCTCATGTTGTTACTCGTGGAAGATGGCTCATCGACTCTGGTGCCACCAATCATATGACAGGCAATCCTCAATGTTTCTCCCTTCTTGACACACATGCTCAGTTGCCCCCAGTCATTGTTGCTGATGGATCTCCCTCCCGGTCCATGGGACGGGCATGGTTCAAGTCACTTCATCTCTCTGCCTGGCTGATACCCTCTATGTGCCCAAGTTTCCGTGCAACTTATTATCGGTTACTTCTTTATGCAAGTAACTACGGTGTTCTGTCATATTCACCCCTAGGGCTCTTGTGTTTTTCAGGATCCGACTCCCAACGGACGATTGCTACCGGACTGAGAGTGGTGGCCTCTACTTCCTCGACAACGTTTCTGCTCTATCCGCCTTCTCCTCCTCTTCTACAGATCTTCTCCAATGGCATCTTCGCCTTGGACATGCTCCTCCCCGCATTTCTCCGCCAACTACTGCCGCACCTCCCTCCTCATCATCCTCCTCTAAACTGTGATGCATGTCAACTTGGCAAACATCACCGCTCCTCCTTCCCACCAACGCAAAGTCGGGGCTCTTCCCGTCCGTTCGACCTCATTCACTCTGACATATGGGGTCCCGCTCCTACCCTCACCATCGGTCAGGGTAGTTCCTATTTTGTCACCTTCATTGATGATTTCTCTCGCTGTACGTGGGTATATCTTCTCAAAGATCGCTCCGAGCTGTTCTCTGTTTGGACTTCCTTTTATTCTATGGTTAAGACTCAGTTTGATGCGTCTATTAAACTCCTTCGTTCTGACAATGCTAAGGAGTATCTTAGCCACGACTTCTCCTCCTTCTGTAATCACCATGGTGTTATCCGTCAAACCGTTGTGTCTACACCTCCCAACAAAATGGGGTGGCGGAACGCAAAAATCGTCACCTCCTTGATGTCGCTCGCACTATGTTGACTCAAATGCATGTTCCTCGCTCCTATTGGGGATATGCTGTCCTCCTCTCCTGCTATCTCATCAATCGCCTTCCCTCCACAGTTCTCCACGGTGCTACCCCCTTCTCCATTCTTTATCCGGATAGGGATCCCTTTCCTCTCCCTCTGCACGTCTTTGGGTGCACCGCTTTTGTGCACTCTCCCGCTGCCACCCGTGATAAACTCTCACCACGTGCCACCAAATGTGTCTTTATGGGCTACTCTCCCACTTAGAAAGGATATTGCTGCTTTGACCTGTTACCCGCAAGCAATTTGTCTCTGCGGATGTCACCTTCTTTGACAATGCCTCTTACTTCTCTCCCGCTTCCTCTTCTACTCCTCCTGATCCTACTTCTCATTCCAACTCATCCATTCCCTCTGCTCCCACTGCTGTTCCGCCCTCTCTACCCACTCCACCGTCTTCCCCATCCTCATCCTCTCCACCCCTCTACTCCGCTTTCCCTCCACTCCGCTGCCATCTCTCTCTACTCCCGGGCCAGCTCTCTTCACCACGGATACTCCGGATACTGAGGCACCTGTTGACCTGGATCTCCCCATTGCTCTTCGCAAAGGGATTCGGGCCTGTACCCAACACCCGCTTGCTGCAGTTGTTTCCTATGATCGTCTTACACCTGCTCGCCGAGCTTTTGCACTGGCTATCTCGGCCACTGCCACCCCCCGTTCCTACCAGGAGGCCCTTACTTTTCCTCATTGGAAAGCTGCCATGGATGAGGAGATTGCTACTCTCACTGAACGGGGTACTTGGACCCTTGTTCCTCCTCTTTCGGCACAGATGTTGTTGGTTGTCGCTGGGTCTTCGTGGTGAAGTTCCTCCCGGATGG
Organism: Platanthera guangdongensis; assembly: GCA_039583875.1. NCBI lineage: Eukaryota > Viridiplantae > Streptophyta > Magnoliopsida > Asparagales > Orchidaceae > Platanthera > Platanthera guangdongensis. The sequence continues at coordinate 150,666,838 of CM077167.1, forward strand.
CAGTGTGGATCGTTATAAGGCTCGCCTGGTTGCCAAGGGTTTTACCCAAACTTATGGGATTGATTACTTTGACACTTTCTCTCCCGTGGCTCGTCTCAGCACTATTGGGTTCTTCTCTCTGTGGCTGTCAAACGGGATTGGCCTATCTCGCAGCTAGATGTTAAGAATGCCTTCCTCTATGGTGATCTGCAGGAGGATGTTTACATGGAGCAACCTCCTGGGTATGTTGCTCAGGGGGAGACACGGGTATGCCGACTAAAGAAGCTATCTATGGCCTCAAGCAGAGTCCTCGTGCCTGGTTTGACAAGTTCAGTGGCATTGTTGCGGCCATTGGTTTTACAAGAAGCTCTGCAGATCACTCCTTGTTTGTTCGGAAAACCGCCTCTGTCTTGTTGTTCTTGCGGTTTATGTTGATGACATTCTTCTTACTGGCGATGACCAGGAGGGGTATTGATGACCAAGAAACACCTTCGTCAACATCTGGTCACAAAGGATATGGGCTCCCCGAAATACTTTCTGGGGATTGAAATCTCTAGAAAGCACAACTCCATGGTCCTTTCACAACGGAAGTACGCTCTTGATCTTTTAAAGGAGGCAGGACTGACTGGTGCTAAACCTGCACGATGTCCTATGGCTGTTGGAGAAGACAAAAACTTGGACAGATGACTCACCTTTTCTCTCCGATCCTACAAGATACCGGCATCTGGTGGGCAAGCTCATATATCTCACGGTAACCAGACCCGACATCTCTTATGTGTTGGCAAGGTGAGCCAGTTCATGCAAGCTCCGAGGGAGTGTCATCTAACAATCTGCTCTGAGGATATTAGAGTATATTAAAGCTGCTCCAGGGAAAGGACTCCTATTTCAGAAAATGGTCACCTTAGGGTTGAAGCATACTCTGATTCAAGCTATGCAGATGACAAAGGGGACCGTAAATCGACTTCAGGTTTCTGCACATTTGTTGGAGGCAATCTTGTGAGTTGGAAGAGCAAGAAACAGTCTGTCGTTTCCAGGTCTAGTGCAGAGGCGGAATACGCAGCATGGCATCGACTACATGTGAGTTGAAGTGGTTGCGGGCTCTCATGCTTGACTTAGGAGAGTTTACAACTATCCTCTTCCTATGTTCTGTGACAATAAGGCCGCGATACACATCTCCAAAAATCCGGTCTTTCATGAGAGAACAAAACACATAGAAGTCGACTGTCATTTAATTCGGGAAGAAATATTGAAGAAACAGATTTGCACTCCTTTTGTCACTTCCGACAACGAATTGGCAGATGTCTTCACCAAGCGGTATCCGCTACCTTTTTCCACATCTGCGACAAGCTGGGCATGATCGATATATATGCTCCAGCTTGAGGGGGAGTGTTGAAGTTGGTGACCGGGCGGTCTGGCGGTTTGTCTTGACGGGTTGAAGACCGCGCGGTCTGGCGGTTTGTCTCAGCCGGCTTGGAGACCGGGCGGTGGCGGTCTACCCTGGCAGTCTCTCTTCCTCTCTGGTGGTAGCCGTGCGGTTAGCTCTGCTGTCTAACCGCGCGGCTTGTGCGGGTTGTTTTGTATAGACCGCTTAGTCCTGTAAATTTTAGTCCCACATCTCTTATTTGTATTCTCTCATCTCTCCTCCATTCTATATAAAGGAGGGCATACCTTTGTAATAGATACCTTTTTTGGATAATAAAATTTCAATTATTCAAAGTTTATTCGCTTGTTCTCTCTTTTTCTCTACTTTCTAACATACACACCATCGCATACATAAGGCTCCCAACTGCAGATGCAAACAGAACCTTCTGCATCGCCTCGATCTCCTCAGGTGTGCTGGGGCACTGATCAGTGGTGAGCCTGAAGTGAGCTGCAAGAGGCACGCTCACCTTCTTCGCCTGATCCATATCAAATATCTGCAACACCTTTCAGATGTACCGCTCCTGTGACAACCAAAGTAATCTGGCTCCCCTGTCCCTGCGAATGTGCATCCCCAAAATAGTTTTCGCAGCACCTAGATCCTTCCTCTCAAAAGTGTAACTCAACTGCCGCTTCAACTCAGCAATGCGCGCAGTGTTCCTCCGACGATCAACATATCGTCCACATACAGTAGCAAAATGATAAAGTCCTCTGGAGCATACTTCTTGACAAACACACAGTGGTCAAGGGTGGTCCTCCTAAAGTCGATTTCCCCCATGAAAGAGTCAAACTTCCTATACCATTGTCGCGGGGCTGCTTCAGGCCATACAAACTCTTCTGCAAGCGGCACACCAGACCTTCCTTTCCCCTGACACTAAAGCCCTCAGGCTGCTCCATGTAAAGCTCCTCGTCAAGATTGCCATGCAGAAAGGCGGTCTTGACGTCCATCTGCTCAACCTCCAAATCTAGCCTCGCAGCGAGGCCAAGGAAGACACGAATAGATGACATCTTCACCACAGGTGAGAAGATCTCATCAAAGTCAACACCATGTTGCTGTCCAAAGCCCTTCACCACCAGCCTGACCTTGTATCTGGGAGGTGTGGAGGAATCACCCTGCTTCACCCTGAAAATCCACCGATTCTTCAAGACCTTCTTGCCCTTAGGCAATCTCACCAAGTCATACGTGTGGTTATTCTGTAGCGACTGCATCTCCTCCTGCATAGCAACCATCCACTGACGCTTCTCGATGCTCTCCACGGGCTCAGCATAACTCTCAGGCTCCCCTGCATCAGTCAGCAATATGAACTCTGATGTAGAATATCTAGGGGTGGGTGCCTGGCTCGATCAGACCTCCGTAGGGCCGGCTATGGGGCCGGTGCAGGTACATCATCAGCAATATCCTCAGCGACTCCTGGTTCACCATCAGTGGTGATATCATGATCCGGAAGGGTATCAGTACCCTGTGCCGGCTCAGGCTCAACAGCCTCCTCAGTGTCGTCATCTACAACTATAGGCGACTCTGCAGCAGTGAGAGAGTCAACCTCAATCTCACCAGTCTCCTCAGGATCACCAACAATCTGATCCTCACAGAAAACAACATCACAACTACGTACAAGCTTCTTTTCAACTGCATCAAAGAACCTGTACCCAAACTCTCCACTGTAGCAGTACTCCAAGAAAATACACTGCCGGGTCTTCAGATCCAACTTCGATCTCTAGTCCCTGGGGACGTGCACAAAGGCTTTGTAACCAAATACCCGCAAGTGATTGTAAGAGGGGTCTTTTCCATACCAGACCCTATCAGGAACATCCTCCTGCAATGCTGAACTCGGCGAGAGGTTGATGACATGCGTTGTAGTAAGAAGAGCCTCGCCCCAAAACATCCCTGGCAGCTTCGACTCAGATAGCATGCACCGAATCCTCTCCAACAGTGTCCAATTCATCCTCTCAGCTACGCCATTCAGCTGTGGCGTCTTCGGCGGGGTCTTCTCATGTCGGATGTCATGGTCCCTGCAGTACTCGTCAAACGGACCAATATACTCTCCCCCGTTGACGTACCTGATGCATCTCAGCCTCTTCCCATACTGTCTCTCTACCTCAGCATGGAATCTCCTGAAAGTATCGAGGACCTGATCTTTGATCTTGATAGCATAGACCCAAAGCTTCCTCGAATGATCGTCGATGAAAGTAACGAAGTACAAAGCTCCTCCTCTAGTCTGGACCTTCAGAGGTCTGCAAACATCAGTATGAACTAGCTCCAAAGGCTCCGATCCCCCGGTGGACGTGTGGCTCTGGAATGAAATCCTGTTCTGCTTCCCAGCCATGCAATGGTCACACCTCTCCAAATGATCACCAGAAATGTCACTAATGAGATTTTTCTTCGACAGGTATCCCAAACCCTTCTGGCTAATGTGTGTCAGCCTCCTGTGCCATAAGGAAGTGGATGCTTCATCCCTGACGGAGTTAGCCTGAGCAGCTTCAGGCCTCCCCTCCATATAGTATAGTCCAGAATCTCTATAACCCCTGGCCATCACAAGTGATCCCCTGATCAGCTTCCAGAAATCTCCTCCAAAGACATTCAGGTGTCCTTCATCTCCAAGTCTGCCAACAGATATCAGATTGAAGCGGATGTTGGCACATGTCGCACATCCCTCAAACTAGTAAGGCTCCAGTGCTCGTCTTCAAATGCATGTCTCCAAGCCCAAGTACATCAGATGTATCCCCATTGCCCATCCTCAACACTCCACAGTCATGAGTGGTGTAAGTGGCAAATAACTCCCTGTTGTGGGAGACATGCGCAGAGGCTCTAGAATCAACGATCCAACATTGGTCATCATACGCGAGTGCAGCAATGACATCATCGACAACAATAATGACGTCGTCCTCCTCAATCGAAATGGTGGCTGCCGTGTGACCCTCATCTTTGCCCTTAGTGGCAATCCCCTTCTTCTTCTGATCGTTCTTCAATGAGTAGCAGAATTTCTTGATGTGGCGCTTCTTATGACAGTAGTGACATTCCATGTTCTGATAACGTGACTTCGACTTGCCCCTACTCTGACTCATGTCCTCCTTCCTTCCTCGGCTCTTACTCCTTCCTCTCCCCCTGGAGTCAGTAAAGAGAACGTCAGCTCGTGAAGAAGTGCCTGAAGTCCCCTGAGACTTTCGTCTAACCTCCTCATTCAAGATCCCACTCTTTGCGATCTCCATGGAAACAATCCCCTGGGGGAAAGAATTGATCAGAGAAACTCTGACCATCTCCCAAGAGTCTGGAAGTGACTTGAGAAGCCACAATGCATTCACCTCGTCTCGAATGTCACCTTCATAGCAGTCGGACGATCAATAATGCCCTAAAACTCGTTGACATGATCCAAGATAGGAGAGCCCTCCCAGTATCTGAACTCTCCAAGATTCTTCAGCAAATATAACTTGTTGATGCCCGTGCTCTTGATATACAAGGTCTCGAGAGTCTTCCACAGATCCTTTGTATCATTGATGCTAGCAACATGGTTGTAGACGTTCGGCTCCACGAACCGTATGATAAACCCGCACAGCTTCCGATGTTCCACCTTCCATTTTGCCGGATCTGTGTCCTTTGGCATCTCCTCAAAAATAGGAGCATGCCAACCCTTGACATATATCAGATCCTCCATCAGTAGATGCCACTGGTGATAATTGGCATCATTCAACTTTATCATCTGCTCTGAACCAGATGTAGACTCCGTCCTGCTCTGCCAACTGGCCGGACCGACCACTGATCTTTGAGTCGACTATCTCAAAGTATACAACTGGAGAGGGTAGCTAGCGGCTAATGGTCGTAAACTACCACTCCCAATTGCACACCCGAGATCCCGATTGACTCGTCCTGAAACCCTAATAGGTCAGCCCGGTAACTGCCCTGTCACTGAAACGGCTCTGTCACTGAACCTCCCTCTAATACAACTTATTGGGAATGCGATTAAAGAATCCCGACCAGAGCACCTGTTTTTAATTGAGCGAGCAACCTGTGCGGCCGCGTTGAGCGGTATGCAATCGAAAACAAAAATGCAATGCAAATACAAAATAAAAGCACACAGAAATATTAACGTGGAAAACCCAATTGGGTGAAAAACCACGGGACGATCGGAGTCCAACACGGAAAGCCTCCACTAAAAGTGTGTGATAAACACACGCACGGATTACATGCTTTCCCTCCACCGATCCACAAAGGATCTCCACTCCTCCACCACAAATACGATCCACAAAGGATCTATACCACAACCTTCTTCTCCAACAATCACACAAGCGCAGTTGCTAGAAGAAAAAATGCAAGAAAGGTGAGAAGCGTTACCCAGAAGGATTACGTGCTTCTCCTGCAAGCACGAGACGACGACCTGCTCCGGCACCGAGAGATGAGTGAGGACGGCGGCGAATCGCTGCTCCAGCGAAACCGCAAGAGGGGCGGTCGATCGATCTTGCTGCTCCAACAAACGCAAGAGGGGCGGCCGGCTTGCTGCTGCTCCAAAAACACGAGAGGAAAGGATGGCTGCTGCGGTTCCAGTCAAAAAGAAAAATAAATGGATCTGGCTCCTCCCCTATGCCTATTCCTCCTTCTTAATGATGGTGGAGCCGGCTGCTCTTTTTTGAAAACAAAACAAAAAGGAAACCTACCCGGTTGTTGCCCACACCTTGCTGTTGACCATTGATATTAATATATATAATTATATATATGAGTGAGAGTGTGGGGAAACACATAAGTAAAATCACGAGCCGCTATTAGCGCGCCCGATGATTTTAACGACTCGGATGGGAATTGAAGCACACCCAACATGCACAAGGTCATAAATTTTTAACATCGGAATTTGATATGCATATAAGATGAAATTCAAGCTATAAAATGTTAAAACGAGCCGTGAGACAAAACACAATTAATGGAATTTTATAGTATGTCTGAAATGCATGATCTTCAAGATTCTGATTGGGATGTGATTGAAAGTTATATGGATTTGCTAGAAATTTTTTATAGATAAACAACTATTTTATCCTGCGTTTATTATCCGACGAGTCCACTGGTTATCGAAAATTTTGTATTAATTGCAGAAAAATTTAATGTTTATAAAAAATATGAAAGTTGGCGTCCGTTAATTAAAATAATGGAAGAAAAAATTTTAAAATATTATAGAGAAATGTCTGCTATGTTTTCATGTGTCGCAACTTTAAATCTTTTAATAGGTGTAGATGACGTAGAAAATCTTGTAAAAGAAATAAATAGTAATTTGAATTTAAATCAAACATCTATGTATTATGATAATGTAAGCGTTTTAAAATTTAATAATGATTTTACCAAATTTTATAATTATTACGATCACCTATATGGATGACGACCTAGAGAAAAAAACACACAACCTAAAACAAAAGATAGTTTTAAAAATAAAATTTTAGAATTAGCAGCCCGCAAAAAAAAACGTTAAGTACTTTAAATGAATTAGGATTATATACGAAAACACAATTTCAAGATTTTATGAGTTCAAATGAAATAGAAAATTTTGATATTTTAGAATGGTGGAAAAAATAAAGTTAATACGTATCCTGTTATGACCTTCATGACCCGAGATTTACTAACAATCAAAACAAGTACAGTAGCTTCGGAGTTTGCATTTTCTTTAAGTGACAGGATTCTGAACGAGCGAAGGAGCGGCCTGAGCGACGAGTCTTTGGAAATTTGCATATGTTCAAATGAAATAGAAAAATTTGATATTTTAGAATGGTGGAAAAAATAAAGCTAATACGTATCATGTTATGGCCTTCATGACCCGAGATTTACTAACAATCAAAGCAAGCACAGTAGCTTCGGAGTCTGCATTTTCTTTAAGTGGCAGGATTCTGAACGAACGAAGGAGCGGACTGAGCGACGAGTCTTTAGAAATTTGCATATGTTATAAGGACCACCTGAAATCTATGAAGAGGAGACACCACGTCGCATCGATCGAAGATAGCTCGTCCGAGGTTGAAGACGACCTAAGCGGCCTAAATTTGGCTGGTGAAGATCAAATTTGAACGACACCTTCGGGTTTCGTATGATTGAGACTTCGAGTATTGTATTTTTCCTAAGTGCATTTTTTTGTATTTTTAAATTTGTATTTTTTCAATTCTATTATAATTTTTTTTGAGCTTATTGTATATTTATAATGGTTTTTTAAATAATAATGTAATTGTTTTTTTAAAATTTTGGCCTAAATAAAAATGTTAATTTTATTTTTAAAATAAATAATTTATTAAAATAATTATATATTTTATTTAGCCGGGCCAGACCCAGGCCCGGCTTGGACCTGGCCCGGCCTACAGGGCCTAGGCAGGCCTCCTCCTGAGGACGAGGCCTGAGCCCAGCCCGGACCTGACAAAAACCAGGCCCGAGCCCAGACTTTTTTGAAAAGGCCCGGGCCTGGCAGGCCGACCATCTCCCTCCCGGTAAAAATTTCAGCAGCATTATTAAACTTCGATGGAGGCCCTCTCATAAAATATTGTGATTGTTAACCGCAATCCGTTATTTTGCTAGTCGCACCCCAAAATCTCCCAATTTTTCGCGCCTTTTCGAAATACGCCTTGTACATGCAATATCAGGAAAAGTGTTCAACACGAAAGTTTTAGATATAGACGAGATCTACAACTTGCGTTATGATCACTTTTGCTAAAAATGCATGTACAAGACGTACTTTAAAAATATGCCCAGATTTTGCGGCTTTTTGAAATACGCTTTGTACATCCAATTTCAGGAAAAGTGTTCAACACGAAAATTGTAGATATCGTCGATATCTACAATTTCGTTGTGAACTTTTTTCTGTTATTCCTGTACAGGTGTAATTTCAAAAAGTCAAGAAAAATACAATTTTAGGATGCGACTAGCCGACAAAGCCAATTAGGATTGCGGTTAACAATCGCCGTTTGTTGTTGCGGTTCCAAATAGAATAATGCAGTTCGCGAAACCCATCCGTGAGCGATCTCGACGCCGCTGCCGACGGAGCGGCAAAGACTTTCTCCCTGTTCGAAGCTCCCGTCCGCGACCTATATTTTCTGGTTCGCAATTCCCTTCCGTCGATTTTTCTTGTGCGACTAACAGCTAGAAACCTTTTTTGCATCCACCTGCCGGAACAAATTTGGAGGGCTACTAGCTGCCAGCCTTTTCTGCGGTCTTCATCCTGGTTCGAGTACTCCAGTCCAAGTTCGAGCTATTTTTTGCAACGATGTTGGTTGTGAAATTTTGTTGTTTTTTTATTTGCACAAGTTGAAGTTGTATTCCTATGAATGAAGTTGTGTTCTTGTGATTCTAGTCCAGGTTCAAGTATTCCATTGTGATTGTGTTCTGGTTCGAGTTTTCCATGTTCGAGTATTCCATTTTGGAACCCTAAGGTAACTTTTGTTGGAATCCATTTTGATTTTGCTATTGAATCATAATGGTATTGTGAAATGTGAGTGTAATCATGCTATATTAGGGTGTCAATTGGTTTTCATGCTTCGAGATGTTTTATTAGTTACAATTGTAATGTTTATTCACTATGTTTCATGCATGAGTGTATGTTTCAGTTTGTGTTTGTTTGCAGTATGGAGGGAAGTTCTAATATGGAATTGTCTATTGAAATTGTCTCTGATGAACAATCTCCTAAGATTGTTGAAGTTGATGTGGGTTCTCATTTTGCAATTGATCAAGCATTTTCAACAAGAGAATCCTTAATTGAGTAGTTTCGAATAGTCGGGCAAAGATTGAATTTTTTTTATTACGATAACACGTTTGGATAAGCTAATTGGTCGTTTAACACCTCGTGTATTCTTAGGATGTGACAGAGGCGGCTGTTACTGATGCAATCAATCAAGATGGCCTTTGTAAAGAAAGTCATTTGGAAATTGTTAAGTAAGAAATGCGATTGTTAGTTTTCTATTACAGAGAAAAAAGTAGCAAATGTTGATAAGTGGAAGATGGTTGTAATATGCAAGAAGCAGCATAATCATGCTATTGTTCAATTGGAAGCGCACACATACACATCACAGTTGGACCTTTATAGGCAAAGTTGGTCGAGGATATGTATGCTTTAGATGTGATGCCACAAAAAATTCTAGCCGCGAAAAAAAAAGTTCTATGAATACAATAATTATAAGAACTATTTATAATGAGTGTGTGGTTATGCAAAAAGGAATTAGGTGGTGGTACCCTGATATAGTTTATTTACAAGTGTATTGTTAGAAATAATTAAATATTTCTTGTATTCTCCTCTTTTAATTAAATATTTCGTTATCATGGTATAAGAGCCCTGCGTGCCATAAACCTCTCATTTCTGTCCGTTCCTCTCTTGCCACCCGTCAATCGACCGTCGCCGCTCCTCGTTGGCTTCCCTCTCCCGTCTCTGTCCAATGTAAAGGCCCTTCTCTCATTTAGGGCTTGCAGCGCCGCTCGCCCCGTGCATCTCTTCCTCGGCCGATCAATGCTTGCTGACGGGATGGGTTCTCCGACAATCTCCTTGTGGTCCGATTGACCCCAAATTTTGGGAAAAGTTTCGCTTTGACCTTTTGCTTATCATTCTAATTTTTACACGATTTCAGCGGTTGGATCTCTCCCAAAATGAAATCTATTGCTTTTCTGTTCAAGAGGAGGAAAACTTTTAACTCTACAATGATGCCCCATTTCCCCTCCGCTCCTTGAAGACGTGATCTCCATTCCTCCCAACCGTTGTCTTGACGGAGTTTTGTTCAAGTTTTTTTTGTCATATATGGTTGATTCTGGTAGCTCCATGACCTCCATTGGATCTATCCGGGCTGGTCAGGATCACAATTTCTCTCAGATTACTTTGATCCGACTGGAGGACACTAATTATTTATCTTGGTCTCTCGCCATTACTCTATCCTTAAAGAGTTGGCGTCTTTTGGGGTATATCAACAGTGCAACTTGCACACATTCTAAGGACAATGCATCTTAGCCTCAATGGGAGTCAGAAAATTCCCTTGTTATATCCTGGCTCTCGAATTCCATGCAGGAATCCATTGCTCAGAACTACCTTTTCCTGGGTACTGCTGATATTTGGAAACGTGTGGAGGCTACCTATTCCAAAAAGGGGAATGTAACCCCGATTTAGCAACTACATCGTAAGATCTTTGTTCACCGATAGGGTGGTCGACCTCCGTCGACTTACTATCTGGTGTATACTCAACTGTATCAGGAGTACGACCACTTTGAATCTCTTGTCATGGTCTGAAATATGGACGAGATCTCGTCGCGGGCTCATGAGGATCGTAATCGGGTATTCGAGTTTTTTCATGAGCTACACAGTGATTTTGATCAGATTACTGTCCAGATTTTGGGACGTTTCCCTATTCCTTCGCTTCCTAAAGTCTACAACATTGTACAACATGTGTTTGGCCACTGACGGTCTTGAAACACCACCAATATTACCGAGGGGTCAACATTAGTTGCTCATTAGCCCAATTTTTGAGGGCGTGGTTCTCGTGATTTCAAACCTAATCCTACAAATAAGGATCACCTTACTTGCAATTATTGTGGCAAGACTCATCATACTCGGGATACGTGCTTCAGTCTACATAACTTTCCTCCTCCCAACGGGGGATTGTCATCACGTGGTGGTCGCGGTCGTGGTGGAACTCTAGGGCGAACCTATCACTCTGCTGACCGAGATTTTTGAGAGCAATTTACCAAGAGTTTTTGCCCTGTTCCCACCCCTCAGTCATTCTTCTTCCCTGCTGAAGAGATGTTGGCCCTTCGCTGGATGATGCTTGACCTTATTACAGAGACTCCTACTTCCTCCTCTGCTCTTCCCAACACGGGTACCCAGGTGCCCATTCTGCTACTACTTGTTCTTCTACTAATTGGATTATCGACTCTGAAGTCACTGATCACATGACTGGATTAACTTCAGGTTTTGTGTCATATTCTCTTCTTTTGGAAGAGATAAAGTAAGCATTGTTGATGACTCCTCCATTGTTGAAAAAGGGTTATCCCTTGTTCTTCTCTCACGTTATCTTTTGTGCTTCATATTCCAAATTTTACCCGTAGTCTGCTTGTTGTTAGTCATTTGACTAATTCTCTTCAATGCTTAGTTACCATTTTTCCTTCTCATTGTGTTTTTCACGATTTGAAGATGGGGAAGATGATCGACTCAGTTAGCATGTAGGATGGCTTGCATGTGTTTGACTCCTCTCGTGGGTCTCCATCTTCGCAAGCTCTCCACACTTCGCAGAAATCCGACCTGCTTACCTGGCACCTTTGCCTTGGTCATCCCTCTATTGCTACCATGCAACTTTTATTTCTTGTTTTTCCTTGTGTTTTAAAATTTTTGTTTGTGATCTATATGTTATTACCAAACATCATTGTATTCCTATTAATCATGTTTATTTACCTTGTACTACTCCATTTCATACTGTTCATAATGATGTTTGGGGGCCCTTCCCCGTTGCCTCAATTTCTGGATATCATTGGTTTATTACCTTTATTAACTGTTTTTCTCTCACGACTTGTGTTTATTTGATGAAAACTAAGAATGAAGTTTTTTTAAAAAAAAATTCAGAAATTTCACAAAATGATTTCTACTCAATTCTTTGTTACTATCAAATTTTTATGTAGTGAGAATAGTTGGGAGTATATCAATTCCCACTATGAACACTACTTTGCCTATCATGGCATTCTCCACCAAATATCATATGTTCACTCCCCTTCTCAGAATGGGGTCGTTGAGCAAAAAACCATCATATCTCGGAGGTTCCTTGGTGTTTATTATTCTCTATGAACCTCTCTAAGTTCTATTGGGGTGATGTTCTCACGGCTGCCTACCTTATCTACCACTTGCCATCTTAGGTCTTGGTTCATCAAACCCCTCTTCTCCCATTGGGGTTACCCCAACCTCTCTCCAATTGAAAACTTTTTGTTGTGTTTGCTTTGCTCAGATACACTATTCGAGTCGATATAAACTTGACCCCCTTGCTCTCAAGTTTGTATTCCTTGGATATTACCCTACTCAAAAGGGGTATAAAGGTTATCATCCCCCGACTAAGAGGATCTTTGTCACTGTGGATATTGCATTTTGTGAATCCGATCCTGATTATGTGACCTCGCTTCAAGGGGAACTCGTACCTACAGAAGAAGTGAGCTCTCCTACTATATCCCTACCAATCTCTCCACCATACTCCATTCATCCACATACTTTGCCTCATGATTAGACTCGCAATCAGGGGGAGCCTCCCCGTAAAAATCAAGAATTACATGTGTAAACTAGATGGAGTAAATGTCCTACCACTGGATCATCCCACGCTACCAGTCTCAGTACCATATCCGTTGGTATACTTCTTTGAACTCCCCATTGTCCTTCATAAAGATATTAGATCTTGCACCTAAACATCCATTGCCTCGTTATGTTTCTTATGACACTCTAACTCCTTCACATAGTGTATTTGTTTCTTCTCTTGCGTCTGTTTCTATTCCATTCACATGGCAGGAGACTGTTGGACATCCAAAGTGGAAAGAGACGATGATTGAGGAAACGAGTGCTTTGGAAAATATTATATATGGGATATACCATACCTCCCACACGGAAAGAATACCGTTGGTTGTAATTGAGTGTTTATGGTGAAGTAGAACTTTGAAGGCGTGGTTGAACGTTTCAAAGCATGGTTGGTGGCAAGGGGATATACTTAAGCCCTAGAGGTTCGTCCCCTGTTGTATCTATTTATGGTTTTCATTGATTCGTTATCTTTATTGATTGTTTTCTCGGACCACTTGGCTATATCTGTTAAAAAAGAAGAGTGTAGTCTTCTCGTGCTTTTAGGTTTTTCATAGAATGGTTCAAACCCAGTTTAAGGGCTCTATTCGTGTCCTGCGTAGTGATAATGAGGGTAATATGATGATCGGGGGCCATTTGGTTCATACCTCACTAGTCATGGTACTTGTTGGATGTCGAACGGAGTAGCCGAACGGAAAGATTGGCACTTGTTGGATGTCGCCCATTGTCTCTGACCACTATGCATCTTCCCAAATCCTATTGGGGGGACGTTGTTCTCTCCGTTGCGCACCTTATGAATCGGCTTCCTTCACGGGTTCTTGACTATACTTCTCCCCTCGCTCGGTTATCTACCAAGACCGTGGTCTATACTTCCCACCTGCCTCCTCGTGTTTTCGGGTGTGCATGTTATTCCCATATTCATCTGCCTCACCGAGACAAATTGGACCCATGGGCTCATCGGTGCGTGTTCCTTGGATACTCTTCTATGACGAAAGGGTATCGATATTACCACCCTCCCTCGGGGCATATGTTTTGCACTATGGATGTCACCTTTAGGGGAGATGAATCTTATTTCTTACCTTCAACTCACTCTTTTCGTCAGGGGGAGAGTATTAGTGATGCGGATGTTCCTCTTCCTCCCTCTTTGCCACCACAGCTTCCTCTACTCAAGGAACTGGGACCTCCTATTCCAATCCCTCTGTTGATACTCTGATCTCTCATTTTCCTCACGTCTACCACCGACGCGCCTCAGGTATACAGACTACTAAGGTTCCGTCTCTACCAATGGCCGCTTCTGCCTCAGGTTCTGATGACGCGGATTTGCATATTCCGCTTGCTCTGTTGAAAGATAAGGCTTCATGTATAAAACATCTCATTTCCAATCATGTTGCTTACCACCACCTTATCCTGGTCCATCAGGCCTTTGTTGCTTCTCTCTCTTCAGTTGTTATCCCTAAGACATGGCAGGAAGCTTTGGGTATCCCGGCCTGGACTCAAGATATGAAGGAGGAGATGTCAGCCTTGGACAAGAATTATACCTGTGATATTTCTTCCCTTTCTCCTGGAAAGAAAGCCATTGGCTCGAGATGGGTGTTTTCCTTCAAATAGAATCCAAAGGGGAAGGTTGAACGATACAAGGCGTGACTGATTGCCTAGGGGTACACTCAGACTCAGGGAGTTGACTATCAGGTGACTTTTGCCCCTATAGCTAAGATGGACTCTATTCGAGTATTGTTGTCATTCGCGGCTTGCATGGACTGGGAACTTCATCAGCTGGGTGTTAAGAATGTTTTTTCCATGTTTAGCTTGATGAAGAGGTATATATGAAATTCCCGCAGGGTTTGTTAAAAAGTAAGCTGACGATCTTGTTTGTCGGCTAAGGAGGTCGTTATATGCTTGAAACAGTCACCGAGAGTATGGTTTGACAGATTCCTCTCGGCTATGATCAAATTTGGGTATAACCAGGCGCAGTCGGATCACACTATGTTAATTCAAAGACGTGATCAGAGTATTGTTGGCCTTATTGTTTATGTGGATGACATCGTGATCACTCGTAGTGATTTGGAAGAGATTGTGAATCTCAAGCCCCTCTTATCTGCCGAATTTGAGGTGAAAGACTTGGGTAGATTACGATACTTTCTGGGTATTGATGTGACTAGATCTAATCAGAGTATTTTTATATCTCAGCGGAAGTATGTTCTAGACCTGTTGCAGGAAATTGAGATGTTTGGCTGTGTTCCGGTGAACACCCCGATGGACGAAAATCATGGAATCTGTGAGGATGGTAACAATGACCAGACCGATGTCACACGCTACCAGAGATTAGTTGGGAAACTAATATACTTATCTCATACTCGTCCTGATATTACCTATGTTGTTTGGATTCTGAGCAGATACATGCATGCTCCTAGGATTAGACATCAAGATGCCGCTTACCGGGTGTTACAGTACTTGAAGAAGGCTCCGGGTTGTGGTCTTCTGTTTTTCAAGAACGACCATTTGAGGATTGAGGTTTTTAATGATGATGATTGGACAGGATGTTGTGATGATCGAAAGTCTACAACATGTTATTGTTCTTTTGTTGGAGGAAACCTGGTGACCTGGCGCAGTAAGAAACGAAATGTAGTAGCCAGATCAAGTGTTGAGGCAGAATACCGTGCAATGTCACAAGGCACGTGCGAAGGCCTGTGGTTGCGTACAGTTGTACATGACTCGGGGTTTTCCGTGATGACACCATTCTCCTTGTTTTGCCCATAATCATGTACAACACGACAACAATCAGTATAGCCCATAATCGTGTACAACATGGCAGGACAAAGCACGTGAAGTGGATCGATATTTTATAAAAGATCACATGGATAAAAAGGCTATAATCACACCATTCGTTCACTCTAAAAATCAACTGGTAGATGTGTTCACTAAAAGCTTGGAGTGTGACGCATTCAGTGACGACATCAAGAGACTTGAAATGACTGATATCTTTCGTCTGACTTGAAGGAGAGAGTTTTGATTTATTTATAAGTCGAGTAATTTTCATATTATTATTACAAGCGCTTATATGTGTAAGTGAGGTTTAGTCTCACATCCGGTGTTTACGTTTACGAGTCTATTGTAATCTTCTATATAGCCCTCAGTGGATGAATAATAATAAGCAAGTATTATTTTCCTCCCCATTCAACTTAATTTGACATGCATGTATTAAAGTGAAGATAAAACAATGCCCCCCCCACCCCCCCACCACGCATATACTATTAATCTATGGCATTGCCTAGCCTATATAGCCCATATGTAAGCCTATAATAGAATAGGTACTATAGAAGACTATGTAGTTATAATAACATAGAAGAATATTAGCTATATATAGGCCAAATATAGGCTTAAATATTATCTATTATATGCAAAACTATTATAGCAATAGAATATATATAAGCTAGGAAGTCTATGTTGATGGAGCCAATATAACACACACACAGTTGGACTGAGAGATAAACCGGTATTTGGGGGGACCTGTTGATCCAAATAGAGGCTATTCAACTGGCAAAAATACCGCAAATGATTTTTAAATATGCAACTGAGAATAAACGCTTAAACAAACAGAACATTGGTATCAAAAGAATGGGCTAAGAGAAAATGACAAAGTAATATTGATGAAAGTTGGAGTTGATGTGCATAGGCTCAAGTTTAGCATTCCAGGAAGGATCCAAGAGGAACATATGAAAAATGAGAATTGGTGGTTAGGACCGCATGAACCGGATCTTAATTAACTTATTATCACAGGTTAAACGGTTACGAAGGTCCAGTTCATACTGTCATAACCGTTTGACCGGTGAAAATAAGTCATCCCAAACGGAGGCTTATTTTGGATGATAAATCAGATTTTTATATTGAGGTAGGAATCTTCCTCTTAATTTCCATTTTTTTCTTTTCTTTTCAAATTTATATTCCCAATTATTATAATAAAATAATATAACTATATGTTTCTGCAGGGTCAGAGAGATCTAGACTTTGTGCTGAGGAATCAAGGCCTTATTGATAAGACCTTGCTTTTTGACATAGAGCTCATCAAAATCATCTTTAGCTAATGTTGTCCTACCAAGTTTACCATCTGGTACTATTTTCCAAAATCTGAATTCATATGTTGTCTTTTGGTAGAAAGTGCTACAAACCATTTTCCTCCTGAATTTTTTCCTTTATTTCAGAAGGGTAGAATTTTTCGCTCTTTGTGATTGTTGATCAGTGCTATGTTTCTTGTCTGTGGTAACTATGAGCCCTTCAGTACACTTGATCTTTCATTGTCTGGAATTGACCATCTCTTGTTGATACCTTCTTTTATTTCTGGGACAGAAAAAGTTATTTTGACCAAATTCGATATTGCCTGCTGCTAAACCATTTCTCGTCGGTTATGTCTAAAATTTTAAAGTGCTTGAAATTGACCGGAAGATGATGCGTGCTCGTCAAGATGATTGCAACTACATCAAAATGCCAAAATGGAGTTTGACTGAATGGAATATCTCAACCCAACCGACATATTCCAACCGGTTTGAATTGGATTAGACTTGTTCGGATTGGCTGAACTTGTTCGTTTAGTCTGGCCACCAGTTCAATTGGATCGCACACATTGTGGGATATGGAGGTAATTCGACCTCGTTATCCTCCCTCGCCACACCGGTGATGTGCGATTCTTTGGCAGCTGGCACCAACAAGAGTTTGAATCCACCATCATGGTCCATCTCTGTCTCTCCTCTCAGCTCCAAAACTATTAATAGCCAAAACTTCCTGAACCAACATGATGCACAAACTCATTGTAATTAAGATACTGCTGCATTAAATTTCTTAAACTGATGAATGTAATTTATGTCAATAGAAAGATTTCATGGAGAACAACAACAACACTCAAGCCTTTATCCCATTATAGTGGGGTCGGCTAGATGGATCTTTTGTCGCCATTGTGCCCTATCTTTTGTCATAATCTCAGTAATGCCCAAGTATATCATGTATTTCCTTATAGTTTCATTCCAAGTCTTAATTGGTCTACCCCTCCCTCATTCAATATGCCTAGTGACTAGACTCTCACAATGCCTAACAGGTGCCTCTAATGGTCTCTTTTGCAAGTGTCCAAACCATCTTAGTCGAGTTTCTCGCATCTTCTTTGCAATTGGTGCTACTCTTGTCTTATCCCTGATACATTCATTCCTAATTTTATCCAGTCTCGTGTGTTCACACATCCACCTATGCATTCTCATCTCCGCAAATCCCATTTTTTGCTCATGTACACAATTCACTGCCCAAGACTTAGAGCCATAGAGCATAGCGAGTCTAATTTCACTACGATAAAACTTGCCCTAAAGTTTTACAAAGACGGAAATTTAAGAAGAAAGGAGTGCGATAATAATTCATTGCCCTAAACCGGGCCAAGGTACAAATATATATGACAATACCCGCGTGACATATCACGTGAAAATAAGAAGCGGGAAAAATAAATTTGAATTAAAAAACAGTGTGCAACGCGTATATTCAACTCTCCCCCTCAAGTTGAGAATATATATCGATCATTCCCAACTTGATTGTATTGTTCATGAAGTTGTCACTGCTCAATCCCTTTGTGAAGACGTCGGCTAGTTGATTATGTGAGTTCACAAATGGAGTACATATATTTTTCTTATCTGGGTGATCTTTGATGAAGTGTCTGTCAACTTCGATATGCTTCTTCCTATCATGTTGAACCGGATTGTGAGCAATATTGATGATCGCTTTGTTGTCGCAGTAGATAGCAACTGGTCTGTTCACCTGGAGACCCATATCTTGGAGAAGTGTCTTTAACCACAACCGCTCACATACTTCTTGCGTCATAGCCCTATATTCTGCTTTAGCGCTTGAGCGAGCTACAACATTTTGTTTCTTGCTCTTCCATGAAACAAGATTGCAGCTCACAAAAGAGCAATACCCAGTAGTCGACTTTCTATCGTCTTGACTACCGACCCAATTAGCATATGTAAAAACTTCAATCTCCAAAGGTTGGCTTGTAGAAAACAGAATACTACGACTCAGAGACTTCTTGAGGTATCTCAATACTCAATACGCTACCTGCTGATGACAAATAGTGGGAGAGTGCATGAATCTACTTAAGACACCCACATAGTACGTAATGTTAGGACAAGTATGAGATAAATATATAAGTTTTCCAACCAATCATTGGTAACTAGAAGCATCAACTTTCTCTGTATCAACATCAATCTTGTGATTTGCCTCAATAAGTGTATTCATGAGAGCACACCCAAGCATCCCAGTTTCCTCAAGAAGATCAAGGGTATACTGTCTCTGTGAGATGAAGATCCCCCGACGAGACCTCACTACAATTCCCAAGAAGTATTTTAGCTTCCCAAGATCCTTGACTTCAAATTATTTGCCCAACTGATCTTTTAAATGTCTGATCTCCTTTAGATCATCTCTTGTAATGATGATGTCATCCACATACACAATCAAAATCGATACTTGAGCTCCTCTCCTCTTGATGAAAAGAGCATGGTCTTGTTAAACCGACCAAACAACCTGTTAAAATTCAACAACCTGGTACTACTACCACGTTGAATTCTCCCCAGGTGGTCAGCAAGATAGCCTAAAGCCAAATTAATATTCTCATAACTATCCAGTTCACACCTTGATCACGCGAAAATTCCCTGGAACCTGAAGTGAGCTGGGGTTATCTCAACTGAAGTCAATCAACCAGCAACACATGCAGGGCAAGAGTCTTATTGATTTACAACAATCTTCTTTACACAGCGAGACATACATGGCGAGACATGCTTCACCAACCAACACCAAAGGGAAAGCAGAGACTACAACTACAAGACAAAAGAAACAAGCCGCGCGGACTCAAACACAAGGCGTCGGTCTACTGCTGTGCAGTCCGCTCAGTCCGCCAGGTCGCCAGACCGCAACCCAAGTCGCGCGGACTACCCCTTATTCCAATGCTTGCTCTAGCCGCCGATCTGCAAGCCTCCTGACCGCGAGGTCGCCTAACCGCCAGACCGCACAAGCTGCGATGCCGAATAGAGCAGTTCGCCTGAGGCAGGCGACTTCTTGAACCGCGAACCAAGTTGCCAAAGAGAAGACCGTCTGTTCACCGTCCGCGACCTGCTATTTTCCGCTTGTTGCTTAACCGTAGAGTCCGCACTATCCCTGACCGCAATCAGAGCCAAGTCCTGGCTTTCCAGCGCTATCCGCACAACCTGCACAGCACAACCCGGTCAACTCAACCAAACCGCGCGGACACCAAAAGGCAGTCCGCAGCAACCTGTGCGAGCTCAAGTTACTGTTCACTTACGCATGGAGGTTCCTGTTCCTGATGTGACAGGGGTCCTATTTATAGGCACGATGATGAGTGTGTTCACCACCCTAGCCGATAGGATTACCGCCACATCCTGCAGGAAGACTTCTCCGTAGTATGCGGATACATACCAGTCTGCCGCACTTGTGCAAGATAGACAACCCGCCTAGCTTCTCCAAGGCCGGACTCCAATCGCCAGTCCGCCTTGTCGCCAAAGGCCAAGCCGCCAAGACATCACCAAGGTCGGACAGCAACACCAGTCCGCCATGTCGCCAAGGGCCAAGCCAGGATCACCACAGTCGGACTCCGCAGCAACAGTCCGCCAATCCGCGGACACAGCACTAGCCTGCTTATCCCGAGCCCGCAGCCTCGCCACCAAGGCACTTGCCGGACTCAGTGGACACCCGGCTTCAGTCCGCACATCCCGAGCCCACGGCTTCGCCACCAAGGCACCTGCCGGACTAAGTCAAGGAACGCGGAGGGCTATTGGCAATGGAGCGTAGTAGAGCGCAAGCATTTTTTTTTTTTTTTTGAACAATTAAAACTAAACCATCACAAAGGGTTTAGGATATGTTACCTCTAGAGAATATATCTCTAGGTGAAGTGGCGAATGCGAGGATGAAGACGGCAACGAATCCACCATAAGGAGAAAGCAATCTCTTTCGCCTCTTGGTTCACCTTGAACCCGAACAGAGAGGAATCTCTATTCCGTTGACGGGGAATAGAGACACAAAGCCTAGACTTTCTCTTCCAAGTGTGTCGAGGACTCCTAGTGGCCGAACCACACTAGTCGCCGGGAGAAGAAGAAGAGGAGAACGTTTGGGCTTGACAGGACCGGCTCCTCCACCAACCGTCGGCGAGCTTCAAGAGACCGACCAGCGACGATAAGGAGGGGTCGATGAGGTGAGCACTCGCCGGTGAGGAGGACAGAGGCGGCGCGACAGCTCTTTGGCGCGAGCAAGCCCGAGATCGGGCGCCGTCAGGTGGAGGAGATCGGGAAAGAAAACCCTAGCCCGTGAATCTCCTCCCCCTTTCTCAACTGTATATATATATTTTATATATTGAATAACTTTATATATATTTATATATAAATCTTACTCATATATATTTATATATATATATACCTATATACACAAATACCTCCTATACACATAAATAAATGTATTCCTAAATCAAGCCCATATGGTTACTGATAACCAAAAATATAAAATTGTGCTCCTCTACCAAAAACAATTACGACGACTCGCCTCGTCATAATTTTCTCTTTTAGTAGTCGCACAGAAAGTCTTGTCTAAGCATGTCAAGATACGATACAATGCATTCGCACTTACTATAGCATATAGATTAAATATCCCAGGAAATAAATATCCAAGTAAGATGAACTGAAAATGTTCTCGTTCATTTGGTGTGACCTTATAGAGGAACTATGTCGTCAAGGCGATAATATAACAACTTATATTATGGACTATAAGAGGCTTTGTCACTGCATTATAGTCGCCTCAATAACATAGTAACTGGGTAACACATTTCGATGACCTGTGTCTTTATCTTTGTCACATGATATCATAAATATTGTGCAAAATAGGAGCGTGTCATTTTCGCACTATATTTGTTTTTTCTCAGTCTCATAAGCGACGTGTATTTATAACCACATCAGTTATATTGCATGCTATACAAACTCGTTTTACCAAGGGGCCCGTTAATATCATAACTCAAATAAATTTGAGGGACACAGAGATTCTCTCATGTAGATTACACACGGATAGGTATGAGCAACGAATCACGATATGTATCACCATCAAAAGATAGTCTTCAACCGCAGTCACATTGCTCACACCAATGCGCCAAATCTACACATCTCAAATCTACAAATCATAAGACACGTTGTGAACATTAATGACACTCAACACAATCCAAATAATGTTACAACATGGAATAGGTCAAACTCAATATGTATAAAACACATATACATATTCATACGATTAAATGATAATCCCTTATCAACATTTATAGAACTACAATGTACTTTAATCGACATGACAATCTTAACTTGGTAATCAATGTTCCTCTTTGATTACCTCGATTGTGAGCATAGCATAAGATTACGTGATGGTATAAACGCAGAGTTCTATAGTTCAGGACCAAGTGTATCTTCCCACACCAAATATGAGACTCAACACATAATCAAGGAACAAAATGTGAAAACATTTATAAGCAAAAGATAACTTTCAAAAACACCACTTCCTTCAATCTCCCACTTGTTTTTAAAGTTTCTTAATCAAGAAAAGTAAAACATAAAGAGAAACCCATAGAATCAATCGACAAGCCACTCTCCATGGTCTCGAGGCCCCATGGACTCGAAGTGAACTTCGCCTTTGGCTTGAGACAGGTTTTGTGAAGGGATCAGCTGTGTTACTGTTTGTGTCTATCCATAAAAGTGCAATTTTGCCTTCGTCAATAAATTCGCGCGTAACAAAATACTTTCTGTCCATGTATTTTGTTTTATGACGTGATTTTGGCTCCTTGATTTGAGAAATAGAAGCGTTATTGTCGCAAAACAACTTCAAGGGCCCCTCACTGGATGCAATGAATCCTAGTTCCTCAAGGAACTTCTTAATCCATACTCCTTCTTTGCTTGCTTCTGCGGCCGCCATGACTTCCGCTGTGGTGGTCGATTCAGCTGTAGTTGACTGTTTCCAACTCCTCCAACTCACGGCACCGCCATTCAGAAGAAAAACGAACCCAGATTGAGATCTCCTATCATCCGGATCTATCATAAATCTAGCATCTGTGTACCCTTCGGCAGCTAAATCCTTCTGCCCACCAAAAACAAGAAACTTATTCTTGGTCCTCTTCAGGTACCTAAGAATATTTTTGACAGCAGTCCAATGATTAGGACCGGGCGAAGCCTGATGTCGACTAGTCATGCTTAAAGCATATGCGACATCCGGTCTTGTGCAAGTCATGGCATACATGATAGATCCTACAGCGGAAGCATACGAAACATTCTTCATGTATTCAATGTCTTTATGCGTTGAAGCGCAGTGAGACTTCCCAAGTTGCACAGACACTTTCATTGGCACATTCCCTTTCTTAGAGTTCTCCATATGAAACCTTTCTAAGACTTTGTCAATGTAAACACTTTGACATAGGCCAATGAGTCTCCGTGATCGGTCTCTATATATCTTAATTCCTAAGATATATTGGGCTTGACCCATGTCCTTCATTGAAAAAATTATTTTCAATGAGTCTCTTGTTTGTTCCATTAATGATAATTCATTCCCCATTAATAAAATGTCATCGACATGTAAGACCAAAAAGATAATGCGACTCCCACTAACCTTCTTGTACACGCAATGCTCTTCTTTGCTTTGAATAAATCCAAGAGTTCTAACCTCTTCATCAAAGCGCTTGTTCCAACTCCTCGACGCTTGCTTTAAGCCATAAATGGCCCTCTTAAGTTTGCATACTTTGTTGATATTGTCTGGATCTTCAAAACCTTGAGGTTGTTCCATGAACACATCCTCATCAAGCTTTCCATTTAGGAACGCTGTTTTGACATCCAACTGCCATATTTCATAATCATAAAAGGCGGCAATGGCCAGCATGATCTGAATAGTTTTGAACATTACAATCGGCAAAAAGGTTTTATCATAGTCAATCCCTTGGACTTGACTGAAACCTTTTGCCATGAGTCTAGCCTTGCAGGTTGTCATGTTCCCATTCATGTCCATCCTCCTCTTGAAGATCCATTTGTTGGGAATGGACTTCTTTCCATCAGGAAGGTCAACCAAGTCCCATACTTGATTGTCATACATGGATTGAATTTCGGATCTCATGGCTTCTTGCCAGGCAATGGAATCTATCCGTTTTAAAGCTTCTTCGTATGTCAAGGGGTCTTCGGTGTCGATCACCGATACTTCATGAAAACCCATATATAGGTCAGGTTTTCTTCTCACCCTTGTCGATATTTTGAGTCCATTTTGCACATTCAACGCCTCTTGAGTCACCTGAATGTCTTCCACAATTTCTTGCAGAATTATTTCATGCTCAATGCGAGTCAAGCGGTCGCTTGGTGGTGCGGTATGAACCTCCTCTACAAACATTTGTGGAGGTGGGATGTTCATACTCCCACTGAACAAGGGAACTCCATGTGACATCTCGTGATCATCTTGAATATCAAAATTCATCGCATGATCACTCCCTTGTAGGCCTTCTTGAGTTTCCTCAAGTATTATCCTACGATCACTGCCTTCAATTCTTTCGAGAAACTCTTTCTCTAAGAACGTTGCACCCTTCTTTACGAATATGGTATTCGTTGACTTGTGCCAGAAATTATACCCTTTCATTTCTCTTGGGTATCCAATGAAGAAACATTTGTCCGCTTTAGGTTCTAATTTTGACGATAACATACGTTTGACATATGCCTCACAACCCCAAATTTTGAGAAAAGATACGTTGGGTGGCTTGCCAACCCACATATCATGAGGAGTATTATCAACAGATTTTGTTGGGACAAGATTCAGAGTGTAAGCCTGCATTTAATAACGCATGTCCCCAGAAATATAAAGGAAGATCGGTTTGGCATATCATGGAACGAACCATGTCTAGCAGGGTTCGGTTTCTCCTTTCGGAGACACCATTCCACTGCGGGGTGCTAGGAGGAGTAAGTTGTGGTACTAAACCACAATCCTTTAGGTAAGTAGTGAACATATTGCTCAAGTACTCACCTCCATGATCTGTTCTCAAGATTTTAATTTTCTTATCAAGTTGGTTCTCTACTTCGTTTTTGAATTCCTTGAATTTCTCAAGAGATTCACTTTTGTTCTTCATAAGGTAAGCATAGCCATAACAGCTATGATCATCTGTGAAGGTAATGAAGTACCTATAACCATCTCTCGCACTTGTACTCATTGGACCGCATACATTGGAGTGTATCAATTCCAACAACTTGCTCGCTCTTGCACCTTTCTTGTTGAAAGGTGTCTTGGTCATTTTACCGGATAAACAAGATTCGCATGTTCCAATTGCTTCAAGGTCAAAAGAATCCAAAATATTAGCTTGATGCAATTTCCTTATGCGTTTCTCGCTTATGTGACCAAGATGATGGTGCCAAAAGAGTGTCTCATTTAGGTGAGATATCTTGAGTCTCTTGTTATTGATATTCAATACAGGTTTATCTTCAACTATATTTAGCAAATACAAGGCATTTAAAATAAAAACATTTGAATAAAATATACCATCCTTCTTAATCGTCATTTGTGAATTACTTATCAAAAAACAAAAACCTTCTGCATCCAAACATGATACAAAAATAATATTTCGAAATACAGAAGGGACATGATAAACATCTTTTAAAGTTAAACATAAACCACTAGGTAAGTGAAGGTCTAGGGTGCCCACAGAAGCTGCAGATATCCTTGCACCATTTCCAACCTTCAGCACAACTTCTCCCTTGGAGAGCAATCTTCTATCCCTTAGTGACTGCACATTAGAAACTAAGTGAGCACATGATCCGGTATCTATTACCCAATCAAGGATAGTAGTGGTCAAGTTTAAATATAATTCAATAACACATATACCTTTGGGACGCTTGCGTTCAATCTTGCCTTCATCCAAGTCACGCTTATACTTGGGGCAATTCATCTTGTAGTGTCCTTTCTCATGACAATGGAAGCATTCGGTGACAGACGTCGGAGAGTTCTTCACTTTGCTTCCCTTGGAGTTGCTCACATGAGCTCCTCCTATATTGCCTTTGAACGAGGAAGTTTTACTTGCAGTCTTGACTGCAGCTTTGCCTTTATTCTTAAAGGGCTTCTTGCTATTTGACGCAATGACCAAGACAGGATTTGCATTTGTCTTGCCCATGTCCACCTCAGCTGTTTTGAGGGCATTATGGAGTTCATTTATGGTCATCTTCCTTTCACGCATATGATAATGCATTATGAAATCCTTGAAGGAGTAAGGAAGCGACCCCAAAATGATATCCTCAGCAATGTCTTCAGGAAGCGGAGAATTCAATTTCTCCAATTTCTCCAAGTAGCTATGCACCTTAAGAAAGTACACCGAGACAGATTCACCCTCCATCATCTTGCACCTTGTGAGTGCTATGGTGGTCTTATAACGCTCTTTTCGAGCACTATCGGTGAACATCTTCTCCAGTTGTGTCACTATTTCTTTTGCAGGAGTATCAAGGAATTTCCTTTGCAACTGATCGCCAATGCTGGCCAAGATCAGTGTTAGAACAACACGCTGTTGGTCATTCCATTTCTTTTGTTCCTCTTTTTCAACATCAGTTGGTTTTCCTTTCTCCTTCTCTTCTGGGCAACTGCCATCCAGAATTTGTTGGAGATTTTCCAAACGCAACACGATGTTCAACTTGAGGATCCAATCGGAATAGTTTGACCTGTCGTTAGCAAGCGGGCTTTTATCAATCATGGAATGCACGAAATTGGGAAGGTTAGACATAGCTATCTAAATAAAATTAAGAGAAGAGTAACGACAAGGCCATAAAAAAATTTGCAATATAAAAGAAAATTGCCACACAAGATCCTATCCAAACAAAAGGACTCATCCATTTGGTTTGTGCAGGTAGGTACTAGTCACCAATCATAACCTTTTAAGCAAAAAAATTTAAACCTTATGATTCTTGAGAATAACCAAAAGCACTTTCCCAAAAATTCAAGCCTAGATCTTGAAAATTTGATTAAGAAAACTCATATTATTGGGCAACCAATGTGACCAAGATATTCCCCCAACATGATTAGGATGTGCCTCACACAAATCCTACTCACCTGTGGCCTAATATCAAGTTCACACCGGTTCCACCACATCTAGTAATTGGAGTCACACTCATGATTATCCAAGATTACTAGCTTAAGTGGATAATATGAGAAGGAAAAGAAACATCTTAAATTTTTTTTTGATCCATTTCATATTCTCTAATTCCTCTAAACAACGAAGGAATCAAAAAATGAAAACTAACTCATGGCATTCTAAATATTACATGCATCACAAGCAATACATTCCAGAGACGAAAGAATAAAATAAAAGAGGATGCGAAGAACAACTCCGCAACACAAAAGAAAATGGACGATCCAAGCCGCCAACACCAACTGATTCATCTAGATCACTCTAGTAGCCAAACAAACCACAATCAACAGTGATCTCCATATGAACCTCAAGAGGCAAAAGCCACAAAAAAACATACTTCATTGCCAAGAGAAAAATCCTAGAACCTGGCTCTGATACCACTGAAGGAACGCGGAGGGCTATTGGCAATGGAGCGTAGCGGAGCGCAAGGATTTGTTTATTTTTTATTTTTGAACAATTAAAACTAAACCATCACAAAGGGTTTAGGATATGTTACCTCTAGAGAATATATCTCTAGGTGAAGTGGCGAATGCGAGGATGAAGACGACAACGAATCCACCACAAGGAGAAAGCAATCTCTTTCACCTCTTGGTTCACCTTGAACCCGAACAGAGAGGAATCTCTATTCCATTGATGGGGAATAGAGACACAAAGCCTAGACTTTCTCTTCCAAGTGTGTCGAGGACTCCTAGTGGCCGAACCACACTAGTCGCCGGGAGAAGAAGATGAGGAGAATGGTTGGGCTTGACAGGACCGACTCCTCCACCAACCGTTAGCGAGCTTCAAGAGACCGACCAATGATGATAAGGAGGGGTCGATGAGGTGAGCACTCGCTGGTGAGAAGGACAGAGGCGGCGCGACAGCTCTTTGGCGCGAGCAAGCCCGAGATCGGGCGCCGTCAGGTGGAGGAGATCGGGAAAGAAAACCCTAGCCCGTGAATCTCCTCCCCCTTTCTCAATTGTATATATATATATTTTATATATTGAATAACTTTATATATATTTATATATAAATCTTACTCATATATATTTATATATATATATACATATATATATATATATATATATATATATATATATATATATATATATATATATATACTTATATACACAAATACCTCCTATACACATAAATAAATGTATTCCTAAATCAAGCTCATATGGTTACTGATAAGCAAAAATATAAAATTGTGCTCCTCTACCAAAAACAATTACGACGACTCGCCTCGTCATAATTTTCTCTTTTAGTAGTTGCACAGAAAGACTTGTCGAAGCATGTCAATATACGACATAATGCGTTCGCACTTACTATAGCATATAGATTAAATATCCCAGGAAATAAATATCCAAGTAAGACTAACTGAAACTATTCTCGTTCACTTGGTGCGACCTTATAGAGGAACTATGTCGTCAAGGCGATAATATAACAACCTATATTATGGACTATAAGAGGCTTTGTCACTGCATTATAGTCGCCTCAATAACATAGTAACTAGGTAACGCATTTTGATTACCTGTGTCTTTATCTTTGTTACATGATATCATAAATATTGTGCAAAATAGGAGCGTGTCATTTTCGCACTATAATTGTTTTTTCTCAGTCTCATTAGCGATGTGTATTTATAACTACATCAGTTATATTGCATGCTATACAAACTCGCTTTACCAAGGGGCCCGTTAATATCATAACTCAAATAAATTTGAGGGACACAGAGATTTTCTCGTGTAGATTACAAACGCATAGGTATGAGCAACGAATCACGATATGTATCACCATCAAAAGATAGTCTTCAACCGCAGTCACATTGTTCACACCAATTCGCCAAATCTACACATCTCAAATCTACAAATCATAAGACACGTGTGAACATTAATGACACTCAACACAATTCAAATAATGTTACAACATGGAATAGGTCAAACTCAATATGTATAAAACACATACATATTCATACGATTAAATGATAATCCCTTATCAACATTTATAGAACTACAATGTACTTTAATCGATATGACAATCTTAACATGGTAATCAATGTTTCTCTTTGATTACCTCGATTGTGAGCATAGCATAAGATTACGTGATGGTATAAACTCAGAGTTCTATAGTTCAGGACCAAGTGCATCTTCCCAAACCAAATATGAGACTCAATACATAATCAAGGAACAAAATGTGAAAATATTTATAAGCAAAAGATAACCTTCAAAAACACCACTTCCTTCACTAAGTGGACACCCGACTTCAGTCCGCTCATACTTCGGACAGCTCTAGCCTGCATATCCCTACAGATATTCCAGTCTGCATACCTTGCAGACTTCTCCAGTCTGCATATCCCGCAGACTGCACCAGTCTGCTTACCCCAAGTCCATAGCCTTGTCACCAAGGCACCTTCCGGACTCAGCGGACTCAAGCTCCAGTCCGCTTACACAGCAAACTTCCAGTCCGCATAACCCAAGTCCACAACCACGCCAGTAAGGCAGCTGTCGGACTCCGCGGACTCCAGCTCCATCTCGCACACAGTTGCGCACACAATATCCAATCCGCTTATCCCAAACTCGCAACCAAGGCAAATGTACTTCTGTCGAGCTGGGCGGACTGAGACACAGTCCGCACTCTACTGCGCGATCTCTCCGGACTGAACCAAACATGGACTTGGTTCAGAACCAACCAAGTACACACCACTAGCCACAAGGGCCAGTTCACACTTACTGGCGGACATTGGATCCAGTCTACCTGTCTGGGCTAACTCCATTATCAGTCTGCACTGACTGGCGGTCTCCGCAGCTTTCACTTGCTGCTGCACCAGAGCAAGACGAAGGAAACTGCCAAACAGGTCTGTCGAGCTCCAGTTCTTCAGTCCGCTTCAAGCCGGACTCCGCGGCTAGAGTTTCTATCCGCCCGGTTACTTCCTGGGATCCAAATTCCTGCTGAGCACAAGACGGCATGGCTAGCCGCCGCTGCTGTCCGCATAGTCCGTATGAACAGACTGCCCCGACCGCCATATAGCAAACCGTCTGCAACATCCCTGCCGACTTAGCAGTCCGCCAACCCTGTTCGCGTAGTCCGCGCGAATAAGTCCAAGTGCTCCATTCACCCACTTTCACTTCACAAATTTCAACAGTTCCCCTAGAAGTGAGAAGTGGTGAGTAACTCCAGTAGCTCCCGTAACCTTACACCTGGTCCCTCCGATAGCATCTACGAAGAAATGCTCAAGACATAGTCCTCGCCCCGCATATCATGGACCATGAGGGAGCCCTCCAGCATCTCCCAAAAGGAGCCATGCTTCCCTCCTCCTTCTTCAGCTTCAACCTCCACTCATGCATCACAAGAGTATCACCAACTACCTTGGGCACAAAAGCCCAAGCCTCGTTACCTCTAAGAAAAGTCACCACTTCAGCCTTGGTGTCAACCCCTCCTTGATTCTAGTGGGGTCAGCACAGCCAGAAGATACTTGCTCGACTTGAGGGCTAGAAAGGAAACATGGGATCAAGCCCGCCATGTTCCCTTCACTATATCGAGTTGGTGGATTACTGATCCTCTTCGATCTCCGAAGAATCGGATCACGGCTAACCACCTCTACTGCTTTTGAACCAGCTCCATTCTCGGGAAAACCCGGAACAATGCTCCCCTTGCTTCCTGAACAAGATGCCTCCTCACTGGAACTAAGAGCACCTGGAGCAACGCTCCCCCTGCTACCTGAACCAGAAGTCTCCGCTCTCGAACAAGAACTACCTGGAACATCGCTCCCCCTGCTTCCTGAACCGGAAGCCTCCGCCTTTGAGCCAGAAGTACCTGGAGCATCACTCCCCCTACTTCCTAACCCTGACGCCTTTGCCCCGGAGCTAGAACAACCTGGAGCTCCTGGTGACTCAGGCAGCTCCACCTGAACCTTAGCAGCAGCCTCCTTTAGCCCACAATCAGACCTGCTCTTCTTTAGCTCCACATAAGGGCTACCCCAATATGGTGTCAACTCATCGAAGACAACGTATCCTGACACGATGAGTCTCATCATTGCAGGATCCATACACCTCCATCTTCTCCTCTGCTCATCATACCCAACAAAGGCTAACTTTGTCTTGAGAGCTCCTGGAGAGTGTATGTAGTAGGTAGATCCAAACACCCTTCGGTGCTTCACATTGTACTTCACTCCGAACATCAACTCATAAGGAGTCTTCACATAGATCGAACTAAGAGGCATCTGATTGATGACATGAGCAGCACAGGCCATCCCTTCCGCCCAAAGAGCCTTAGGAATGTCTTTACTCTGAAGCCAACACCTGCAGATCTCCATTATCTAATAGATCATCTGAGCTGTAATACTGCCTTGTTGCGAAGTATGTCCACAAGAAAGCTCCTTCTGGATCCCTTGCTTCCTGCAAATGTTTTAGAACTCGGTTGAGCCAAAATCACCACTGATACTTGTCCTCAACTTCTTGATCCTCAAGCCAAGCTGGCCTTCCACAAGCTTCTTGAACTCCACAAACAAGCGCATCATGTTGGACTTCTTCTACATGAAGTATACCCAAGTATACCTTGAATAGTCATCAACCAATATCAGCATATACCTGCTGCCTCCAAGACTGACAGTGACAGTCGGTCCAACCAGAGCACAATGGACAACTACCAAAGGTGCTTTACATCTGGATTGTACCTTATCAACCATAAAGTGATAAGCTTCACTTTGCTGACATCCCGCACATCCCTGACCATCGCCATAGGATGACAATCTAGGTAATCCTCTTACGAGTCTTCTTACTGTCATTGCTTTCAGCTTGTCCATCCCTACATGCCCCAGTCTTTCATACCAGATAGCTGCACTATCACTGGCCTTCATCCGATCAGCACCAGAACTTGTTGAAGACCCAACTAAGTTCTTTTCCTTGCCTCCAACATGTGCTACGTTCTCCGAGAGCAAGGTAACCTTGCACTCTTTCCTGAGATGACCATACTGCTTGCATTTTTAGCACCTTGATTCCTCCTTCCTCTTCCCATCATGCCTAGGAGAACCACTCCTCTCTTGCTGATATGAAGTAGAAGGACCATCCTCTGCAGCAATCTTCACCTCCTTCTTGAACAACCCAACAAGGGAAGTCCAAACCTCCGCAGCTGACCGACATTCACTGATGTGGTCCAAGAGCTCCAATGAGATCACCTGCTTGAGAATAGACTCTGCTTTCGCATTTGTCTCCTTCCAAGCTCTCATCTCTTCAGCATTGCCAGTAGTAGCCTCTTGTCTTCCTGCTCTGCATACAACCTCCCAAAGGTCCTCACCAAGAAGAAAGCTCTCCATACAAGACTTCCACCTATCAAAGTTCGTCTCTGTAAGGAGATTAATTCCAAGACAGCTTGCATCTTTCACTGTGTTGGAACACCCTATTACTAATTTGGGTCAGGATCACTATGCCTTTAGGAAACCTGTTTTTGACCTCCTGTATAGATCTAAAGGTCAATTAGAATTGAGTCTAAGGGTTAGTAGTTAGGTTTGAAAGCTGCTCTCAAGACCAAGGTTTTTTTTTTCAGTTTGGAGACTAAGTCATATCGTCGAGCTCAGTACGACGAATCGTCGAACTCCAATCGACGATCGTCTAGCTCAACTTCGACGGATCGTCGAACTCCATTCAACGATCACTGAGCTCAACTTTAACAAATTGTCGAACTCCATTCGACAATCTTCGAGCTCAGTTTAACGATCTTGACTCCAGCTTTGATTCTCTATCTCTGAGCTCAGTTCGACGATAGTTGAGCTCAGATCGACGTTCTTTGTTGCTGAATAAGTCCAAATCGCTGAGCTCAGTTCGACGATAGTAGAGCTCAGTTCGACGATTTTCTGAAGAGTTGAATGTTTTTCAAGATTCAAATTCAGGACAGTTAAGGAGTTATTCTCAGCAATTAATTCAGAAGATTTTCTAGCCGTTTTCATTTATTCTGGACCAAGTTTCAAGGGATTATCAAGGAATGTTTCTTTGGACTTTCCCCCAGAAGACAAAGGCAATTAAGGAGTCATTTAATGTCAGGCTAACGACTATTCTTGACAGAGGATCATTTTCTATTCAGAACCAGGGAATAAAACACAAGTTTTTTGAATCTCTCTCACACACAGCACAGATAAGCAGAACAAGAAGAACAAGAACAAAACATTCTCTGGACAACATCTTTCTCAACACCAACTGTTCACAAGAGAAAAAGAAAGAAAGTTGTAGACATTCTCTTTCCAAAAGAATTCATACAAGAACACAACCAATGAGATCAACCATCTAAAATCTTCAGATCCCCTTTGTTTCAAGTGTTCAAGGCCAACATCATTCAAGACTCCAGACACCTAACATTTCAGCTGTTGCTGAAATCATCAATTGCTGGAGATCAAATTTCTGAAGGCCTATCACCCTACAACAAAGCTTCATTTCCTGAACATCTCAAGAACTCAGGGGGAGCTTTGATAACATCATATCCACATAGTCTTCTCAGTTGCTTTGAGAAAGAGAAGACTTCCATAACTCTCTCATCCCCATCTCTGTAAAGGGTTTTTCAAACTCCCTTCAAAAGTTTGTGCTTGGTTTTTGAGCACCTTGTCAAAAGCTCATTGGTGGCAAGACACCTGATCAAAAAATCTGATTTGGTTTTTGAGCACCTTATCAAAAGCTCATTGGTGCCCAGGACACCTGATCAACTCAACCTGCAGTGGATTCCTACCTAGGGTGGTAGAAGAGTGGATGTACCCAAGTTTAGGGGAACACCAATAGCTTCTTCTGTCTTCTGGCTTGCTTATCTTTATTTTTGTTTTTGGCTGTGATCTGTGATTAGTTAGTTTTTGTGATTAGTTTTTCTATTTGCTTCCCTGTTCACTCAGATTACCACAACTGTTGTAAAAAGATTTTAAAGCACCATATACTCTATTCACCCCCCTCTAAATTATATCAGATCTAGCTCACACTTTCACACTGCCATGGTTCTACCACTGGTTCCCTCTTCAAAGAGTAACAACCACTTCAGTTGATCGCTGCTTATCCACTCCAATCCAGCTCCGAGACCAAGTTCACTGCTCAAGCAACTGAACTTGGCTCTGATACCATGTTAAAATTCAACAACCTGGCACTACTACCATGTTGAATTCTCTCCAAGTGGTCAGCAAGATAGCCTAAAGCCAAATTAATATTCTCAAAACTATCCAGTTCATACCTTGATCACGCGGAAATTCCCTGGAACATGAAGTGAGCAGGGGTTATCTCAACTGAAGTCAATCAACCAGCAACACATGCAGCACAAGAGTCTTATTGATTTACAACAATCTTCTTTACACAATGAGACATACATGGCGAGACATGCTTCACCAACCAACACTAAAGGGAAAGCAGAGACTACAACTACAAGACAAGAGAAACAAGCCGCACAGACTCAAACACAAGCCGCCAGTCTACTGCTGTGGAGTCCGCTCAGTCCGCCAGATCGCCAGACCGCAACCCAAGCCGCATGGACTACCCCTTATTCCAATGCTTGCTCTAGCCGCCGATCTGCAAGCCGCCTGACCGCGAGGTCGCCTAGCCGCCAGACCGCACAAGCTACGATGTCGAATATAACAGTTTGACTGAGGCAGGCGACTTCTTGAACCCCGAACTAAGTTGCCAAAGAGAAGACCGTCTGGTCGCAGTCCGCGACCTGCTGTTTTCCGCCTGTTGCTTAACCGTAGAGTCTGCACCGTCCCTGACCGCAATCAGAGCGAAGTCCTGGCTTTCCAGCGCTATCCGCACAACCTGCACAACACAACCCGGTCAACTCAACCAAACCGCGCGGACACCAAAAGGGAGTCCGCAACAACCTGTGCGGGCTCAAGTTACAGTTCACTTACGCATGGAGGTTCTTGTTCCTGATGTGACAGGGGTACTATTTATAGACACGATGATGAGTGATGAGTACGATTATGATAGACTTTTTACTATCATAATTGTAATTATGTCTACTATTTCCTGCCCCTTTTTGTGTTGATTTCACGATAATAGTAAAGAAATTGTCGTATCATAGATAGAAGAGCGCATTTTGAAGTCTTTGTCATTCCTTGTAATAAATTATTTACTGATTCTTTCATTTTTCTATTGCAGGTAATGCCAACCAATGGACCTAAAAGTCTCAGAGCAAACAGAGGAGTTCACGGAGTCAATATGCCTGATGATAGGATGAAAATTTGGTGCACACGGCCTGACACATGGACATGTGCCTACCCATGTCCTATGCACCTGGAGCTGAAGAAATTGCACGTAGGAGACAGAGACTCACACGGGTAGGCCACACGCCCGTGTGCCGACCCGTATCATATTGAACACGCCTGCCGACCAACCCGTGTCTGAAGAACACGGCCGTGTCCATACCCGTGTCATCTGACACGGCCCACTACCATACACGCCTGCTCGTGGGGAACCGCCTAGGAACCATCCACACGGCCTGACACACGGCCGTGTTGGAACCCGTGTCCGACCTGTTTGCAATGGGACTATATATTTTCTGTAGAAAAAATTGTTTAGAACTTTTGGATCATTTCTAGATTGGAGAACTGCTGAAGGCCGAAGGGGAGCATCCAAGACAAGGAGGATTGAAGGGTATTTTATATGTATTTTTATCTAATCATTAATCCCTTTTAATCCTTCCTTTCTCTTGATGATTCATCTTTGGTCATTGTTTTAATTTGCATGAACGTCTATTTGAACATTCTAGTAATCATGTATCGTTTTGTTTATGTTAAATTTGTGGTATTTTATTCGTGTTTAGGCTTGCAAACAATGAGTTTAATCTTCCTTATGAATTACTTCTTTGCTCTACATAATTTGTAAATTGCTAGATTGAGAAATTGGTTCTTTGTAATGATATTTGTATATTCATATTATTGTGTTAATTCTCCTTGTAAATTTCAACTCTATGATCGAGAGATATATTGTTTGGAACATTAGAACACGAGTAAAAGGATTCATGATAATTTAGAGATAAAATTCATGAATTTATGTATTAATAAGGGTACTTTACTTAATGCGAACTTGAGTGTTGTAAAATGTTCGAGAGAAAATTTACTATCTTAGGTTTAGATTTGGAATTGCTCGAGAGAGAATTTGATGAACATTTATCCTTTACATTACAACAAATTTAATAGTCTTTTCATTTCATGATCACTTAGAATTGCACTAATAAATGAGTTCGTTCATGTAATCGCTTAAAAGCTTCATGTCTTTTATCATTTTTTTCTTCTCTAATGCTGAATTATCCAAATGGTCATAGTTAGGTTAATGTAGTTTAAATATCACTTTTATTTATAGGTATGATAATAAAGGGAGGGTGAGTACGAGTAGTTGAAACGACCCTATGGAATACAACACGAGATGTAGATTTCTCCTGTACTATGATTGATAGGTGCACTTGCCTGAATGTTAATTCAATCTAGCTTAAGCCCATCTACATAGTTATATTAGAATGTAGAATGAAATCACATTGAGTTATTACTTGTTAGCAAAGCAAATCATCAAGTTTTTGGCGCCGTTGTCGGAGATCGTTTTCAATATTTTGAAATCCTAATCTTTATTAATCTACCAATTTTCATTTATATAGTTGTAAATTAGTATTTGAATAATTATATTGCGTAATATCTTTTTTTTGTAGTCTGTTAGTCTATGACCAGGGGCAGAAATTCTGGGCTAGTACCATTTCATCCTGACCCAGAACGACTTATCCATAACAGTAACCTAAGGGACGTGGGAATTAATACCACAGATTTTTCAAACGGACTATCAGAAGAGGAGACAGTAAACCAAGGAGAGAATCATCCTGAAAACCTAGATACCATGGCCAACCAAAATGAGCAAACCATGTCTGACTTTGCTAGACCTAATCTCCAAGGAATCGGGTCGAGCATCGTTAGACCACCGATAGCTACCAATAACTTTGAATTGAATCCTAGTGTGATACAAATGGTTCAACAGTATGTCCAGTATGATGGCTTGCAAGATGAGGATCCTAACACCCACTTGGCCGGATTCTTGGAGATATGTGACACATTTAAGATCAATGGTGTTTCCAACGATGTCATTCGATTGAGATTGTTTCCATTTTCACTAAGGCATAAGACAAAGCAATGGTTGAATTCATTACCTAGAGGGTCGATCACTACTTGGGACATGATGGTTGAGAAGTTTCTGATGAAGTATTTTCCACCTGCGAAGACTACGAAGTTAAGGAATGACATCTCTACTTTCATTCAATTGGAGTCTGAATCGTTGTATGACACATGAGAATGATTCAAGGAGTTGTTAAGGAGATGTCCCCACAATGCTCTACCTTCTTGGCTTCAGATTCAGACTTTCTACAATGGTCTAAATCCGGCCACTAAGCAGATGATCGATGCGGCTAGTAAAGGAACTTTGAACAACAAGACACTTGAAGCGGCTCAGCAGTTGATGGAGGACATGGCAATGAACAATTACCAATGGACTACTGTGAGACAAAAGCCTAGCAAGGCCGCAGGAATTTATGAAGTAGATGTCGTCACTGCCTTAGCTATTCAAGTGGAGAAGCTTCACCAAAAGATGGACAACCTTGCCTTAGCATCACCTTCCATGGCACCTCAACAATGAGACTCTTCATGCAGTGGAATGCCTGGTTGTGAACCACAAGTTCAAGAGCATGTTAACTATATGGGTAACAATATTAGACCACCTTTCAATCAAGCCAACAACCCATATAGTTCTACATATAATCCTGGATGGAGAAACCACCCCAATTTCTCTTGGGGAGGACAAGGAAATCAAGGGAAGCAACCCATATTTGGACAACAACCACAGTTGGAACCAAGGAAGCCTACATTGGAAGATGTGCTTACCAAGTTCATGCAAACTACCGATGTAGCTTTCCGGAGTCAAGAGGGTTCAATTTGAAACATGGAGAATCAGATTGGTCAGCTTGCAAGGATGGTTTCTGAAAGGCAGCAAGGAACACTTCCTGGAAACACTGAGATAAATCCAAGGGAACATGCAAAAGCCATTCAATTGAGGAGCGAAAAGGAGTTACAAGACCCAAAACCTGCAAAGGAAGCACCCCAAATGGAGTCTAGTGGCGAAGGATTAAGCGAGATGAACGTACAACCGATGGAGTACCAACCAGCAATACCATACCCAGCAAAGCTTAACAAGGAGCGCATGGATGAGCAGTATGGTAAATGTTTATCTATGTTTAAGCAATTACATGTTAACTTACCTTTTTATGAAATTATTCAAATGCCTAAATATGTAAAATTTCTTAAGGACTTGATTTCTAATAAAAAGAAAATAAAAGAATTATCATTAGTAACATTAAGTGAAGAATGTTCTGCTATTTTGCAAAATAAATTGCCTCAAAAACTTAAGGATCCAGGTTCATTTTCAATTCCATGTTTAATCGGTGATTTACAAGTAAATAAGGCTTTAGCAGATCTAGGAGCAAGTATAAATTTAATGCCTTATAAACTATATCTGAAACTAGGCCTAGGAGAACTTAGCCAACTAGAATGAGTATTCAATTAGCAGATCGATCGGTTAAGTATCCTAGAGGAATAGTAGAGGATGTATTGGTTAAGGTAGATAAGTTTATATTTCCTGGTGATTTTGTTATTCTAGATATGGATGAAAATATCGAAGTACCACTCATACTAGGTCTTCCATTTCTAGCTACTTCTAGAGCACTTATTGATGTTTTTGACGGTAAATTAGTCTTGCGAGTAGGAGAAGATGAAGTCACTTTTCAAATTGACAATACTATGAAACAATCTTTAGATAACGATGATTATTGCTATTTTTCTCATGGTATTGATGACTTTATGACTTCTATAAATTCTATTTTTTATTATAAAGATCCTTTAGAAATTTGCATAATTAATAGCTATCTAGAAGATGATAAAAATGATGACATTGTTGAACATTTATTTTTTCTAAAAAATTGTGTTGTCATGAATAGAACAACTGAATATAGTTTAATTACTGAAGGAGATCATGAAGCTCTTAAGAATAATACTAAGAATCCACCAATAGTCGAACTAAAAAAATTACCGGATCATCTTTAGTATGCATTCTTAGGAACTAACTCTTCGTACCCAGTTATCATATCTTCAAATCTTTCCAATATTGAAAAAGATAAATTAATAACTGTATTGAAGAAATATAAAGGTGCAATAGCGTGGCAAATATCTGATATAAAGGGTATTAATCCTAGTTTTTGCACTCATAAAATCCTTTTGGAAGAAAACTATAAGTCCTCTATTCAACCGCAATATAGGCTAAATCCGAATATGAAAGAGGTAGTTAAGGCTGAGATTGTTAAGTTATTAGATGCTGCTATTATATATCCTATTTCGGATAGTTCATGGGTTAGTCTTGTCCAAGTAGTTCCTAAGAAGGGTGGCCTGACTGTGGTAGCAAATGATAGAAATGAATTAATTCCAACGCGAACGGTAACAGGTTGGCGTGTCTGTATAGACTATAGGAAATTAAACGATGTCACTAGGAAAGACCATTTCCCTCTTCCTTTCATTGACCAGATATTAGAACGCTTATCAGGACATTCTTATTATTGTTTTCTAGATGGACTTTCTGGATACTTCCAAATTCCTATAGCACTAGAAGACCAAGAGAAAACAACATTTACTTGCACATTCGGTACCTTTGCCTATAGACGTATGCCTTTCGGGTTATGTAATGCACCCGCCACATTTCAGAGGTGCATGCAAGCCATCTTTAACGAGTATGTTGAAGATATCATGGAAGTGTTCATGGATGATTTTTCTATTTTTGGCGACTCTTTTGAGTTGTGTTTGAATAATTTAAAGAAAGTTCTTAGGAGGTGTGAGGAGACGAACATAACGCTTAGTTGGGAGAAGTGCCATTTCATGGTACAAGAAGGGTTAGTACTTGGCCATAAAATCTCAAGCCAAGGAATTCAAGTTGATCGAGCGAAAAAAGAAACCATAGAGAAATTACCACCACCAACCTCCGTTAAGGCAGTGAGAAGTTTTTTAGGACACGCGGGATTTTACCGCCGGTTTATTAAAGACTTCTCTAAAATAGCTAAACCACTTACAAGGCTTTTAGAAAAAGACACACCTTTTATTTTTGAACAAGAGTGTCTACATGCCTTAGAGTTCTTAAAAGAGAAATTAATTAATTCTCCTATTATGATCGCACCCGATTTTAGTCAACCATTTGAGATCATGTGTGACGCTAGTAGTTTTGCGGTATGGGGTGTTTTAGGACAACGCCGAAACAAACATTTTCACCCTATATATTACGCTAGTAAAACACTTAATAATGCACAGGAGAATTATACAACTACTAAAAAAGAACTCCTAGCTGTGGTATTCGCCTTTGATAAATTTAGACCATATTTAACATTGTCCAAAGTGGTAGTTTATACGGATCACTCTGCCCTTAGATATTTGCTAGCTAAAGCGGAAACAAAGCCTCGTTTAATCCGTTGGGTTCTTCTATTGCAAGAATTTGATTTAGAAATTAGGGATAACGAGGGGCGGAAAAATTAGCGACGGATCATCTTTCACGTTTAGAAAATCCACTACGATCAATGTTAGATGAATCTGAAATTTCTGATACATTTCCTGAGGAATCACTATTTGCCATATCTACAAATGTACATCTTAATTATCCATGATTTGCAGATTATGCAAACTATCTTGTGGCTAAGGTCCTTCCAAAAGACTTTTCGTATCAGCAGAAAAAGAAATTTTTCTCTGACTTGAAATATTATTTTTAGGAGGACCCCTTTCTTTTTCGGATATGTGCAGATTCTGTTATACGAAGGTGTGTATCAGCGGAGGAGGGTTGGAAGATTTTGGAGCAGTGTCATGCAGGCCCTGCTGGTGGTCACTATGGAGCGAATCACTCGACTAAAAAGGTTCTTGATTCCAGTTTTTATTGGCCCCTTCTATTCAGGGATGCCCAAAGGTATGTGCTTTCATGTGATTCTTGTCAGAAATCAGGTAATATCTCTAAATTACATGAAATGCCGCAAAAATTTATCCTTGAATGTGAAGTATTTGATGTGCAGGGTATAGATTTTATGGGACCATTCCCAGTTTCTTTTGAGAATAAATATATTTTGGTAGCTGTAGATTATGTATCAAGGTGGGTTGAAGCGCAAGCTTTGCCTACTAATGATAGTAGGGTTGTAATCAGATTTTTGAAATCCTTATTCGCACGATTTGACACACCACGTGCACTTATTAGCGATAGGGGTTCACACTTTTGTAATCTACAACTAGACAAAGTATTACAAAAATATGGAGTTACACATAGGATAGCCACTT
The DNA here is from genome assembly GCA_039583875.1 of Platanthera guangdongensis. NCBI lineage: Eukaryota > Viridiplantae > Streptophyta > Magnoliopsida > Asparagales > Orchidaceae > Platanthera > Platanthera guangdongensis. The sequence goes on from CM077167.1 coordinate 150,708,008, forward strand.
CGTATCATCCTCAAACTAGTGGGCAAGTTGAAGTTTCCAATAGAGAGCTTAAGAAGATCCTAGAAAATCTGTAGAAGGGAATAGGAAGCAGTGGTCTAGGAAACTTAACGATTGTTTGTGGGCATATAGGACCGCCTACAAAACACCTATAGGGACCACCCCTTTTAGATTGGTCTGCGGTAAATCTTGTCACCTGCCTATAGAATTAGAACACAAGTCGTATTGGGCAATACGTTCTTTAAATTTTGACACTAGTTCTATAGGAGAGAAGCGTAAACTCCAACTTAATGAATTAGATGAGTTGAGAACTATGGCCTATGAGAACTCCCGAATTTATAAGGAGAAAACTAAGCTATTTCATGACCGTCACCTTCGCAAACCTAAGGTATTCCAAAAAGGTGACCAAGTCCTCCTTTATAGTTCCAGATTACGTTTATTCCCAGGGAAGTTAAGGTCTAAGTGGTCCGGACCCTTTAAGGTTAAAGAAGTCTTTCCCTACGGTACCATCGAGCTAACTCACCCTGAGAAGGGAGATTTTAAGGCTAATGGTCACCGACTTAAGCCTTTTTATGGTGAACTTCCTAGAGACTTCACTCGTCTAGAGACCTGCCTCCGTCTAGATTAGTTTCATGTTAAACTATAGTAAGTGTTTATAAGTATTTCTATTTTAGTATAAATCTAGTTAGTTGTAATGAAAAATTTAATGAAAAAAATTTGAATGAAAAAATAAAATTTTCCAGCAAAATTTTAATGAAAAAAATTTTTTCTGTAAAAATTGTTGGAGAAATGCAAAACTAGAGGGGCACACGGGTCACCACACGCCCGTGTGGGTGACCGTGTACACGACACAGGCTCAGGCCCAGCCGTGTGAATTAATTCCTCAAAAAGGCCAAATTCTTCCCGAGCACAACACGGGTTCACACCCACCCGTGTGGCTAGCCTTGTCGTCCGCTCGACGATCGTCGAGACCGCTGTGTCGAGACATCCGACATGCCCGTGTCGGATGACACACGGCCGTGTCACCTACCAACCCGTGTCCCGCGAATCATTAATACACGTGCCAGCTGAGACACGGGTCAACGCACGGCCGTGTCGTTGCCCGTGTCCACCTGACGCGTTGTCCCCTGCCAGTTTGACCACACGGGCCAAGGCAGCCCGTGTTCCACGAGGCCTCAGATTCTCTAACACGGGTGCACACACACGGTCGTGTGCGCACCCGTGTTCACATCCAACACACGGATCGACGCACCCCGTGTTCCACGAGGCCGCGGTTCTCCCTAACACGGGTTCACACACGGCCGTGTGCGAACCCGTGTTCAACTTCTTTAAATAGGGTCGTGAGAATTTTTTTTCTGCTCATTCCAAACCTTCTCCCAGCACAAGTTCTCTCCTTGGCCTGAGTTTGAGGGCGCCATCTTCTCCAATTCTCGTCTTTCTTTACTCACATTTTCTCCTTCTACATCATGTCGTCCGGAAGAAGTCAAGGAGGTCGTCGTCGCCGACCGGAGCTGCAAGTCTCAACGGAAAGGCGGGATGTCGCTGCTCCGCTAATTTTCACTGACGCATCGCACACCGCCCGCTTCAACTGCTTACAATCAAAAAATTTCAAGATATCTGCATGATTGATTGGAGCGTGCTTGAAGAAATAAATTTAGCTGGAGATGTCAGGGCATTAATTTATGTAACGGGTTGGGATCAATTTTTCGTCATAGAGGAGTTAGGATTTAGGGAACTCACTTTAGAGTTCATGTCTTCGTTTTATTGCAACTTTCGGCCTAACTTCATTAATGCGCTGCACGCGCCTGAGGGGATAATCTCGTTTCGAGTGGGTGGAACATTCTATACACTCACCATGCTCCAGTTCACCCAATATTTAGGGGTGTATGAGGAGTCATTCCTTTTTAGTGTTGCCTACCCCGAGCTCCACTTCGAACTCCCTAACCGCGATATTGCCGGCGGTATCTGGCGCCAGATTTCTTTTGACACTAGCACTTATGAGGCCAAGCGATCTAAGGCCTCTAAGTTGATTTCTCCCGCCCTCCATTATATCCACCATCTCCTTAGCCACACATTGAGCGGCCGGGGCGAAAGCTCTAGTGTTGTCAGTCGACAGGACCTGCTATACCTCTACAGCATGACTTCACGTTATCCTCTACATCTCGGTTACCTTCTGGCCCAGTTTATTCTACACCAGGCCGACACCCCCCGTATAGGGTCTATTTGTGTAGCACCCTACATCACTCGCCTAGTGAAGAATATGGGCATATTGTCAGCCCTCCCACAGATGACCGTGGTCGCGAAGACCGTACCTATCACGATGGCCAGTCTTCGCTCCCTCCGCCTCGTCACCGCCTGTCAGGGCCGGGGAGGCGTTATATATTCTATTGCACGATGTGGGCCGCACGTGCAGGATGACAGTGATGACAAGGTAGATCCTGACCTCGATGTGCTGTTGGTGCCTCCGCCCCATTCCACTTACGCTCATGGCGAGTCTTCTACTGCACCCCCTCCACCTCATTCACGGTACTCGCGGGAGTTTCGACAGTTCTTCGACACCGATCTCTCGCCGCGCCTACAGCATATTGAGGAGTCCCAGCAGCGGACCGAGGCCCTCCTGATCCAGATCAGAGACCACCTAGGGATCGCCCCAAGAGAGACACCAGCTCCAGCCCCACCTTCCTTCCCTGACAATGCGACCGACCACCCTTCTTACTTCTGATGTGTATCGATGCAGTGTTATCTTTATGTATTGTATCTTGTAATATTTCTTATATCAGTGTATTTAGTTCTTTTACCTATTGTATATAAGTACATTTCATTTCAGCTCCTGTCTCATTACTGTGATCTTCTACTTATTATGATAGCAAATTTTTTTTTCTTATTTCTTCGTGAAATCACTCTATGTCCGCTTTTTACATTGCACTGAGGACATTGCAAATCTTAAGTCTGGGGGTAGAATGGCTATTCATATGGTTACAATTGATTCTAATCTGCTTATCATAATACTCAAGTTTGTTATACCCCCCTACAAATTTTTGTTTGATCTTTTAAGCTCTCATTATTCATTCAGTTGGGATTATAACTATCTAATTTAACTTCGCACGCTGATTAAAATGAATTGATGTAGACTCATAGAGTATTCAACTTTGTTGATTTCGTAATTAAGCATAGAAATTCATTAGCTTAATTTTCTCTATATAATTTACTTTTAAGATTACTCCTCTATATTAGTAACTATCCAACACTCTATTTTAGAAGATATACTTATCTATAATAAAGTGAGTCGATGAGTGTAACATTTTTATAATTTGGTATTAGGGGTTTAAAATGAAAAATTACTCTCTATTGATGTCTAGGACTTATCCTCTAGCATTCCTCAAAAGATTACATAGGTTAATTATTAAGGGCGAAAATGGCTTAGGCCTCCTATTGGATAGCTTGAGGCTTGTTAACCCAAAACCTTTAACATGATACCCTTGCAGACCCAATTTGAACCTAATCCCTATTCTTTTGACACTCTACTACTAAAATTCACCAAAGCCAAATCCTTACCTATTAGCACACCTATCATTGATGCCTTCTTGGAATGATTTGTTCATTGTGATATGTGGCCTGAGTGCGTGTATACTTGCACCCACTTGGAATGATCCCTACTTTGAACCAAAAAAAAGACATATTGATATGTGGCCTGAGTGCGTGTTTACTTGCACCCACTTGGAATGATCCCTACTATGGTCCCTTGGTTAAGAAAAAATATATAAAAAAAATAGAGTGCCCTTCAAAATGTGGGAAATATACAAATTGCAAAGTCGGGGGGTGTTTATATAAAATTGAAGTATGTTAAGGTATCTTCCAACATAAGGCTCAATCAAGATTTAGGTGTGAAAAAATTCATCGAACTTATCTTTGATTACCTCACCTTTAATATTCTATCCTTAGCCAAAAAGGCTACACCAAAATTCAAGTCCTAAGGATCCGACCTTACTAATTCTAACTAGTGCTGTGATGAGGGTGTAAAAAGGGTAAGCTCATGATTATCAATATGGGTACTTATAAGTTTTGAAATACTAATACATATCTTATAGAGATTGTTATTTTCTCCTCATATTTGTTAAAGATGACAATACTTTTATTTTTAAAAGCGAGTGAAAGATAGCTAACAGATATATTGGAAGAATTTTAAGACTATGTTATATTTAGAAAAGTCTGCTAAACTATTTCCTATGCGATTACATCATCAAAATTCTCTTAAATTCATAGCAACCAGTGTGCGGAGGGAAAATTATTTAATGGTAACTCAAGTGTTTGAATTAGTTTGCTTAGGGACAAGCAAACATCTATGTCTGGGGGTATTTGATGAGTACGATTATGATAGGCTTTTTACTATCATAATTGTAATCATGTCTACTATTTCCTGCCCCTTTTTGTCTTGATTTCACGATAATAGTAAAGAAATTATCGTATCATAGATAGAAGAGTGCATTTTGAAGTCTTTGGCATTCCTTGTAATAAATTATTTACTGATTCTTTCATTTTTCTATTGCAGGTAATGCCAACCAATGGACCTAAAAGTCTCGGAGCAAACAGAGGAGTTCACGGAGTCAACATGGCTGATGACAAGACGAAAATTTGGTGCACACGGCCTGACACACGGCTGTGTGCCTACCCGTGTCCTATGCACCTGGAGCTGAAGAAATTGCACGCAGGAGACAGAGACTCACACGGGTAGGCCACACGCCCGTGTGCCGACCCGTGTCATATTGAACACGCCTGCCGACCAACCCGTGTTTGAAGAACACGGCCGAACACACGGCCGTGTACATACCCGTGTCATCTGACACGGCCTACTACCATACACACCTGCTCGTGGGGAACTGCCTAGGAACCGTCCACACGGCCTGACACACGGCCGTGTTGGAACCCGTGTCTGACCTGTTTGCAATGGGACTATATATTTCCTGTAGAAAAAATTGTTTAGAACTTTTGGATCATTTCTGGATTGGAGAACTGCTGAAGGCCGAAGGGGAGCATCCAAGACAAGGAGGATTGAAGGGTATTTTATATGTATTTTTATCTAATCATTAATCCCTTTTAATCCGTCATTTCTCTTGATGATTCATCTTTGGTCATTGTTTTAATTTGCATGAACGTCTATTTGAACATTCTAGTAATCATGTATCGTTTTGTTTATGTTAAATTTGTGATATTTTATTCGTGTTTAGGCTTGCAAACAATGAGTTTAATCTTCCTTATGAATTACTTCTTTGCTTTACATAATTTGCAAATTGCTAGATTGAGAAATTGGTTCTTTGTAATGATATTTGTATATTCATATTGTTGTGTTAATTCTCCTTGTAAATTTCAACTCTATGATCGAGAGATATATTGTTTGGAAAATTAGAACACGAGTAAAAGGATTCATGATAATTTAGAGATAAAATTCATGAATTTATGTAGTAATAAGGGTACTTTACTTAATGCGAACTTGAGTGTTGTAAATTGTTCGAGAGAAAATTTACTATCTTAGGTTTAGATTTGGAATTGCTCGAGAGAAAATTTGATAAACATTTAACCTTTACATTACAACAAATTTAATAGTCTTTTTATTTCATGATCACTTAGAATTGAACTAATAAATGAGTTCGTTCATGTAATCGCTTAAAAGCTTCATGTATTTTATCATTTTTTTCTTCTCTAATGCTGAATTATCCAAATGGTCATAGTTAGGTTAATGTAGTTTAAATATCACTTTTATTTATAGGTATGATAATAAAGGGAGAGTGAGTACGAGTAGTTGAAACGACCCTGTGGAATACGACACGAGATGTAGATTTCTCCTGTACTATGATTGATAGGTGCACTTGCCTGAATGTTAATTCAATCTAGCTTAAGCCCATCTACATAGTTATATTAGAATGTAAAATGAAATCACATTGAGTTATTACTTGTTAGCAAAGCAAATCATCAATGAGTGTGGTCACCTCCATAGCCGATAGGAATACCGCCACATCCTGCAACAAGACTTCTCCGCAGTCCGCGGATATATACCAGTCTACCACACCTGTGCAAGATAGCCAACCCGCCTAGCTTCTCCAAGGCCGGACTCCAATCGCCAGTCAGCCTTGTCGCCAAAGGCCAAGCCGCCAAGACATCACCAAGGCAATACAACAACACCAACCAACCTTGTCGCGAAGGGCCAAGCCAGGATCACCACAGCCGGACTCCGCGACAACAGTCTGCCAATCCGTAGACACATCACCAGTCTGCATATCCCGAGCCCGCAGCCTCACCACCAAGGCACCTGCCGGACTCAGCGGACACCCGGCTTCAGTCTGCACATCCCGAGCCCACAGCTTCGCCACTAAGGCACCTATCGGACTCAGCGAACACCGGTCTTCAGTCCGCTCATACTGCGGACAGCTCTAGCATGCATATCCCTGCAGACATTCCAGTCCACATACCTTGCAGACTTCTCCAGTCCGCATATCCCGCAGACTGCACCAGTCCGCTTACCCCAAGCCCATAACCTTGTCACCAAGACACCTTCCGGACTCAGCAGACTCCAGCTCCAGTATGCTTACACAGCAAACTTCCAGTCCGCATAACCCAAGTCCACAGCCACGCCAACAAGGCAGCTATCGGACTCCGCAGACTACAACTCCAGCCCGCACACAGTTGTGGACACAATATCCCGTCCGCTTATCCCCAAACTCGCTACCAAGGAAAATGCACTTCTGCCGAGCTGGGCAGACTGAGATACAGTCCGCAATCTACTGCGCGATCTCCCCGGACTGAGCCCAACATGGACTTGGTTTAGAACCAACCAAGTCCACACCACTGGCCACAAGGGCCAGTTCACACTTACTGACGGACACTGGATCCAGTCCGCCTGTCTCGGCGAACTCCAGTATCAGTCCGCATAGACTGGCGGTCTCCGCAGCTTTCACTTGATGCTGCTCCAGAGCAAGACCAAGGCAACTGCCAAACAGGTCTACCGAGCTCCAGTTCTTCAGTCCGCTTCATTCCAGACTCCGCGGCTAGAGTTTCTATCCACCCGGTTACTTCGTGGGATCCAACTGCCTGTTGAGCACAAGCCGACCTGACTAACCGCCGCTGCTGTCTGCGTAGTCCGCGCGAACAGACCGCCTAGGCCGCTACAGAGTAAACCGTCTGCAACATCCCTGCCGACTTAGTAGTCCGCCAACCCTGTCCGCAACAGGGGCAAAAGTTTCTTGGGAGTCAATTCCTTTGGTCTAGGTATACCGTTGTGCAACCAGACGAGCTTTATACCGCTCCACCGCCCCATCTTGGTTTTGTTTCACAAACAAGATCCAGCGTGATCCAACCGTTCGCTTCCCAGGAGGAATTCAAGCAAGCCTCTAAGTTTTTTTTTCCAAGGCACACATCTCTTCTTTCATAGCCTGTTTTCACTCAGGTATCTGAACAACCTCATGCTAGGTCTTAGGAACCACAATAGAGGAAAGAGATGAGATAAAAATTTGATGACCTTTAGATAAATGAGTGTAAGATATGTAGTTAGCAATGTGGTATTTGGTGCCACCAATTTTACCTTTAAGACGAGCAATGAGAATATGGAGGTCATCATAAGAATCTGGAGCCGAGACAGCCACCGACACCGGTGGAATGTCCACGATCTACACTTGCTCAACAGTCCGAGGTCTGTTAGAGTATGTATATAATATAGGAGGGATGAAGGTGGAAGGACTAGACGCAGTACATGGAACAGGAGTAGAGAGAATATGATGAGAGGCAACAATCGTGAGAGGAGAGTTGATGGTCTCGTCATTGTTATTACTCGTCCCCCCTATCGCGGACCAAAGTACGACTCCCCCTCACGAATGGTAACATCAACAGTGCAATAATAGCGACGAGTATGGGGTGATGGCATTTATACACTTTAGTGGTAGGAGAGTATCCAACAAAAACACATCGGAGAGAGGGAGCATTCAGTTTATCGCGATGCGGGGCATGGACATGAACAAAGCACACTGAACCAAAGATGCGAGGAGCGATGTTATAGGTTTAGACTATATTATGCGTGGCTCTAGTGTTGTCCTCCATGAATTTGAAGGAGAAGTAGAGAAGCTCCTCATCACCCATTTCATCCGAGAAGTAAAATACCCTACCTGGGTAGCTAATGTTGTCCTCGCATCTTTGGTTCAGTGTGCTTTGTTCATGTCCATGCACCACATTAAAGATCAAAGTCGTCGATGTTTAATGTGGTGGCCTTGGTTGGATGTGCCTGCTTGGAATAGCAATTCTTGGCGGCCTCCTGATTATCGTGCATGACTCTGACTCCTCCCGGAGTGGGGAACTTCATGGCTAAGTGAGGAATCGAGGCGATAGTCCTGAAGATGGACTGGACGGGACTCCCGAAAATGGCGTTGTAGGCGGAGCTTGAATCTACCACGATGAACTGAACTTCGTGTGTCACTTGCCTTGGAAATTCCCCCATGGTAACTGGGAGAGTAAGCATGCCCAGTACTTGGACTAGATGGTTGTCGAAGTCATACACCGGTCCGTCTGTCGGTGTCAGATGTTGCCTGGAGAGCTTCATGCTCTGAAGGGTGGAGTAGAATAGTACGTCGACTGAGCTTCCGTTGTCGACGAGAATTCGCTTGACATTATAGCAGGGATCCCCGACCCCGGCGCTGATCATGAGAGGATCTTGGTGAGGTGTTCGGAGCCCGATGAGGTCTTCATCTCCAAAGGTTATGGTGGTGTCTTGTCTGCACTTCTTATCTTCATGGAAGCCTCCTTGCGCGCCTATTGAGAGGACTTGAGCTGAAAGAACGTGCGATCCGGCAATGGTCTCAATATTTATGACCATCTTCCTACCACCTGCTCCTCCCGGCGGGACGTTTTGCTGATCTCTGGGTGGCCTAGGCTGGTCTTCCTGGTCTTGTATGCGTCCCTGCAAGAACCTTCCGAGAAGTCCTAAGCGGACAAGGCGCTTGATTTTTTCCTCCAGGCGGGCATAGTCCTCGGTGGTGTGTCTTGTAGTTCGATGGAACTCGCAATACTTGGACTGATCATTTCTGGGTATATGGGCTGGTTGCTTGGGCCGATGTAGTGCTGGCTCATTTTGAATGGTATAGAGCACATTAGAGCGTGTGGTGTTGAGGGGAGTATAATCCCTGGGTGGTTGATCTCTCTGATGGTCCCGTCGGCGCTGCCCGTTCCGGCTCCCCTCTTGGAATCTTCCTTCTTGGTGGTGAGGGGCCGGCTCGTCTCTCCTCCGTTTCTGTGCCCCCTCTAACTGCTGGCGATGGGCTTCGATAGCTTCGTCGGCAGCGATCTGTGCCTCCACACGATGCACGAGGTCAGTATAACTGGGGGCAGTCTCCCTCATCAGCACTAATAGAAGCCGCTAGGCCGGTGGCCTCCAAGGAACACCCCCCGCAACAACTCGGGGTCAACACCCGGAATTTGACGGGCTTCTGTAGTAAAATGACGGAAAAAGTCCTCCAGGGTTTCTCCTTCGTTGTGATGGATCCCAGAAAAGTGGGAGGGGTCGCAGACGATCCTGCAATTGGCGATGAACTGATCGACAAACTGCCTTGTCAGTTCTGTGAAGTTGGCGATGGTTCCGGACCTTAATGAATGGAACCATGTTCGGGCCTCGCCTTTGAGAGTGGCTAGAAACACTTGGCAGAGCAACTGATTTGGTGCATTGTAGATCCTCATAATGGTGGTGAAGTGGTTAACATGCTCTAGCAGATCGTTTGTCCCGTCGAACATCTCAATGTTCGGGAGCTTGAATCTGTATGGGATTGGATGGTCGAAAATTTGCGGTGCCAAAGGGGAGCCATGGCAGAGCGGTCGGCGGGTGTGAACATTTCTTCTTCCCGCCTGGCGATATTCTTCAGCGATGACCTCTCAAATTTCCTCCCGAATAAATCTTTCAAGCGGAGGAAGGCGGGCGTCATTGACGGGGTTGTGATGAAGTTGGTCTGCTCTCACCCCTTTCTGGGTAGGGTGAGCGGAACTAGCAGTTTCGGAATATTCCTCAGATCCTTCCTGCCTTGAAGGAACTTCCTGGGCCCTGCACTGATTCGGCTGTGGCGGAAGGTTAGCTGGAGCTGGCGGGGGTGCTGGAGGTGCTCCCAGATTTCGGAGCAGGGTGAGCATTTCAGTATGTTACTCTTCCATCTGGCGAACACGCCCCTCCGGGGCGGTGACAGGGGCGAAAGCGGCTTCAGCCGTCAGTGGAACGTCCACCAAAGAGTGGGAGCGTGTGGGTTCGACGTGTCCGCCAAGGGCGGATCCTTCAGTGGTAAGAGCGCTTCTTTTTGCCATTGGAGCAGGACTTGGAAGTGGCAAGGCTAGTGATCTCATTCTATTGAAGGATGCTGGGAATCGTGTTCCCACAGACGGCGCCAAACTGTTGCGGGCTAACTCGATGCCCCGATCGGACCGGATTCAATTGGACCGTCTTAGCTTGCAGAGCGATCGAGCTCGCACACAGTCAGAGTAAATGAAAGGTTGACTCAAGATGTGATGACGTGTGTTGAAACCGGAATCCGGTCTCCTGTGGAGTTCAACCCTTGGGGAAGGGGTGGTCTCGCGCCTACTTTGCTCCTGCAAGAAAAACAACAAGGAAGGCAAGAAGAAACAGACCCAAGGTCTCGACATGGAGGTCCCACCACAAACCCGGAAGATCTATGAGCGCTTCCCCTCCTTAGCCAGTAGCCGAGCTAAGGTACCCTCAGAAGACACTTAAAAGCAGGAGTAGGGAGGCAATCCCAGCGTGTCCTCTTATGTACCCCTTGGGTCTTATTTATAGTTTTTTGGGATCTGAACTGCCAATAACCAGAAGAACTGACCTGAAAGTACCAAAAAGCCCTGGGTTGGGTCTGCCAACAGCCAAACTCCGCTGTCCTGAATAGCTATGCGCAGTCCAACCTGGCCTGCCAACAGCGTGGCTCCGCTGTCCTGAGAAGCTATTCGCACCCATGGGGGGTCAGCTCGCCTCTCATCCCCCTCTGCGGGAGGCGGGCGCGACCTGGCTCCAGTGGCTCGCCTATGCTTCTTGAGCGAACGCGAACCGGTCCACCGCGGCCCGCCAGTCTTCTGCCGGGGCGGACAGGCGACCAGGTCGCTCTTAGGGGCGACTGGTGGCGATCGCGACCCTTCGATCAGTTTGCAGGTTGCAGGTTGCTGAGCCCATTCGCCAGTGCTGGTGCGACGAAGGGCACCCCCCGCTCTGGTCGGCGATTATCCGAGCGAGAGGGAGAGTAGGGGAGTCGTCTCGCCCGGCTCGCTCGCCCTAAATGAGCGGGAGCGGACCAGACCTCTGTCGCATGTCTGCCTGCTGCTTGGGTGCGGGCCGGGGGGCTAGATCCGCTCGATCTTCCCGGTGGGACCCGCTCGGCGAACATGGGGTTGTACCCGATCCCCGCACTTTTTGAGCTTGATACAAGCTCGAAAAGAATCATCCAACCCGCGTGTTCGGCGAGTGCTGTACTGAGCTGGCTGGGAATCTTCTGGTGGGGCCCCCCTATGCGGCTATAAATATACCGCTGAGCCCAGGGGCGGACTCCCCAGACCCCCTTTGATTTCCTTGAACAGACTACAGTTTCTTGATGCCGGTCAGCGAAGAGGTGCGGGCTCGCCTTGCGGCTGCGGGCCAGAAGACTCGGGAGGAGGCCCTCGAAACCGCCCCTTGGTTAGCACGTGGGTCTCCCGGCCCTCTCTTTAGGTCGGCGAAGGGAAAGATCGTGAGGTGGTCTCCGGCGAGTAACCTCCCGGGCTCCAGCTCGACGGCGGGTGTTGAGGCCGCTTCTGAGGTACGTGACCTCCTTTGGTTTGCTGTTGCATTTCTGACCCTTCGTTTTGTAGGAAATACCTTGTGAAGACGAGGGGAACGGGAGGGAGGATCGCCCCCCTCCCCTGTCGTCTGAGAGGGTTGCTAGTCCCCCAGGTCTGGGCCACCCACCTCCGAAAACCTCTCGCTCGCCGGCCCCCCCACGGACTGGGAAAATCTCTTGAGACCCTCGAGGGAGAATCCTTTCAGGGTCGGCCGGGTTCCTCTCGTCCTTCCATCGGCGTGGACGACGTGCCAACCCCTGGTAAGCTTGTACTCACCGTTGGCCTTGTTTTCGCTCGCTCCTTCTGAATCGCCCTTTTGTAAGCTACAACATGGTCTACTCCGAAACTGAGATGAGCGAAGGGTATTCGCCTCCGCCCGACGTGGAGGGTGTTTCTGATTACCTGGGCGACCCGACCGATGCGGTGGGGATGAAGAGGCAGGTGACGCGGCTGTTCCAGAAACACACGCTGCTATTTCAGGAGCTCGTGAAGAGGGTCGACCAAGACAAGGCCGACACCGAGGCTCGGCTCGCGGCCCTGGAGGGGGCCCCGCACGCTGCAGAAGGTGGCGAGGTCACTTCGCCTGGTGTGCACATCACGCGGGCCGAGGAGCGCCTAAGGAATGCCTCGGAGTAAGTTGGCCTGGCCCAGCAGGAGCTGGTGGCGGTGCGCGATTACCACTATCCTCGCGTGCCACCGCGAACGGGAACGCAGCGGCGGGGCAGGTGGAAGTGGATCCAGTACCGATCCAGCCTTTCTTCCCCCCGCTCGCGGGATACCGCGGAGTTTCTACTATTTCAAAGCCTCATCCTGTATTTGTAACAATTTGTAACTCTTCTCGCCCGCCTATGGGCCTGATTTCTGATTTCTGATACACGTCAAAATTATCGTGTTGCTGTTTTTATTTTCCTTGAGGCGGGCCCGAGGGTGCCCGCGTCCGCCCCTCGCCCACCTCCTGGCGCGTGGGCAGGTCTGGGGATGATCTCGCTCATCCCGCCACTCTGGTCGTGGCGGGAGCGAGCCGAGGAGCTCGCCAGCCACGTGTCTCCCCGACTCGCTCGGGATCCTGGGCGGGCTCGGGCTGAGTCTCGCCCGTTCATTTTTCGCGCGGATGCGGACGAGCAAGACCTGCTGCTAAACGGTCCCGGCGCTGCGCCCGCGCATCGGGGAGTCGAACCGTCAGGCCCGATTTTTGCTACACGCACCTTTCCTTTTGGCGGGAAATTTCTCGCCCTTTCTTTCCCCTTATAAATAGGCGTGGCCGGTTCTTATCCTTTCATCGCTTCAGAGCACTCACTCGCCTCCTGCTCTCCACTAAGCACGATTTGCGCTCACCCATTGGGTCTGTCTCGCTTGAACGGCGGCAATTCGGCGGAATGGGCGGCGGCGGCGGCGACGACGCGGACGGGCGAAGCAAATGCGCCTGGACCTTCTCGGAGCATGACTTTCCCCGCGCTATTATCTCAGAGCGCGAATACTTAGAGGCCCTAGGCGACCACATCCCGGCTAGGTTCTCGGCGAGACGGCCCGGGGAGGGGGAGAAGATCAACGATCTGTCCGGGAACGAGCTCGCCATTCCCCTGGCCCATTTCGAGGTGGGTCTCCGCCTCCCCCTCTGGCCAGAGGTTCGTCAGGTGCTGCAGTATTTCGGGGTCGTCATAGGCCAGATGACCCCGAACTCTGTAGCCGTTATGGTAAGGTTCGCCTGCTTCCTGCGGGAGGAGCGAATTGAGTTTAATCTCGCGGTTTTCCGCAAACTATTCTCCTTTCGTGCGAACCGGGATGGCACCGCCTACTTCTCCAGTGCCCACCTCAAGGTGCGGGAGACCGTTAACAAGAGTCACAACTGGCTCAAGAAATTCATGTTCGTCAAGGGGGATTTCGGCAACGTTCCCTACTCGCCGGTGCAGCTCAGCGAGGCGAGCTACCGCCCGCCTAGCCTTGGAGGCCATGAAGCCGACTTGTGCGGGTTCTTCTCTGGGAAGAATTTCGAGGTCGCGTACCTGCGCCGCAACCTCGACAACCTTGCTGCCGTCCCGCCTGGGGGAGGTTTGCCACTCGCCACTACCCTTGTCTCGCTCTTTACTCCTTAGGTCTCACCCTCTTTTTTCGGCAGGCGAGCGAGACGTGCCCCTTCATCCCCCCTATGAGAGTGCTCGGGTCGCCTCCGGGGTCCTCGCTCGTGCTCAGGCCGCTGACGCTGCTCAGCGCGAGGCCCCGTCGATCCCTGCTAAGAAGTGGCCGGGCCGCGAGCAGCCCGCTCCCCCGCCAAAGACGGCGAAGTCTACGGGTCAGCAACTTGCTGGGGGCCAGAGGAAAGGCAAGGCCCCGGCTGACCTACCGACCGAGGGCTCCCCCCCCATTGTCGCTTCGACTAGCAACATCCCCGCTGAGGCGGCGGGTACTTCCGGGCCGCCGGATGTGTCGCAAACCGCCGCGAGGCCGGTGCCGAGAGGGCATCGCAACTTCGGCTACGGCGAGAAATATCTGGACGAGCTCGGCATCCCGCTTCTATCATGGGACAAGGAGTGTAACCGCGCGGTGGTCTCGACTCTGTTGTCGAGTTGGCTAGAGCAGGATACCATCGGCGGGGAGGCATATAATTTTTCGTTCGGCCTGTATTCGCGAGAGGACGCCGCTATCTATGACAAGGAGGCGACGTGGGTACTGGTGCACGAGAGCGCGCGGGCCCAACTACGCGGCCTGGAGTTGGCCCACATGGTTGGGAGGCGCTGCACCCAGCTGGAGCGGAACGCCGCCTCTCTCCAGAAGTTGGCGGACGAGAAGGAGGAGGCCCGGAAACTCGCTCAGGAGGACTCAGATCTCCAGAGAAGGCGGGCCAACGCGGCCGAGGAGACCCTCGCACAGTACCTGGGAGGGGTGGTACGCGCTCCCTTCCGACGACCGCCTCCCTTCGCGAATCCACCTTATAACTTCCTTTTCCTCTTTTCAGGATGCCGCGACGGCCAGTCGGATGGGTGCCGAGATCGCCTCCCTTGCTCAGGACAAGTCAGCGCTGGAGGCGCGGGTACGCGAGCTGGAGGCCGCCGCCGTTGTCCCTCCGTCAGATAACAGGGGCTGCCCGCTTGCACACCACTCCGACCACGAGTTGGAGGTGTTGATGCAAAAGAACGCCGCTAGCGCCGCAAAGTATACGATGCAGATGCTGCGACGCGCGGACCTCCTCAAGAGCGAGGCGACGGAACTCTCGGCAGGCAAGGTGGTGCCGGCGCTGTTCCTTCCCATACCGGATCCTGGAGACCAATCCTTCCAGGGCATTTAGGACTTCTTGCCCCCGGATCTCGCGTCGCCCCCGCTTTTTGATATTTGTTTGTTAAGTGTATACACTATGTTCTTTTTGCTGTTTGAGATGTAAGCGCGGGCCACGCCTTTACTTTTTGATTCTCGTTTATTAATGCTCTTATACATGCTGTCATCGCGCGATGCAATTTTTCCGCTTTCCCGCTCGGAGCTGCTAACCTCGCATTGCGTCAACGAGGTCGTATGCCAACGGATTCGGCTTAGGAGTTATAGGGGGCCGGGCAGGTCGTCCTGTTGTGGGCGACCTGTATCAGCGGCACGGCTTCTGCTGCCGAGGCCACTCGCCGACCAGGCGAGGCGAGGCGGTTCGCTGTTTGCCCGAGTCATCAGATCCTTGGCGGGTTGGCCCCTTTGCGACGCGACCCGGATTCTTGCCTCCTCCCGGTCGCCAATCTGTGGGCTGGGTGGTTGTGCTAGACCCCCCCCTTCGGTTAATCTTCACGATTCCAATCCATTATTAACACCATTTGAGTAGTTTTTCGGCCCTGCCGGCTAGGTGGGATCCCGACATCGTGATTCGCTCCGGGTCGCAAACTGCTGCCATCGAGTGACTGCCGGCCCTGCCAGCTAGGTGAGAGCATGACAGCGGGATATGCTCGAGGTCACGGATGACACCGAGTGACTTCCGACCCTGCCAGCTAGGTGAGAGCCTGGAAGCGGGATCTTCTCGGGGTCCAAACATATTCCATCGAGTGACTTCCGGCCCTGCCAGCTAGGTGAGAGCCTGGCAGCGGGATCTTCTCGAGGCCAAGGATGACACCGAGTGACTTCCGGCCCTGTCAGCTAGATGAGAGCCTGACAGCGGGATCTTCTCGGGGTCCAAACATATTCCATCGAGTGAATTCCGGCCCTGCCAGCTAGGTGAGAGCCTGGCAGTGGGATCTTCTCGAGGCCGAGGATGACACCGAGTGACTTCCGGCCCTGCCAGCTAGATGAGAGCCTGGCAGCGGGATCTTCTCGAGGTCCAAACATATTCCATCGAGTGACTTCCGGCCCTGCCAACTAGGTGAGAGCCTGGCAACGGGATCTTCTCGAGGCCGAGGATGACACCGAGTGACTTCCGGCCTTGCCAGCTAGATGAGAGCCTGGCAGCGGGATCTTCTCGGGGTCCAAACATATTCCAATTCTCTACGCGGGCTGGCTATAACCGTACTGGAGCATTTGAAGAAATTTATTATAATGAAAGTGTCACTTACATGCTTTAGGGGAAAAAACGCTTCAAGTCGTCACCACTCCAGGTGTGACTTAGGGTCTCGCCCTCTACATTTTGGAGTCGGTAGCCTCCTGACTTCAGAGCTTCCTTTACAATAAATGGTCCCTCCCAACTGGGATTGAGCTTCCCTACTGATGCCGACCTCCCTGCCGCATCCACCTTTTTCAGCACCAGATCTCCCTCCACGAACTGCTTGACCCGAACATGCTTGTCAAAGTATTTGGCCATCCTCCTTTTTACCTCTTCCTGTCGGACTGCCGAAAGGTCCCTCAACCCTTCCACCATGTCAAGGGAGAGTCTCAGCTCCTCCTCGTTCTCGGCCTGCCATTCTTCTCGGCCTTCTTTGGCCGCCACGACTCGCGGCGTTTGGACTTCAAATTCCATGGGGAGCACTGCCTCGCACCCATGGGAGAGCTTGAAGGGGGTCTCCCCTGTAGCTGTGTTAGGGGTGGTTCTTAGGGCCCAGAGAACTGCGGGGAGCTGCTCCACCCAGCTCCCCTTCAAATTCTCCATCTTATTTTTGAGGAGGTTGACGATGATCTTGTTCGCGGCCTCCACCTGCCCGTTTCTCCTGGGGTGATGGACCGAAGCGAACCTGAGGTCGATCCCCAGCTGCTCGCAAAAGCTGGTGAACTCGGTACTGGCGAACTGGGGCCCGTTGTCCGTGACGATGGCCTGGGGCAGCCCATGGCGACAGATGATCTCCCCCCAAACAAAGTTCCTGATCACCTGGGAGGTCACCTTGGCCAGTGCCTTCACCTCCACCCACTTGGAGAAGTAGTCAATCATCACTAGGAGGAACCTTCTCTGACCGCTGGCTTGGGGGAATGGCCCAACCAAATCCATTCCCCAGATCGCGAAGGGCCAGGGTGCCGTGATACTCCTGAGTCGTTGGGTCGGCTGTAGCTGAAGAGGGGCAAATAGCTGGCACTTATGACATCTTCTCGCGAACTCCGCGGCGTCTCGGCCCAGGGTGGGCCAGAAATACCCTTACCTGACTATCCTTCCCTCCAGGGTCCGACTCCCAGAATGACTCTCACATTCGCCGGAGTGGATTTCCTCCAAGATCCTCTGCACCTCGCCCTCAGCCACGCAGCGAGCCAGCATGCCCGAGAGGGTCTTCCTGTATAGCTGCCCGTCCCGGAGGAGGTAATATGCTGACTTGTGCCTTAGTTTCTTCTTATCTACCCCCTCCGGATATTCTCCCGTGGAGAGGAAAACCACAACCACTATCCACCGGCACTTGATTGGCCGCGATCACTTGCGTAGGCTCTTGCACCGCCTTCCGAAGCACCGAAATATGGAATACATCATGTAAACCACTTAGCTCCACTGAAAGCTTCAGCCGATAGGCCGCTTCTCCTACTCGCTCCAGAACCTCGAACGGTCCAAGGTACCTCGGGCTTAGCTTTTTCAATCGCCGCACCCGCGAGACACCCTTGAACGGCTTGATCTTCAAGTATACATAATCGCCCACAGCGAACTCCACGTTCCTGTGCTTGGCATTATAGTACTTTGCTTGCCGGTCCTGAGCCATGAGCAACCTCTCCCGAATGGTTCTTACCAAGGAAGTAGCATCCTCCACTTCCGATCGCTTATACAACTTCGACTCGCCCGTTTCTAACCAAGACAACGGCGTGCGACATCTTCTACCATATAGGGCCTCGAAAGGCGCCATCTGAATACTTGCTTGGTAGCTGTTGTTGTATGCGAACTCCACCAAATAAAGGTGGTCCTCCCATTGCTTTCCAAAGTCCAAGACACACATGCGAAGCATGTCTTCCATGGTTCTATTGACCCTCTCGGTCTGCCCATCCGTTTGTGGATGGAAGGCTGTGCTAAACTTCAGCTTTGTTCCCAACATTTGCTGCACCAGCCTCCAATCATTGGACGTGAACCGCCCATCTCGGTCACTCACGATGCTGCGGGGCACACCATGAAGCCGCACTATATTATCCACATAAAGCTTCGCCAGCTTCTCCACCGGATCATCCTTCCTATGCGGAATAAAATGCGACACCTTTGTTAATCGATCGACCACCACCCAAATGGCGTCGTTCCCCTTCTGCGACCTTGGCAAACCATGCACAAAGTCCATAGAGATGTCGTCGAATTTCCACTCCGGAATAGGCAAGGACTTAAGAAATCCTCCCGGCTTTTGGCACTCCGCCTTTACTAAGGCGCAGGTTTGGCACTTCGCTACGTATAGCGCCACATCCTTCTTCAAACCCGGCCACCAAAATAGCTTCTTGATATCGCGGTACATCTTCGTGCTCCCCGGGTGAATCGAGTACTTGGTGTGGTGCGCCTCGTACAACAACTCCACCCGTAAATTGCCCACACTTGGGACGCACAAACGACCGTCTTTCCACAGCAATCCGTCCTCCACGACGAATTGGGAATTTGACCCATCCAGAGCCTCTATCATGAACTGCTTCATATGAGCATCCATATCCAAAGCCTGCCGAATCCGATCAGCCAGGTCATATTGGACTTCAGTCCAATTCAGCACTGCTTCAGCACTAGATTGTCTATCCACACAAACAATCTCCAACGCCTCCAGCTCCTGCACCAACCGCTCATCATGCACTGATAGCCAATTCGCTTGAGCTGGGGCTCGGCGACTCAACGCGTCCGCAACCGCATTCCCTTTGCCAGGCACGTAGTGGATCTTAAAAGTATAGTCCCCCAGGAACTCCATCCACCTACGCTGCCGCATATTCAGATCTTTCTGATCAATCAAATACTTTAGGCTCTTGTGATCGGTGTAGATATCAATCTTCACACCGTACAAATAGTGTCTCCACAGCTTCAAGGCAAAAATCACGGCCGCTAACTCCAAGTCATGGACCGGATAATTCCTCTCGTGCACTTTTAGCTGTCTCGAGCCATAAGCTATCACGCTTCCGTGCTGCAGTAGCACACAACCCAAACCGCTGCCTGAAGCATCGCTATATATCTCATAGCCTTCGGTTCCAACCGGCGAACTCAACACAGGCGCCGTGGTCAACCGACACTTCAATTCCTCAAAAGCTCGCGCGCACTCCGGCGTCCAAACGAACTTATGCTCCTTCCTCGTCAAAGTAGTGAGAGGTAACGCTATCCGCGAGAAGTTCTCTACGAAGCGCCTATAATAGCCGGCAAGCCCCAAAAAGCTCCGGACTTCTGCTACCGTAGCAAGCTCAGGCCACTCCCGTATCGCAACAATCTTCGCCGGATCCACCGCAATACCCTCTCCACTCACTATATGCCCGAGGAACGCTACTGAGGATAGCCAAAACTCGCACTTCGAGAACTTGGCATACAACTGGTTTCTCCTTAGCGTCTCCAGCACCAAATGAAGATGCTTGAAGTGATCTTCCTCACTTTGCGAGTACACCAAAATATCGTCGATGAAGACGATCACGAAATGGTCTAGGTACTCCCTGAACGTTCTGTTCATCAAATCCATGAACACTGACGGCGCATTTGTCAGCCCAAACGGCATGACCGTAAACTCATAATGCCCGTATCTCGTACTAAACGCTGTCTTCGGGATATCACTCTCCCTTATCCGCAGCTGATAGTACCCAGACTTGAGATCTAACTTCGAGTACACCGTCGACCCGACTAACTGATCGAAGAGATCATCAATCCGGGGGATCGGGTACTTGTTCTTCTCAGTCAGCTTGTTTAGCTCCCGATAATCAATACACAACCTCAAGCTTCCGTCCTTCTTCTTAACAAAGAGGACCGGTGCGCTCCAAGGCGAAGAACTCGGGCGCACATACCCTTGTTCCAACAACTCTTGCAGTTGAACTTTCAGCTCCGCCATTTCCTTAGGCGCTAGCCGATACGGAGATCGTGACACAGGCTTTGCACCTGGCACTAGCTCGATCGTAAAATCTATCTCCCGTTGAGGCGGGGCTCCAGGAAGATCTGCGGGGAACACATCAGGGTATTCCGATGCCACTGAAATACAATCCAACGCGGGCTTCGGCTTCGCAACCTCCACAAGTGTAAAGAACAGTTCTGCTCCGGCACGAACCGCCTTCACCACCTGAAGAGCAGACATCAACGTCTTGCTCGACCCCTTTAAGCCCGTAAAAGTCGTCTCACGACTTGCTCCCAGCTTGACTTCCTTGCTACCGCAATCTATATGGGCCTGCTGCTCCGAGAGCCAGTCCATGCCAAATATGACGTCAAACTCCACTAACGGAAGTAAAGACGCCCGCAGGTCGAACTCCTGCTCTCCAATACGAGTCTTAACCTCGCAGATCCTAACTGCTCGCATCGAACACCCATTGGGAAATAACACATCCAACTTGTCCTTCGCCATCGAAGAAGGGACTCCGATGCGTGATATAAATCCTTCGGACAAGAAGGAGTGTGAAGCTCCCGTATCAAAGAGTGCTCGTGCCGGGTTTTCATAAATCATTACAAATCCTAAACAAGCAGTGGTAAGGTAACATATACATAACAAGCATATAAAAGAATTGACTTGCTATAAATTAAACTGTACCTGTCACCACGTCAGCTTGTTTAATGGCCTCCTGTTGGCCAAGATTGTAAACTCTTGGTTGGGCCGGAGCATAATGGGATGCGGTCGACTCCACCGCCTTTCCCTTTTCTTCATAAGTGGCTCCCGGCCTCCTCTCGGACTTAGGACGTCCGCTCCAACAATCACGGGCGAAATGCCCCGTCTTGCCACAAGTAAAGCACGCGCCCGGGGTCCGACTCGTAGTCGCCCCAGAAGCACCAGAAGGAGCTGGACCCGAAGTCCTATGCTTCTTGAAAGCTCTCCGATAGCCAGACTTCGAAGTAGTCGGCACTTTAAACTCAGATTTCTTTTCAACCAAGCCTTTCTTCGCTTGTACACTCTTCATGTCCTTCTCCAAGGACCGGGAAGTATTGACCAAGGTTAAGAAACCCTACGTCATTGGCCCCGACAGTAACAATCTCAGCTCATCCCTCAAGCCTTCATAAAAACGATTAGTCTTGCGCTCCTCATCCATGATGGTGGAGCTAGCATAACGACTCAACCGCGTAAACTCGTGGAGATATTCATCCACGTTCCTCTCACCTTGCACCAACTTCAGGAACTCATTCTCCATCGAGATCCTCTGAGTAGAAGGGAGGTATCTTGCCAAGAACAATCCCGAGAACTCTTCTATCGGAACGTCTATCAGTTGTCTACCTCGCAGATGATGCAGCTCCAAACCTTCCCACCACATCCTTGCTTCACCGTCCAACAGGAACGTAGCAATGGTGGTCATCTGCCACTCCTCCGTCTCCGTCGCTGTCATGACTCTCTTCACCCTAGAGAGCCAGTCTTCAGCCTGAGATGGGGTTCCCAATCCCGAGAATAACGGAGGGTTAAAGCTCATTACATGCTTCAACTGCCTCTCAGTCGCCCTCCTTGGCACTATTGGTTCTACAACCACTTGCTCCATCCTCCTCGACTCAGCCTCTTGAAGAGGTACTTGCTCCATCACAGGAGCAGGCTGCTGCGCTTGCCTCCCAGGCTGCGCATTTATCACGGCTAACACCGCTTCAGCCACCAATCTTATATTTTCAGCCGACAGAGGTGTTGCAGGAGCAACATCCGGTGCACTACTTGCCTCAGAAACTCGGCGTTCTGACGGCCCAGCACCACTTCGGGTCACCTATAGTGGTACAAAACACCGTTAAGCGACCAAATAAATTGCAAACAGCAATTATAGGAACACGCAGGTTCCTCAAACACGAGTATTTTCATTCCTAAGTGGACATTCATGGGTTCTTTTTACTGTTATAACGATGACGCACACAATGTGCTCACCACCCCTTAAAAAGAATTCGCCCACGAATTCAAGTCAAGCCCAACCAAAACCAGTAGTCTGATACCAAATTGTAACACCCCCTATCCGTCGCATAGCATATAGCAGTAGGTCCGGCCGGGGCCCGACGCCATATACCACAGACAGACCGGGTGGTTACTTATGGAAACCATCCAACCAATCTCAACGTCCTACACAGAGCATTCTAGCGGAAGCAGTTTATATAAGTTGCAAAATAAGAACCCAGCAATAAGCATGAATGTCCACTAACAAGATAATAGGAATGTTATTACAAAATACTCAAAAGTCGGCCTTAAGGCCTTACAAAAGTTTCACTTGTCTTTTACATGATTTCCAAACCTCGGCTCGCAGGCCGGCCATACATGAATAAAACATAAAACATTTCCACTTGGGCCTTCGAGGGCCAGCTTCGCAAAAAGGGCTTTAGCCCGCTATTGACCGCTTGGTCCAGCTGCACCTGCAAGCAAACAAACCGCCGCACGGTGGCAAACAAAGCAACGGTCAGCAATGCTGACCAAATTATAACGATCCCGCCCCCAACCCGGGGCGGCGATGCTCCTTCCCTGCATTTCATTAGCACAAGCGAGCAATGCATATAACCATAGCCAATTCATCACAGACGTTGGCTCGTACGGCCACACGTCCCGTGCACTCAAGGCACATTCTCGGTGAACCGGTCGATGTCACGACAATTAAAGCCATTAACATTCCAGACTCACCACCGCCAATTAGACGGCCATTCCTATGAGCAATTCGTCTTCATGGTATTGGTCACGTCAATTTAAGCCATTGACCACCGAAGACCCCCATCTATGCCAACGGCGAGTACCATGTACCTTTAGGTCTCTCTAACCCGAACGACATAAAGCGGGTACGGCTCCATCTAACCCGTGCTCACATCGCAACGGCAATTTAAGCCATTTGCGCGGGTCAAACTTTCACCGTTTCCCATTCTACCGCAAGACACATAACCCCGTTATGTTCATGTTGGCACTCAGACCACCAAGTTGGCAAGACCTCGTGTCCGCCCAGTTTTCCGGGTGCACCTTTGGGTTAGTCCCCAAGGCTCCCTGCTGCAATCTACCGCGTAGAAAACCCGAAAACACCAAATAGCACGGAGTCTTCTCCGGCCTTATGCAATGCAACATCACCGATCCGAACTAACATGTCCGGGTAGGCTTCAACCAAAATGCCTATGTCCGTTCTCGCATACGGACTCTAAACAACGGGGACTTCACATATCTACCCGAAGGAACGCCTCTAACTCTCCGCAAACTCGCGAGAGCGGGCTTCCTATGCAAAGAAAAAGAGCGACTCATGCTCAAGATGAGGATCGTTACCCTTGCGGTCCTCTTTGGCGCCATCGAAAAGTAATCGGATGGAAATCACCGCACTTGCGTTGCCTCCGTGGATCCGGAGTCGGCTTGCGATTCGGAGCTCCGAAGCTCCTCCAATGGCGGATCTAGCTCCTCTTCTTCTTGCCTTAGCTCTTCTTTCTCCAAGGGTTTGGAGAGATAACAAGTGGAAAAAGTGAGGGTTTTCTAAGTCAAAACCCGGGTATATCCCTTCAGGAACAACCCCCAGCCATTGGATCCTCAGTCAAAGAAATGAACGGCTTCGATTCGGGACTGAAATGCCCAATCTGGACCGAACACGGCCTGGCACACGCCCGTGTCCAGGGCCGTGTGCCGCATTCGCCGTCAAAATCGAATCTTCTGAACACGCACACGGGTATCGAACACGCCCGTGTTCGAGCTGACACGCCCGTGTTCCAGCTGACACGGCCGTGTAGCCGGCCGTGTACCCCATGATTTTCCCCCGCTTCCAACCCGAGCACTGCACGGGTTCTAGGACACGCCCGTGTCCTTGCCCGTGTCACATTGACACGCCTGGGCCCCCAGGCCGTGTACACGGGACATTTCGTCGAGGGGAGAACGACGACTCGCTGACACGGCCTTGGACACGCCCGTGTCCGAGGCCGTGTGCCTTGTCTCGACGACCGTCGAGTGAATCTCGACGGTTTCACCTTGACGCTCGTCGACACGGGTCAACACGCCCGACGACACGCCCGTGTCGCGGGCCGTGTGCCCATTCTCGACGAATCGTCGAGAATAACTCGACGATTTCACGGCTAAGTGTCGACACGGGTCGACACGCCCTGCGACACGCCCGTGTCGCAGGCCGTGTGCCCATTCTCGACGAATCGTCGAGAATAACTCGACGACTTCGCGGCTAAGTGTCGACACACGCTTGACACGCCCTGGGACACGCCCGTGTCCCAGGCCGTGTGCCTTCAGCCAGAAACCAAAACTGGCCCAAAACGTCCCCCTTTGCTCCTTTGAGTTTCGGGGCGTTACACTACCACTCAGAAAGGCTATTATTATTTTGACCCCATTCTTCGCAAGCAGTTCGTCTCCGCGGACGCTACCTTATTCGAGAATGCTCTTTATTTCTCTAACGACTCCTCTCCTCTCCCTGTGGCTTCTGACTCTCCTCCTATCCCCTCCAACCCATCGACTCCTACTAAGGTATTTCCTCCTCCACCGTCTTCATCGTCTCCTCCTCTCTCTTCACCTCCGCTATCTCCCTCCTCTTCTCCGCCATCGCTCTCTACTCCCGGGCCAACTCTCCCCACCACGGATACTCCGCATACTAAAGAACCTGTTGACCTGGACCTTCTCATTGCCCTTCGCAAAGGGGTTCGGGAGTGTACCAAACACCCGCTTGCTGCTATTGTTTCCTATGAGCGTCTAACCCCTGCTCGCAGGGAGTTTGCGCTGGATATCTCTTCCACTTCCACCCCCCCACCCCCCCGTTCCTATCAGGAGGCCCTTACTGTTCCACATTGGAAGGCTGTCATGGATGAAGAGATTGCTACTTTCACTGAACGGGGTACATGGACCCTGCTTCCTCCTCCCTTCGGTGCAGATGTTATTGGCTATCGTTGGGTCTTTGTGGTGAAGTTCCGCCCAGACGGCAGTGTGGATCGTTACAAAGCTCAGCTTGTTTCCAAGGGCTTTACCCAGACTTATGGAGTTGACTACTTTGACACTTTCTCTCCATTTGCTCGTCTCAGCACTATCATGGTCCTCCTATCTGTGGCTGTCAACAGGGATTGACCCATTTCACAGCTGGATGTCAAGAATGCCTTTCTCTATGAGGATCTTAAGGAGGATATATACATGGAGCAACCTCCGAGGTATGTTGCTCAGGGGGAGACACATGTTTGCTGGCTCCGGAACGCTATCTATGGCCTAAAGCAAAGTCCTCGGGCTTGGTTTGACAAGTTTAGAAGGATTGTGGAGGCCGTGGGTTTTACGAGAAGTTCTTCCGATTACTCCTTATTTACTCGTAAAACTTCTCTGTGTCTACTGGTGCTTGCGGTATATGTGAATGATATTCTTCTCACTGGCGATGACCATGCTGAGATAACCTTGACAAAGAAGTATCTTCGACAACACCTGGTTACGAAGGATATGGGCTCTCCAAAATACTTTCTAGGGATATAAATTTCTCGGAAGCCCAATTCCCTTGTCCTTTCCCAATAGAAGTATGCTCTTGATTTGTTAAAAGGGGCAGAGCTGATAGGGGCTAAACCTGCCCGATGCCCCATGGCGACTAGAGAAGATAAAACCTGGAAGGATGACTCTCCTCTTCTTTCAGATGTTACGAGGTACAGACGTCTGGTTGGTAAACTTATTTATCTCACGGTGACCATATCCGATATTGCCTTTGCTGTAGGCAAGGTTAGCCAATTCATGCAAGCTCCTAGGGAGTGTCATCTACAGTCTGCCTTGAGAATACTGGAGTATGTTAAATCAACACCTGGGAAAGGCCTCCTCTTTCAGAAGAATGGATATTTGAGGGTTGAAGCGTACTCTGATTCGAGCTATGCTGATGACAAAGGAGACCGCAAGTCAACATCAGACTATTGCACCTTTGTGGGGGGAAACCTTGTGAGCTGGAAAAGCAAGAAATAGTCTGTCGTCTACAGTTCCAGGGCAGAAGCAGAATATCAAAGTATGACATCGACCGCGTGTGAGTTAAAGTGGTTACGGGATCTCAAGCTTGACTTAGGAGAGGTCTACAACCATTCCCTACCTATGTTTTGTGACAATAAGACCGCTATATACATCTCCAAAAATCCGATCTTCTATGAGAGAACAAAGCACATTGAAGTCGACTGCCGCTTTATTTGGGAAGAGATTCTGAAGGAACAAATTTGTACTCCGTTCGTCACCTCGGACAAAGAGTTGTCTGATATTTTCACCAAGCCGGTATCCGCCTCTTTTCATCACATTTGCGACAAGCTGGACATGATTGACATATATGCTCCAGCTTGAGGGGGAGCGTTGCAGAATAGAGACCGGGCGGTTTGGAGGTCTGACTCTGGCAAATTACAGACCGAGCTGTCTATTGGTTTGTCTCTGGCGGTTTGGTTGCATGACTGTTGCTGTTGGTGCCCTGGAGGTCTACCGGTCTGTCTCTGACGACTTGGAGACCGGGCGACCTGACGGTCTTCCGTGGCGACTTGTTCTCTCCTTCTGGTGGTTGCTGGGCGGTTAGCCCATTTGTCTAACCGCGCGGCTTGGTCGGCTTGTATTTATGTTAAACCGCTTGTACATGTAATTATCTAGTCTCACATTATTTAATTGTAATCACTCCCATTTCCTCCATTCTATAAAAGACAAGTTATACCATGTAATACACATCTTTTTTGGATAATAAAGATTTATGTTATTCCAAATTCCGGCTTATCTTTCTCTGTTCGCAAGTGTTCAACATGATATTGAGGTCTTGCGCCTCCAAATTCAACAATTTCATGGAATGATTGACCGTTCTCCGAGCACGGTGGTGTCTATCTCTGACAACATGATCTCTTGTCTTGCTCGTGATTCTTCCTGGATTCTGGACTCTGGAGCAACACATCACATCACCCCAACAAAATCTTCATGCTAATTGGATTCGGTTCACCCCAAGTTCATCACTATTGCAAATGGAGACTCTACTCCAGTCGCTGGATTCGACGACGTGCCCCTGACCTCCTCCCTCACTCTTCACTCGATTCTTCATGTTCTGGGCTCTCCGTTCAATCTCCTATCTATTAGCCTCCTTACACGATATCTTGATTGTTACATGCCTTTCTCTTCTACTTCTTGTGTTGTGCAACGTCGTTGAACGCAGACTGTCATTTGTAAAGGGACACTGGTGAATGGACTTTACCTCTTAGACCACCCCACGATTCTCTCGACTATTAGCTCTGTCAACTGGCATCGGCGTCTTTGGCATGCCCCTCTTCGCATCCTTCAAAAATCTCTTCCATATGTGTTTCTTAGTAAATTCACATGCGAGTCATGTATCTACGACAAACACCATCGTTCTACCTTTTCACCACATTGTACTCGGAGCGTTGTTCCTCTTGTCTTGGTTCATTCAGATATTTGGGTACCCTATAAAATTGCCAGTGTTTCTGATTATCATTACTTCGTACTTTCATTGACGATTGCTCTCGTGTCACATGATTGTATTTTCTGCATGATCGATCTAAAGTGTCTCGTGTCTTTCGTGCCTTTATCTTTCTGATTCACAACCAATTCTCTATTACACTTAAAACTATTCACACCGATAATGCTCGTGAATACACACCTCTCTGGAGGTCTTGTTCAAATCATAGGTTACAAGGCTATGTATATGACCTTGCACATGACTGTTTAGAATCTGGATCAGTTTCTCGACCATTCAACAACCAGCTACACACACTTCTATAAATCTATTCAAGACATTAAACAACCATCCCATATAATAAAAGTGAAACGAGGTGTCCCAACTTCTACCCCTAATTAGTCAATTTTTCCTGCGGTATTATATGTTTTTTTTGTTATTTCTGATATAGGGGATAGCTGAGAACTAGGTGTATGATTCTCCGAGCATTCAGGACTCTTTTGTAAGCTGTTTTTAAGTTCTTTTGAAGGGCCAAGATTGTGCTCTTCAATGAGTACGGCCATGCGCCTCTTGTATCCTTTATTCTTCCACCTAAAGTTATTCCTCACATATCACACACTATCATAAGCTTCATCCCGACTCTGTGTTTGGGTTGAACGACGATCATTGACAGTGTGCTTTAGCGGATCGCTTTGGTGCAAGAGCATGCGCACACAATCTTTATTTTGAGTCAAACGTTAGAGTTTTGTAATATTGCCGGCGCGCCTCTTTTCCTACCACCAACAGATTAATTGTGCACCGATCGACAACTGCTTGGGCAAAGGATCGCCGATCAACTGGGTGATGTGTATAGTCACGAATTCACGATCGTTCACCGACCGTGCACCCTTCGCTTAAAGATTTAGTTTGTAGTTAATAATTTTGGTTAACTTTAGCTCCTCCAATTTCATGTGTTTTTTGTAACTTTGATAAAATACTACACCCAAGCCTAATTATAGAAGAATATGAATATATATCATAGATTTTTTTTTTTTTTAGATAATATTTAATTTCTGATTATATTTATTTAACCGTAATTTCCACCATAGTCAAAAATGATCTGACCTAACATCTCTCTTTTTTCTATCACAAGCTGAAAAAATTTATTTGGCGCGAGCAGCCAACGGGCTAATATATACCTAAATTTACTTGCCGCGAGCGCAGCACCGCTGAATACCCCCCCTCTCGCTCTCTCCTCTCTCTCTCTCTCTCTCTCTCTCTCTCTCTCTCTCACTCACACACACACACATTTCTGTTCATGGCAGACGTGATCTCTCCAAACCCTAAACCTATTTATACTCCGCCGGCGCCACCACCGTCGGCGTCAACTGTAATCCATGATCACCTCGAGAGCACTACTGGAAGCGATCGCTTACGGCCCATCCGGCGTCCTGCATTGCGGTTCACTTCAGAGTTCGACAGTGAAGGACCATTTTTTTTGCACAAGCTCTCCTGCGAGTTCTTTGACAATCTAGCCAAGTTCAAGTTTTCCTTCCAGAACAACATCAATGGCGTGTTCTTCCGTCCACAGCTTGGATTTCTGACCAAAAATCTCTCAGTTCTCTACGACTTTGAATCCCGGAACTCGCATCTC
The DNA here is from genome assembly GCA_039583875.1 of Platanthera guangdongensis. NCBI lineage: Eukaryota > Viridiplantae > Streptophyta > Magnoliopsida > Asparagales > Orchidaceae > Platanthera > Platanthera guangdongensis. The sequence goes on from CM077167.1 coordinate 150,737,268, forward strand.
AGGGGATCGCTGCAATTGGGCAAAAATATGCATGTACGGAGTGCTTATAATCTTCAGGTCTGAACATTTGTGCCTTCACTTTTTCCCATTTTTATCTTAAAACGGTCCTCTTTCACCTTGTTTCTTGTTTTGTTGTTTCTTTAGAGCAGTGTTATGTGCATGCCATGTTTAGCTATGTGCCGACAATAAATTTTACTAATTTGAGGGCTCCTTAAATTGCTGGAGCCAATTAACTGAAGTCCGTACTGAGAATTTATGTAATAGATTCAAAAAATTGGGTCTGGGTGCTGATCCAACCATTAAAGTGAGTTCTGGTACTGCACCTGCCTGGAAGAAGCCTGTTGCCTTTGTTAGAAAGAAGGGCAAAAATGCCACTGAAGAAATTCAGAAGAATGCACCCTCCTCTTGCGACCAAAGGGCCAGCAAGAATCTTGCTGGAAATAAACCAAGAAACAACAATAAGCCCTCACCTGTGATACCAAACCAAACTCAGAAAGGGATCTTGGGAAAACCTCCTGTGATAAGGTATAACACCAAGTTTCCTTTTGAGAATTACATTTGATGATTTGCCGACCATTCTTTGATTTGTTGTTGACTTTCTTATGTAGAAACGTCAAATAACATTCAATGAATGCCTGCCAGGCCAGGATTTGAGCATCATAGAACTAGACTTTCTCCTCTTTCCCACTCTATTCTCATTAAGTGAAAAAGCAGAAACACCATGTTTGAATATTTTTGTTTCATTAACATTAGTCATTTTATGAAGGATTGCTAATACAATTCAAACAATTATTCCCGGAACCTTTTTTATTCTAGAAAACCAAGGGTTTAATTCATTTTGTATGTGAACTCTACAACCACTAGACTCAAGCAGTGGTATCTGGATAATGGTTGGTCTAGACATGTGACTGGAGAAAAAAATTACTAGCTGACTTTGAGCTAAAAGAAGGCCTTCTTGTTGTCTTTAGAGACTTAAGTTGTGGCTAAACTAAGGGTTGCGACAAAGTGCATGCAGGAGCTATAGTACGATCCCGGAGAGGAATCCGGTATGGGGAAGGGCAGACAAAGGTGAGGGAGAAGAGGACTAGGGTTGAGAGAAAAACCTTAGGGAGAAGCCTTAATTCTCATTCATCCAAGCATAATCAAAAAGGAGTACAACACCACCCCTTATAGGTGCGGGGTGTGGATAGCGAAAGAAAATAAAAATAAGAGCATACACATACATAATATGAAATAACAAAATGCAAATAGAGATAACATAATTATGTCGGTGTCGTGTCTTCGGTCTCTCCTCCTCCAGACGGACCCGTCATCGTCTCCCTCCGTGTGCGAACTCGCCACGATGTTTCGTCAGCGTGTGCATGTCCCGTCGGCATGCGTAACCGTAACAATGCTGCCGTCTGGAAAAAATGCCTTGTCCCCAAGACAGTGGTCGGAGGGGTGGCGACAGAAGTGATCATGGGGGAACCACGTAGCTTCGGACTCCGAATGGTAAGATCCAGCAACAGGGAACTCCTGCGAGTCAGAGTCCCGCTGAATGTGGTAGTCGTTATCAAGTAGCTCGGCTGGGTAGTGCGGTGCTAACTATCGTCTTTCTTACGGACCAGAAGAACCGAAATAGAAATTGGGCTTGCACCAGAACGGGTAAGGCCCCCCATTAGCATCCCATGCACCAGAGGCTCAAGCTCATCCTTCCGCCCATGGTCAAAACGGAATGTCTGTGCCGAGACTGTCATGGTCCTAGGCTGGAGGGAAGTGGCGCGGTTAGGTGGTCGAGCTGGTGGCAATCCTGTCGGAGGCTGGTTGACGTCGGTGAGCACAGTAGAAATCTCTTGGTGGTTCGTCGGGGAAGGAAAGGACACGTCGGACGGTCCTGAGAGAGCCCACAGCCCTACGGAGAGGCCGACGACAGTGGTCCGCTGGGTCGTGCAGAGGGGAACCAGAGACAGAGGAGAGGGATGTCACTATCGAGACGACATGGCTGACCCCCATGCAGGAACTGTATGGTCATAGTCGCCAATTGACGCGTACATCGCCGAGCGTGTGGAGCCAAGCCACCCCTAAAATGACGTCAATACCACCTAGGCTGAATGCGTAGAAGTCCGCGGTCACGGAACAGGACCCCACGTAAATAGGCACAGCGGTGCGACGACTCTGAGTCGGTCGGCGACGTCCATCGCTCAGGCGGACTGCTACATCCGGAGATAGAATTGAGGGAAGACGGAGCTGCCGCGCTAGACGCTCAGATATGTGTTTATGGCTTGCGTCGCTATCCACCATAATGATGATCAGACGGTCCCGCAGCGTGCCCGAGAACTGCATGGTCTGCTGGTCGGAACTTGTCGAGGCGCAAGAAACTCCAACCAGTGGAACGTAGCTGCGGTGGAGTTGAGAGTTATATTCCCTGCCGAGAGCTCCAGGGCCTCAAAGTCTGCCAAGGTAACCTTAGGGTCGACGTCGCCGATAATGACGTGAAACTCCTTTACGAGCACTCATGGTTGGGGGAGTACGGTTGGTGACACTGAAAACAGAGACCCTTGCTGCGAGGCTCATTGTAATCACTGTTCAAGAGGCACTGAGGAGTCGTTGGGCGGCCCGAATGGTTTCCCCGAGGCGGTGGCTGTGGTGGAGTCGTGGCTGGCGGTCTCCAAGGCGGCCGATGTTGGTGGTGGTCGACCGTAAGAGCAGGTGGGCGGCGGGGGGGGGGGGGGGGGGAGGTCGACTTCCACCAGACGCGCCAAGTTCATGGCATCGGAGATTGTGTGAGGGCGGTGCGCGCGGAGACCAGAGAATATGTGGCAGGAGACACTGCATGAAGAAGCCCGGGTAATGATCAGGAGGTAGTCCGGGGACGTGAGAGACCAGAGCGACGAACTCATCAATATAGTCATTCAAACCGGCTGTTTACCGGACGCCACAAAGACGCTCGATAATAGAGGAGCTGGAGTAGAGGGTGTCATACCGCCGAATCATCTCCTGCTTGAGCTCGGGCCAGGAGAGGCACAGATTAGATTGACGGAGTTACCGAGCCCAGGGGAGGGCCGAGCTGTCCAGTCCATCCACCGCCGTAGACATCTTGTCGTGCTCCGTGGTGTAGTTGAGGTCGAATTATTGCTCTGATTTGGCAATCCAACCCATCTGGTCAATGCCGACGAAGGAGGGAATGTCGAGGGAGAGGGCAGACCGGCCCGGAATGGGTGGACCGGCCCGCAATGGGCGGAGGAGTGGTCCCTGAAGGAATGGGCGGCGGTCCGTTGCCGACGAGAGAGACACCGTCCACGGGTGGGCCGGAGAAGGACGCGGCAGAGACGGCGGCGATGGACGCCTGAAGGGAGTCAATCTTGGAGTGGATGGCGAGGAGCGAGGCGTGCATGGAGGCAACGAGTTGCTCTTGAGCATCCAAGCAGAAGCTTAGGGCTTTGGCGGCCTCTTCTGGAGGAAGATCACCGGCAGAGCGAGTGTTGGGAGCCATGAACTTGAATCGGTGGAACGGGAGGGAGCCACTCGAAGGGGGCAGATTTGGATGGAGTCATTGGAATCGACGGAGACCTCTGGAATTCGCGGAAATGGTTCGAAGCGGCCGACACTTGTAGAAATCTGGCGGATTGTAGCTGGGATGCGGCCGAACCGTCGGATCTGGGCTGTGATGCAGTGGAATCGGCGGAAGATTCGGATTTGGGCTGGGAGTCGACAAAACAGCCTCCCCTGTGACAGATCGCGGCCCAAAAGAGGAAGAGTGGCTGATTGCGATCTCTGGCAGCGACGAATGCGTGGTTCAGATGTATGAATCGACAGCTCGGCTGGCTGGTGGGACGCACTGCGGTGGATTCGATCGCAAGGCCACGCAGAATCGAGCGGCGGTCACCGCGGGTCTACATGCGTAGCGGAAATAGCGATTCGGTGCGGATCGGGCGGAAGCTGGCACAAAATCGGTAAAATCGACATTGGAGCCTAGCGAAAGCGGTCGTTGTGAATGATCACGAGCACCGACGGCGAGATGACGGGCGGTGAGACAGGTCAGACCAAATTAGTACAATCCCAGAGAGGAATCTGTTAAGGGGAAGGGCCGGCGGAAGTGAGGGAGAAGAGGGGGATTAAGGTTGAGATAAAAATCTTAGGGAGCAGACGTAATTCTTATTCATCGAAGCATAATCCAAAAGGAGTACAACACCACCCCTTATAGGCGCGAGTTGCGGATAGCGAAAGCAAAAAAAAATAAAAGCTTACACATTCATAATATGAAATAACAAAATGTGAATAGAGAAAAATTATTTATGCCGACGTCACATCTTTGGTCTCTCCTCCTCTAGACGGACCCGTCATCGTCTCCCTCCGCGTGCGGACTCGCCACGACGTTTCGTCGGCGTGTACGTGTCCTATCGGCATGCGCAACCGTAACAAGCCATCACATTCACAAAGGTGACTTATGTAAAAGGTTTGAAACATAACCTTTTAAGAATTAACCAGCTTTGTGACACGGATGCAAGGTAATTTTCACACAAAATAAGAGCTGGATTGTAGACGGACATTTAGGAACTACTTCCCTCACAGGTATGAGAAAAGGTAACATCTATCGTGTAAATTTTCTTTCAAATGTATAAGTGGCGTGTCCTTTTAATTGACCTATTTCCACTTCTGAATTATATCAAAAACGACATGCTCACCTCAATATTAAAACTTTATTCATGCTTGCTAAACATAACTTAGTAAGAGGATTGTCATGTGCAAAATAAGTTAAGGAGAAGCCTTGCAGAGCCTGCCAATCACCAAAGTTTGTTATAAGAGTAAAACTCACAATAACACCACAAGAATATTTCATTTATTTCACATGGACTTATTTTGTCCAATCTTAGTTAGTAGCTTAGGAGGGAAATCATATTCCCTAGTAATTTTAGATGACTACTCAAGATTTTGATGGGGAACCATCAGATGCACTTGAAGGAGTTCGTCGCAAGGCGGGACTCACATACATGTATTCGCGCAGGAAGACTTGATCAGATCGCCGATCGGACTCAGCAGTTGCGTCCGGGACGTCGCTGCGAGTCAAAAACTATATTACTTTATTTTTCTCAGTTTTATTTTGATGTATTTTATGGGCGAACCCACCGGCCAATCATAGCCATTGATGGGGGATGCCCTAGCTTCTCTTTTATTATAAATAGGATGTAGAGGGGCTGAATTCAGTCATTGTTGGATTTGGAGAAAGGCTTTCCCGGATTCCAGCGATCCCTCCTCGGTGCCGACGCCGTGGAACCCTAGGTGACGACTCCTAGGCCGTCAAACTTCCCCCCAAGGTAAACCCTACCCCCCTCCATCATTTTCTCCCCTATTCCACCGCCGGAATCCCCCCAAAGCCCCATCCAAGTGCAGCCGGCCTGTTGCAGGCCCGCAACCCCCCTTTCCCCTTGTTTTCCTGTTGTTGTGCTCCACCCGAACCCCTCCCTCCACCGGGTGGTGGTGCCGCCGTTCAGCCTTCTCCCTCCACCGGTCAAACCGCCCACCTCCCCTCTTTGCTAGGTCGCCGGCCTGCTGTAGTGATCCCAGCCCCCACCGCCTCCCCTCTTCCCCAAAACCGGCCACCTCCAAGGCCTCCTTTGCCCTAGCCGGCCACTCCTCTTCATTCTCCTACGTGGATCCACTTCCCACCGCTCTGAAAACCCTAGATCTATATTGATCTAGTGCTACCACTCACCGATCCGTTATTTCCTCCGCACAAACTTTCCACTTTTGCTCGGATCCGCTCCTAAACATCGGATCTACTCACCCCGGTCCGGATCTACTCATTTGTGGCCGGATCCGCCGTTTCACCTTCCGTTACCACCACTTTCCAACGAGAGCAGCCACCGTCACCGTCGTCTCGCCACCGGTTCCACCTCCGATCGCCCGTCTTTACATCCGGCTCTCAAATCCTTCAGTGCCTCGGTTCAGCCCTCTACGTTGTGAGCATTTGTGTATTGTATTCTGTGCCTTGACATTTTCATTTGGTATTTTATCATATTGTGCTGAGAATATTGTTGGCTAGAGATTGGTTCTTTTATACTAACAATCGCAGGAGAAACTATTCGCCACGCGCTTGCTTAGGCTCTCCGAGCGGAGGAAGCCGTTATCACATTGCTGAAAATTAATTATTTGTTTCTTTAATTCAATTATTTGCGTGACGTTATTAATTCCATTGCTTAATTTAATCATCGCCGTCACCAACGGTTGCATCACATTTAGAGTTGCAATTGTGTGTCACCGCTGCAGTAGCACCTAGGGTCGTAGTCTTCGAGTACCACTAGCCTACCCCTACATCATTTTGGTATCAGAGCCAGGTTAGGCCACTTGCATGCTCCGTAGTGGTAGGACTTTTAGAGTAAGCATGGTAGAACCACAGAACACACCGAGGACCGAGCGACGAGTTCGAATTCGGACGCCGCTTTTGCTGATTTCCAACGCCTTGTCCTAGGTCGCCTTGACACTATAGGAGCCCAGTTCGACGATGTGCGTCATGACCTTGCCGAGGTGAACCTTCGTTTAGGCCACTTAGAGGATGCCAGAGACACTCCGACACAGCGTGACGATTCTCTTGAGAACGACCCGGACGCTCCTCCACGTCGGGGGCAACGCCCGAGGGATGGTCCACCTCCCGCAAACCGTCACCATCATGATATTCCTCACCGAGCTCCGATTCCGCCGGTAAGGCGACATCCTGATTTTGCGATAGATCATAGGCAAGTCCCGGCGCGGGATAGGCTGCCGCATTAGCGTGATGAGTACCGTATGCCACGTCAGCCTCAGCTTGACCCCAGAGATCGTGTGCCCCCACACGGTCGCCGTGACCATCAACAGGATGAATATTATCCCCCGGGTCGGAGAGAGCGTGGTCCCCCACCCCTCGATACGACTATGCCCATGATGACTACCCCGAGGACTACCCCGATCCTCGGAGAGGGTGCCACTATCATGACATCACTCGTTGCATCCGACTCGACGCCCCTTCGTTCGATGGTCGCCTAGATCCGAAAGCCTTCAGCGATTGGCTCTTGGACATGGACCACTACTTCAAGTGGTACGACATGAGTGACGAGCGTTGTGTCCGCTTTGCGAAGATGAAGTTGATCGGGCAAGCTAAGGTATTCATCAGTGTTGAGAGAGCTCTAGAGCGAGATGGTTACTACCCCATCGCCAGATGGGATGAGATGAAGGAGAGGCTGAATGAGAAGTACCTCCCCGCGTCATACCGAGATCAGCTATTTGAGCAGCTACAGAACCTACGACAGGGGACACTTACCGTCGCCGAGTACATGGATCGCTTCGATGAGCTGATCATCAGGAGTGATATTTTAGAGGAGCCTATTGCCACTGCCGCCCGCTTGAAGGCGGGCCTTCATTCCGATATTCGGAGAGAGTTGATTCCCCACCGCTTGAAGACTGTTGATCAGATATTCCAGCTCTCCCTCGAGTACGAACAGTATCTCCAATCTCCTAGAACGAGGCAGTTCACTTCGCGACTGATTCCTCGACTTTTAGGAAGCCCGCTCCGCCCCAGACCACCACGGCTGCACCCCCACGTATCCCCGCGGATGCGAAGGGTAAAGCCATAGCCACTGATGGCCAGCGATCTGGGGGCATTGTATGTTTTAGATGTTCTGGCAGAGGCCACGTGGCAGCGCAGTGCCCCACACGGAACTTGCTAGTTGAGGAGGAGGAGCAGGGTTTAGAGGACAAAGAGGCACAAGAGAAGTTAAGGCCGAAGTTGAGGAAGGTTGGGAGAGTGACGCCGAGCGATCATTAAAGGAGGGAGTGATTAGACGCCTCCTGCACACCCCACGTGTGGATGAGGATTGGCGGCGCACTACCATATTCTACACGTACTTTCCTAGTGCAGGCGGTCCCTGCAAGCTAGCTATTGATAGTAGGAGTTGCGTGAACATCGTGGCCCAGAAGGGGCTTGACCGTATGCAGGTGAAGGCCGAGCCTCACCCCCACCCATACCGTGTCGTCTGGGTCGACAAGACGACGATCCAAGTCACCCAGCGTTGCTTAGTCCCGATCACTATCGTGTCCTTTCAGGACAAGGTCTGGTGCACTGTCATTTCCATGGACGTCGCTCATGTGCTGCTCGGCCGCCCCTGGCTATTCGATCGTGACGTCACGTGCTTCAGTCGCTCAAACACATGTGTCTTTTATGATAAGGGGCGGAAGATTACGTTGACGCCCACCCTGCCCCGAGATCGATCCAAGGGTGTGGTAGAGCCATCTGTGAGCACGAGCGCCTCACGACCACTGCATATTTTGATGCGAGGTGAGTTCTTACGAGATAGCACCGAGTCGAACGTCATTTATGTCGTCGCCGCTACCCAGGTGACGGAGGGCACCCCAGCTGACCACCCACCAGCGGTGCGTCCCCTTTTAGGCGAGTTTGCGGACATCATGCCAGACGAGCTCCCCGATGAGCTGACTCCCCCACGGGACATTCATCACGCCATTGATCTAGTCCCGGGAGCCTCCCTCCCGAACCTGCCCCACTACCGTATGCACCCGGATGAGCATGCTGAGCTCAAACGGCAGGTTGACGAGCTTCTCCAGAAGCAGTTCATTCGTGAGAGCATGAGTCCTTGTGCGGTCCCCGCCCTTCTTACCCCTAAGAAGGACGGTAGTTGGCGTATGTGCATCGATAGCCGCGCCATTAATTAGATCACGGTTAAGTATCGTTTCCCGATCCCACGACTCAATGACCTACTAGATACTATGTCTGGTGCCCAGATCTTCTCCAAGATCGACATTCGTAGTGGGTACCATCAGATACGAGTTCGTGAGGGAGACGGGTGGAAGACCGCATTCAAAACCAAGGACGGTCCATATGAGTGGCTAGTTATGCCATTTGGGCTGTCCAATGCCCCGAGCACGTTTATGCGAGTTATGACGCAGGTGTTGCAGCCCTACATGGGCAAGTTTCTGGTGGTGTACTTTGATGATATATTAGTCTATAGCCAGACTCAGGCTGCTCACCTCGATCATCTGAGACTTCTCTTTGGCACCCTTCACCAAGAGAAACTGTATGTGAACCTGAAGAAGTGCGCATTCCTCTCCGAGTCGGTCCACTTTCTGGGCTTTATTATATCCTCTACTGGAGTCTCCGTGGACCCTGAGAAGGTAAAATCTATTCGAGTTTGGCCCGTGCCCAAGAATATCCACGAGGCTCGTAGCTTTCACGGGCTTGCCACCTTCTACAGGAGGTTTGTCCAGGGGTTCAACACGATCATGACCCCCTTCACGAGCTGTCTCATGAAGGGAGAGTTTCAGTGGACCCCCGCAGCCACTAGAGCCTTCGAGGAGGTTAAGGAAAGGTTGACGACAGCTCCAGTCCTACGTCTGCCGGATTTTAGCCGCGCTTTTGAGGTCGCCTGTGGCGCGTCGGGTGTCGGTATAGGTGGCGTATTGAGTCAAGAGGGACATCCAGTTTCTTACTTTAGTGAGAAGCTGAACGAGGCTAAGCAAAAGTACTCGAATTACGATCAAGAGTTTTATGCGATAGTCCAATCTCTACGCTACTGGAGGCACTATCTCCTCCCCTGGGAGTTCGTGTTGTACTCCGACCACCAGGCCATACGTTACCTGGACTCGCAACGCAAGCTGGGCCACCGGCATGCGAAGTGGGTCGAATATCTGCAGGATTTCCATTATGTTCTCAAGCACCGCGCTGGTGTTGAGAACAAGCCGGCTAATGCTTTGAGTCGCCGCGTATCCCTGTTGCAGACGATGACTGCGAGTGTCGAGGGACTTGAGAGGTTGATACTCAACTATCCGACGTGTCCTGATTTTGGCGGGATTTACACCGCCCTATCTCGAGACCCACCCGACCCAGTTGAGGGATATCAGATCTATGAGGGATACTTGTACCGGGGTTCCCATCTATGCATTCCCCAGACATCTTACCGAGATTATCTGATTTGGGAGTTGCACGCGGGAGGGGCCGCGGGCCACTTCGGGCGGCACAAATCCATCGCTATTGTCGAGGACCGTCCCTACTGGCCCGACCTTAAGAAGGACGTAGCCCAAGTTGTGCGCCACTGTCGTATCTGTCAGACGACAAAGGACAATAAGCAGAACACCTGTCTTTATACGCCGTTACCCGTACCACACCGCCCTTGGGAGGACATCAACATGGATTTTGTTCTCGGACTTCCCGCACCTTGCGGAAACACGACTCCATCTTCGTGGTGGTTGATCAATTTTCGAAGATGACACACTTCATTGCCTGCCGCAAGACGGCAGATGCAACTCACGTTGCATCTATATTCATGAGGGACGTCTTTCGATTGCATGCCCTGCCCAAGTCGATTGTGTCGGACCGCGATGTGAGATTCATAAGCTACTTCTGGAAAACCCTATGACACAAGACTGACACTATCCTTAGGTTTTCCTCGGCATATCACCCACAGACGGACGGACAGACTGAGGTAGTGCATCAGAGTTTATGGAATCTGTTGCGGTGCCTGGTAGGAGAGCATGTAGGTGGTTGAGATTTAGATTTGCCGATAGCAGAGTTTGCCTACAATAGCTCAGTCAATAGGTCCACGCTCCACCGGGTTGAGCCATTTCATGTAGTGTCAGGATATGACCCGGGAAACCCATAGACCTTGTGCCGAGCCCTTTAGAGTCCCGCCCTAGCGAGTCTGCGGAGTCATTTGCACAACACTTGCATGATTTGCATGAGTCGGTCCGTCGACAAATAATATTAAGCAATGAAAATTACAAAGCCCATGCAGATAAGCGAAGGCGAGAAAAAATATTTAACATAGGCGAGAAGGTAATGGTGCGAGTCCGCCCCGAGAGCCTCCCTTCGGGTCCTGCCAAGAAGTTAAGCGCGAGGCGAATGGGTCCGTATTCCATTATTAGTCGTATTGGAACCAACGCCTAACGACTTGACATCCCAGCCAGTATGGGAATTCACCCTGTGTTTAATGTTGAGGACCTGACTCCATACTATGAACCTCATGAGTATGTGGACCCGAGCAGTGGAGATGCCCAGCTACACCCCCCCCACTGTCGCTACCATACCACCCTCGCACATCACCACCATCTGATGGACATCCTGATTCACCCACTGTCGCCACCCACCCACCCGGGCCGTCATCCCCTTTGGTTCCACCGTAGGCACCACCGATCGCACCGGGATCCACCTTCCGAGAGGCGAGAGATGAGAGCATCACGGAGATCAGATCCCACCAGTTTGTTCCCACCTCGGACGGACCGCGTTGCCGCTACCTGGTACATTGGCGGGACCGCCCTTACACTGATGACACTTGGATACTACCGGGAGAGCTTGATCGGCTCGCCCCCAGACTTCGACCTCAGTATGATCATCTCCATTCATCGGAGATGAAGGCTTCTCAGTCGGGGGAGTTGATGGGGAACCATCAGATGCACCTGAAGGGGTTCGCCGCAAGGCGGGACCCACATACATGTATTCACGCAGGAAGACTTGATCGGATCGCCGATCGGACTCCGCAGTTGCGTCCGGGACGTCGCTGCGAGTCAAAAAAATATATTACTTTATTTTTTCAGTTTTATTTTGATGTATTTTATGGGCGAACCCACCGGCCAATCATAGCCGTTGATGGGGGATGCCCTAGCTTCTCTTTTATTATAAATAGGATGTAGAGGGGCTGAATTCGGTCATTGTTGGATTTGGAGAAAGGCTTTCCCGGATTCCAGCGATCCCTCCTCGGTGCCAACGCCGTGGAACCCTAGGTGACGACTCCTAGGCCGCCAAACTTCCCCCAAGGTCAACCCTACCCCCTCCATCATTTTCCATCATTTTCTCCCCTATTCCACCGCCGGAATCCCCCAAAGCCCCATCCAAGTGCAGCCGGCCTGCTGCAGGCCCGCAGCCCCCCTTTCCCCTTGTTTTCCTGTTGCTGTGCTCTACCCGAACCCCTCCCTCCACCGGTGGTGCCGCCGTTCAGCCTTCTCCCTCCACCGGTCAAACCGCCCACCTCCCCTCTTTGCGTAGGCCGCCGGCCTGCTGTAGTGATCCCAACCCCCACCGCCTCCCCTCTTCCCCAACCGCCACCTCCAAGGCCTCCTTTGCCCTAACCGGCTACTCCTCTTCATTCCCCTACGTGGATCCACTTCCCACCGCTCCAAAAACCCTAGATCTATTTTGATCTAGTGCTACCACCCTCCGATCCGTTATTTCCTCCGCACAAACCTTCCACTTTTGCTCGGATCCGCTCCTAAACATCGGATCTACTCACCCCGGTCCGGATCTACTCATTTGTGGCCGGATCCGCCGTTTCACCTTCCGTTACCACCACTTTCCACCAAGGGCAGCCACCGTCACTGTCGTCTCGCCACCGGTTCCACCTCCGATCGCTCGTCTTTACATCCGACACTCAAATTCTTCAGTGGCTTGGTTCAACCCTTTACGTTGTGAGCATTTGTGGTATTGTATTCTGTGTCTTGACATTTTCATTTGGTATTTTATCATATTGTGCTGAGAATATTGTTGGCTAGAGATTGATTCTTTTATACTAACAATCGCAGGAGGAACTATTCGCCGCGCGCTTGCTTAGGCCCTCCTAGCGGAGGAAGCCGTTATCACATTGCTGAAAATTAATTATTTGTTTCTTTAATTCAATTATTTGCGCGGCGTTATTAATTCCATTGCTTAATTTAATCGTCGCCGTCACCAACGGTTGCATCGCATTTAGAGTTGCAATAGTGTGTCACCCCTGCACTAGCACTAGGGTCGTAGTCTTCGAGCACCACTAGCCTACCCCTACATCAGATTTTCACTTGTGTACTTTTTGTAAAGGCTAAGGCTCAGTTTAGCGGGAATTATTTTCGCCGGTCAAGCGGTTACCACCCTCATGAACCGGGCTTTAATTAAGGTCCGGTTCATGCGGTGGTAACCGCTTGACCGGTGAAAATTAGTCCCGCAAAACGGAGCCTAAGTATGATTCCTTGCTTTCATTAATCAAATTTAAAATGAGATGAATGCCTCTTTAGTATTGATCAAAAGTGAACTTGGTATAAAGTTTGAATCTCACAGGGTGAATGAATTTTGTGAAGATGAAGAAATCAAGCATAACTTTTCAGCTCCTAGAACTTGACAACAAAATGAAGTTGATAAGAGAGAATAGAACACAAATTGAAAACATGCAGGAATTTACTAGCATAAGCCAAGTTACTTGAGTCTTTTTGGGTTGAAGTTGTAAATACTGCTTGTTATGTCTTGAATCGTTACTTAATCCAGAAGTCTATGGAAATGATTCCCTACGAACTTCTGAAAAGGAAAGCACCAAACATCTCTTACTTGAGTTTCAATTTGCAAATGGAACACAATAAGTTCGAAGAATCAAATGAGGACCCACACAATTTGAAAAAAGCAAAGTATGAACATTAGTGAAGATACCAACCAACAACCCAGTGATTAGAATAAAATGGATGTTCAGGAACAAGCTGGATACTGATGGAACCATAATCAAGAATAAATAGACTGGTGTCTTACAAACATAAGAAAGACATAAAATGGTGGCTTACAAAGATAAGAAAGACATAGAGTATGATTAAACGTTTGCTCCAGTTGCTAGACTAGAAGCAATAATGATGTTCTTAGCCTATACAACTCACAACAGGTTCAAAGTATTTCAAATGAATGTCAAGAGTACCATTCCAAATGAGAAGTTCTACAAGGTAGTATATGTAGAGCAACGATCAAAATTTTATCAATTTAACTTTCCTTCTCATGTTTATAGACTTGCTAATGGCCTACATACTCTCAAGCAAGCTTCTAGAGCATAGTCTGAGATCCTCTCAACTTTTCTTCTTGAGAATTCTTTTCTTAAATGAAAAATTGGCAGGGCTCTTTTTATTAGGAAGCACAAAGACAAGATGCTCTTTGTGCAAATATATGCAGATATTATATTTGACTTTGCATGCTCTTCAAAATATTTGCTAACCATATTAGTTAGAGATAAGTTGCATAATGAGCCTTCTTATTTCCTTGGTCTTTAAATGAAACAATATGAAGAATGCATATTCCTATCCCAGACTAAAAAGAGCTGATCAAAAAAATTTTGGATGAAAAATGTCTCAATTATGAATATCCTATGACTATTAATGTTGTCATAGACAGATGAACTGTAAATTTGTGAATCAAACAACCTACAAAGCTATCATTGGGTCTCTCCTCTATCTTACAACAATTATGCCTTACATAATGTTCTCTATATACATTTGTGCTAGGTATCAGGTGTCTCCTAAGGAATCTCACAGGACTCGTATCAAAAGGATATTGAGATACCTCGAAGGTACACATGAACTTGGCTTGTAGTATCTTAGGGAGTTTGAGTTTGAACTAACATATTATTCAGATGCATATTTTGCATGACGTAGGTTTGATCGGAATAACACCATTGGGATATGCCAATTCTTTGATGCAAGGTTAATTTCATGGTTCAACAAGAAATAGAACTCGGTCTCAAAATCCACTGCAGAAACAGAATACATTTCATCTGGGACTTGTTGTTCTCAACTTCTATGAATGCCAAACCAGCTATTGGATTATGGCTGCAAGTTCTCCAAACCCTCTTTCTTCTGTGACAACACAAATGCAATTTCAATTGCATCAAATCTCGTGTTGCATAGCAGAATTAAGCATATTAAAATACGACATCACTTCATCAAAGAAAATAATGTGAATGAAATGCAAATTTTTTTGAATATATTTTCATAGATGTCCAGAGGATTTATATCTTCACAAAATCTCTAGATGTTGTCTAAGTATACTCATTTCAGTCATGCTTTAGTGATGCCAGATATTATAGGATAAAATGATTATTGAAGTTAGAACGTACGCCGACAAGCTATTCGACATACGTCATGCTACATAAAAATTTAAGCTTCAAATTGCCGTTGAAACATCAAATAAGGTATAAACGTGAGTTGACTTCCATTCGAAACACGTACTTTTGATTAATATTAAAGGGACTCGACGAAAACCTCCAGTCCCTTCATTCTCTTTCAAACCCCATCTTCTTCCCACTTTCTTGTCTTCCTCAAGAAAATTGTAGGTATTTCCACTAGCGTCCAAGATCAACCCAGGGTTTGAGGTCGATCTGAGCTCATTCAAAGAAGCTGAGCAGAAGTTTCAGGATATTCTTCGGATTCTTGTGGAAAACAGGTTGAACAAAGTTCTTTCTGCATGATCAAAAAGATTTTGGAAGCAGAACTGACAGAGCTACATCGAAGTGCAAATGTTTTGGATGAATGGATAATCAAAGGAATGATTCATGGACCCGAGGTAATCATTTCTGCTGTTCTTGTGGCTGATGTTTTCGATCTTGAGAAAGATGTTGAGGAAGATCCTCTGGAGGATGAGAAAATTAGAAAGGCTCTTTTTGTGATGAAGTTTACGTGCTCAAAGCCTTCAAATATCAAGAAGATGGAATTAGCAGAAGAGCACAGGTTCTTGTTTGACATCATGGGCAAGGTTACATTCTGCAAGACCAAATGCACATGATGTTATTAATATGAACAGTTCATAATAATGATATGTGATAATTCGAATCATACTATATGGCAAGATTCTAGTGTTAACCTATCCACCACCTATCTATCCATCTGCCTCTCCAAAGACCTTTGTCTCCCTCCATGAAAAAGCTTTCCTGTTTTCTTTTCTCCAAGTGGAAAGAGTCATTTCCAAAGCTAAATCACCACTGACCAATGTTGTAGATGTCGGATATTAGGGACACGTCGGTTTAGGTTTTTCATGTCGGTTTTAATATGTCAGGGGATATATCGGGGATATTTTACATATCGGGTTTTAATATTTAATTATTTATTTGTGTAATTATTTATAAATTTATTTTTTTTTAATTTATATATAATAATATATTAATAATTTGATATTTATTGAACTATTAAATTTATAAAACTAATATAAATATTTTTTGTTACACAAGTAATAACAGTATAACGCGTGAAATAAAATAAGTGGAAACAGAATGTCGCGAAGTTGTCGATGATAATGGAAGATAAATAACCTTTAGTCCATAATTCATAGACCATGCATAATTGAAGTCGATGACGAATTTGAGCAAGGAAGAGAACTAGAGGAAGGGAAAAACTACCTAAACAATGAAACAATTTTGGTCTATTGTCTATTGGACGATAGATACTAACTAAAATAAATTGAAAAAAGTAGATAAAATGTCGGGATATATCGGCGAATATATCGGTCAATAGCAGATATATTAGAGGATATATTACAAAAGAATATTTTGTAAAAAAATATCGGAAACATGTCATTTTGTCCATGAAACCTTTATGTCGGCCGACATGTCGGCCATGTCGGAGGATATCCACAACAATGCCACTGACCACCATATTACCATCCACTGCCACCACCATTGAAGCATATCTTCTACCATCCCCTGAGCCTTCTGAACAACCCACCTCGCCACTTCAATAATCTCCCCGTCGTGTTGTTGCTCCCCCATCACCTTCTCCAAATTCATCCCCACATTCATTCCACATTTGAGAAACCATCTATTTCTCCACCATCACCACTTCTTCCACCATAGATTTTTTATTCCATTCCTCCCACTGCATTCACTGCGGCTTCTACCTTATTAAGATTCTCTATCTATGCAATTCAACCCAAGATTTGATTCCATCTAGAGTTGAATTTCTAACCTATGTGCTTCCATTGCTTTGCTATCTCAACCCTCCACTCACACTCCTGTCATCAGGGAATTTTTGTTTTCACTTATAGTTGTTGAAGTCCACAAGAGGGAGTGATGCAGAGCATTGATGGGGACTTGCAGTGGATGACGAGTTTTGGGCCCGTTCGGGGCCAATTGACAATTTTCCATATATGGCATGCCTGGATCGACGACCGGACTCCGTAGATGTGTCTGGATTTGCGTTGCGAATCGATTTGATATATTACTTCATTAGTTTGCATTGTATTTTGATGTATTTGGGTGGTCCCACCTCCGGCCAATCATAAACGTTGAAGGTGGGATACCCTAGCTTTTCTTTTATTATAAATAGATAGGTAGTAGGCTGGTTTTAGGCTATTGCAGAATTTGGAGAAAGCTATTCCCGGATTCCAGCGATCATCCCACGGTGCCGACTCCGTGGAACACTAGGTGACGACTCCTAGGTTGGTATCTTCCTCCCCAAGCCTTCCCCTAACCCTATCCCTCTTTCTCCCCCTCCAGAACACCTTGCCGCCCCTCCCAACCCCCCAAAGTTCAACCGTAGCAGGGCTGTCCTGAAGCCCAAATTTTTCTATAGAACTAGTGAGCACTTTTCAAAAATGAAGTTAACTGTTCATTTATAAAGTTCTCAGCCCCTCCAAAGCCTCCGACCAAGGTACTACCCGACCTCTTCCTCCCGCCGACCCGCCCATCCCTCAAGGCTACAACAAGCAGACCGCCCCCCGGTGCCTTCCTCAGCCACATCTCCTTCCACCATAATCCCCACCGTCGACCTCTGACCACATTTCGGCAGGCCGCCGCCACCCCCACACCGCTCCCTCAACTCCCAACAGCCACCCCTAACTTCTAGCCGCCCATTCCCTCTCCCCATGACCCCTCTTCTCGTGGATTCACCTCCGTTAGCCTTTCCCCTTCCGAATCATCCCAAATCTAAAATTTTTTAGCCCGGATCCGATCTCATATTGTCGGATGTACCCCCTCCCCCTGCCCGGATCTCTAACTACGTGGCCGGATC
Organism: Platanthera guangdongensis; assembly: GCA_039583875.1. NCBI lineage: Eukaryota > Viridiplantae > Streptophyta > Magnoliopsida > Asparagales > Orchidaceae > Platanthera > Platanthera guangdongensis. Next base: position 150,755,001 of record CM077167.1, read on the forward strand.
TACCAATTTCCGGTCTGATTCCACCATCTACTGCTGTGGACAACCACCATTGCTATTTCCACGCCACCAGTTCCACACTCGATCGTCGTACACGCATCTCCGACTCCAGATTCTTTAGTGCCTTTGCCAGCCCACTAATTGGTGAGATTTTGTTTTACTGGATCATTATTTTCAGCATATTTATATTGGATTGGGTATTGTACTTGTTTTGAATATCTTGCATGATAGTTGTTTGTTAGATTATTATTGTGATTTGCAGGGTTTATTCGCCACGCGCTCCTGCTTTGACCCTCCACGCAGAGGAAAGCCTAAGCTTACTTCGTTTAATTAAATTATTTTACCTTGTCTTGAATTATTTGCGTGAGATGTTAAAATTTATTATTCAATTGTGATTTAATCCGTCGGGCTTTGCATAGCATGTAAGGTTAGGTCACCCCTTATCTCGCCGCCTATAGATTCCTCATGCGTCAGGGAGAAGGATGCTAGCTTCCCCGCAGGCAGCCTGGTGCCAGTACATATTGCAACTTTCACTACTTTCCTGTAGAAGAGTGTCAAGAGCCAAATTTTGAATTTTTGTTGATCAAGGTTTGAAAATGATGGCAGATGTAGATCATGATTTTTGGGATAATAGCAGCAGCAGCAACAAATAATGTTGAGAATGGTGTAGTTTTGACCGATGCACAGATTGAGGTTGTAGCTTTTGTTGAAGAAACTGTAAAATACTGATGCAATGGCTGATCAAGTTTCTGTTGATGCAAATGCTGATCAAGTTTCTATTTCTGAAGTTGAGCAACAATTTCCCAGCGGGAGATTGCTTCTAGAGTTGTTCCAGTGATTACTGGAGTTGTTCCAGAGATTGTTTATGGAGTTGCTCCATAGATTATATCTGAATCTGTTTCATTGAAGATTTATGAAGTTACTCCAGGGAAGATTTTTGAAGTTCTAGAGCCTAAGAAGAACAAAGAAGATTCAGTCCACACCGAAAATGCTGAAGTAGCACTGCACATTATTGAAGACATAACATGTTCCGAGAAGGAGGTAACTGATGTCTCCACCCACATCCTTCCCAGATGTTGGGTGGGCATCTCCCTGTAGAGGTAAAGATGCTCTGATGCAGCTTGAAGATGCAGATGTCATTGGTTCTGACATCATTCTATCTTTGGAAGAACATTTGACTGTTTCTCCATCTCAAGCAGCAGATCCAGAAGTTCCATTCACCTCCACTGCTCCATCAGACATCCATTCAAGCTCCTCCACTGATATCAGATCTTCTAGATCAAACTTGTTCTTAACTTTCTAAAGGAAGAGGGGGAGAGGCAGAGGAAGAGGCCACATAGATACTTGACCAGCTTGGGAAAGATAAGTTGAATATATGTATTGTGTTTTAGTTTGTTATTTTCCTGGTGCATATATATGTATGCTTGCCCGTGAGTTAGGGCACAATAATATAATTTTTCTCTCGTCGACTTGGTATCAGAGCTTTGGCGTCCAGTTCCACTTCTGTCTTGCTCGATCCCGCATCTTCTGCGTCGCGGCGCTTCCGTCGCTCAATCCCGCTTCCTCTACATCTCGCCTCTTCCTCTCCATCCTCAGGCTCCTCCGCCGCTCCTCCAGCAACCTCGGTTCCTCCAGCCGCTCTAATCTAGGGCGTCCTCCAACGACATCGCTTCCTCCACCGCCCTTACCTCGGGCATCCTCCAGCACTGTCTCCTGCTCCAGCGCTTTCGCTCCTCTGCCTCGCCGTTTGTTCGCCGCAACCAGCGCCTCTCTCCGCCCGTTCTACGGGTGGTCCTTTGTCTCTGACCATTTTGTCCTCCATGGCTGCTGGTAGATACATCATTGTCACATCCTCCAGTGTCCTCTCTGGTGACGCGATCTAAGGGACACTCGTAGGATGTGGTTTCTTCCGTCTCAAGTTTTCTTCCTGCTAGTTTTATTCGGACGGTCATCGATGGGTGATTCCTCCGAGATCTCCTCTTCTCCTCGGATCGTTCCTTCTGGTGATCCTCCTCGGAGCCACGACCAATCTGGCTTCTTAAAGATCACTACTGTTACCTTAGATGACACAAATTATCTTGAGTGGTCCATGACGACACATGTTATTCAGTCACCATCTATATGGACATATTGATGGAACCACTATTGAGCCACCACGTACCGATCTCTCATGGAAAAAATGGGATGCGAACAATTCCTTGGTTGTCTCGTGATTACTTCTCTCTATGTCCCCTCAGATGTACCACAATTACATGATTCTGGATTCTGCTCGCGAAATATGGAAAAGGGCCTGACACCTACTCTCAGGCAAGGAGTTCGACGCAGATTTATGAGCTCACTCGCCGTGTTTTGGAGCTGAAGCAGGGAACCATGTCCGTCTCTGCTTATTACTCTGAGTTCGAATTTCTTTATTAAGAACTGGATTACTTCAACACTTTTACTGCTGCATGCACTGCCGATGCGAAGGCTCTTCAAAAGGATAAAGACCGTTTTCATGTTCACTTATTCCTTATGAGGCTAAATATAAAGTTTGATGTTGTTCACCTGCATGTCCTCCTCCGCGAGCCTCTTCCCTCTCTTAGGGAAGCCTTCAGTATGCTCCCCAGTGATGAGAATCGTCGCTGCTCTCTTGGTTCCTCTACAAACCACTCTTCTCTTGCTGGGATTGGTCATGCTCCTCCTTCTTTCTCCTCTCCTATATGCGGCCACTGTGGGAAGAAAGGACATATTAAGGATGTCTGTTTTTGTCTACACCCTCATCTTACTCCCCCTGGTCGAGAATCATCTACCGTCACTCTCCCTTCACTATGACACGCCCTTTCCCTTTTATTCCAGGAATACATTGTCCACACCTCACACATCTCTCCTCGCATCTTTGGTTTTGTTTGCTTTGTTCATGCCCATACTCCTCATCAGGATAAATTGGATGCTCGTTCTTTTTAATGTATTTTTGTTGGCTACTTCCCTACCACCAAAGGTTATCAGTGTTATCACCCTCCTATACATCGCTTCTACTGCACTGTTGATGTTACCTTTTGTGAGGGAGAGTCGTATTTTGGTCCTTGTCAGTGGGAGATGAGCAGTAATATTGACGGGACCTTCGACTCTCCTCTTTGGATTGTTTTTTCTCCTCATATTCCTCCCAACACTACTTCTATTCCTCCCACTACTATTCCTCTTATATTATATATATATATTCTCACAGACCCCATATCGCTGAGAAAGTACAGTCCGTGGATGTCCCACCAGTGTCGGTGCCCGCTTCTGCTCCAGATTCGAATGACGACCTCCATGTTCTCCTTGCTCTTCTTAAATGTAATAATTGTGACACCAAACACCCCACTGCCAATTACATTTCTTATCATCACCTCTCTCATGCTCACAGAGCTTTTATCTCATCTCTTTCCTCTATTGTGATTCTGAAGACCTGGCAGGAGGCTGTTCAGATACCCGAGTGGAAATTGGCTATGGAAGAAAAAAATGTTCGCTTTTAAAAAATGGAACATAGCAACTTGCGAGTCTTCCCCCTAGGAAGCGAATAGTTGGATAACACTATATCTTCTCTATTAAGAATCAATATGGGGTAGTGGAGCGATATAAAACGTGCTTTGTCGCTCAAGGGTATACCAAAACCCAAAGAATTGACTACCAAGAAACCTTTGCCCCCGTTGCAAACATGAATTCTATTAGTGTGATCCTCTTTTGTGCTGCATGTCTTGGGTGAGAGTTACAAAAACTTGATAGTAAAAATACCTTCTTGCATGGTGATCTGGAAGAAGAAGGTACATGAATATCCCACCTGGCTTTACAGGAAAGATCCGACATCTGGAAAAATTCTTGTATGGCCTGAAATAATTCCCTAGAGCCTGGTTTGGACGATTTAACAAACCATACTACAACTAGGTTATACTCAAGGGTAGGCTCATCATACTCTCTTTATCATGAGAGGAACTCAAATATCGATACTCATTGTATACGTGGATGACATCATCATTACAGAAGATGACCTGGAGGAAAATCGTGCACTTGAAAGAACAATTGGGTAAAGAATTTGAAGTCAAAGATCTGAGAAATTTGAAATACTTTTTGGGGATTGAAGTAGTAAGGCCTCGTCGGGGGATATTCATCTCTCAGAGAAAGTATACACTTGATCTTCTGGAGGAAACTGATATGCTTGTGTGTGCTCCCGTAGATACACCTATTGAGGCTATTCACAAGATTGATGCTGATACCAGAGGGGAGAAAGTTGACGTATCAAGGTACCAACGATTGGTTGAGAGACTCATATATTTATCTCATACTCGCCCTGATATTACGTATGTCGTTGATGTCCTAAGTAGATTTATGCACTCTCTCACAATTCTCCATCACCAAGCTGCATATCTGGTTTTGAGATACCTCAAGAAGTCTGCAGGACATGAGATTATGTTCTCTACAAAACAACCTTTAAAAATTGAATTGTTTACAAATGCTGCTTGGGCTATTAGGCAAGACGATATAGCATCTACTACTGAGTATTGCTCATTTGTGGGTAGAAATCTCATATCTTGGAAGAGCAAGAAACAAAATGTTGTTTCTCGCTCAAATGTCGAAGCAGAGTATAGGGTTATGCCACAAGGAGTATGTGAGGGGTTGTGGTTGAAGACAATTCTCCAGAATATGGGACTCCAGGTGAACAAACATGTTACAATCTATTGCGACAACAAAACTACCATCAATATTGCTTACAATCCAGTTCAACATGATTGGACAAAACATGTTGAAGTGGACCGATATTTTATCATAGATCACCTCGACAAGAAAAATATATGTATACCTTTCGTGAATTCACGTGATCAACTGACCGACGTCTTCACCTAAAGATTAAGCTATGGCAATTTTATGGATGATACGGTCAAGTTGGGAATGATTGATATATATTGCCAACTTGAGGGGGGAGAGTTGAATATATGTATTGTATTTTAGTTTGTTATTTCTCCCCTGCACGTTACATGTGATATGTCACGTGTTTAGTATCCTATATATGTATGCTTGCCCTTGAGTTAGGGCACAATAATATATTTTTTCTCCCGTCGACTAGCTACTCTAAGGATGATAAAAAAGCTTACAGGTAGATAAAGTTTTTTCAAAGCTGTGCCTAAAATACTTATGATGCCTAATTTTTTTTTTCCAGAGTCAAGCCAATCCTAGCAAGAAAATAGTGTCAAGTTGCAGGCTATTTTGGCTAAAATAGATGAAGAAAGGGGACTTGAATAAGAAGAGAATGCAAGGATTCATCAAGAAATGTGAATAAATTCTTACAGACTCTGAAAATGTGCAAAATGAAAGATAAACTCATAAATCCTCACGAAAAAAGATTATTGGTTGTGAGTGCCTACACGGAAAAATTTTCATTAAATACAAAAAATCTAAATTTGAAGGTCCCACTTTTGTAAAGCCTAATGGGACTCTTGACTTGAAGAGTCATACTTTTCTTGAGCCTCTTAGTCCTAAACCCAATTCACAATTCCCAAGAAATTTACAGGTACTTTGACGAAAGAGGAGTAGATTGTCACGGGCAAACATATTGTCAAGCCATGCCAGGGACTTTGTTGGCTACTATTAAGAAAATGATTGCTGAAGTTGACAGGAGTTATACCCTAAGTGAAGTATGTGTTAATGGCCGTAATGATATGCGAAAACTGGAAAACATCATGAAGTCTTTGAAAAAAAATCGAGATAAAACAAGGAAAGATACATTGATTTTGTGACCCTCACACAGGAGAAGCTTCTTGATGCTCAGAATGTTTTCCTTGCATTCAAGTTAGCAAAAATTTAAAGAATTGAACTCCTTCTGGCGCTGCAGTGTTGTTTTTCTTTCTGTTGTATTTTCTTTATTCTGATTCAATGTAAACTTGTAAGGACTGCTTTGGCTTGAATTGAACTTCTCCATTTCTCCCAAGTTTTGACCTTGTGTCTTCTCTGATTTTTTTCTTCTTTATATCACTTTGCTTCTATGTAAAATATGGTATATTAATTAAGGGGACATTGTGAGAAAACTCCTTGATTTGATTCACCAAATAATTCTTAAAGTGATCTAGGATAAGCCTTATTCGTGCATAGAAGGACTTTGTTTCTTATCTTTGCTATGCATGCCAAAGGACTTGGCCAAAATTTAGAAAATGATACAAAATCATCGATTTCAAAAAGCTTACGTAGAATTGCATTCAATGTACAACTCAATCTTCACCGAATTCCTCTCAAAGAATGAAGCATCGCCTAAGGCAGGTATAACAAGACTTTTGTCGAATTATACTCAGAGCATGGTGGCACTGTGATGGAGATCGACGATTTTTGGGCCATCGGATAGACGATCGGAGACCGTGATCGTGACCGGCTCGATTTGTCATAACTGTATGTATTTTTTTATTTTTTCTGACGTGTATTTTGAGAGTTGGTTGATTTATTCATCGGGCGATCGTAGCAGTCGAATAATGTCAACCTAATTCCTCCCTTTTATATTCCCACAACCGCAGGAATGAATCATGGAGAGATTAGGTTTTGCGAAGACCGCTCGGTCCAGGAGGTGCTGACACAGGGAGCCTCTGCCGCCACCGCTGGTGCCGACGCCATTCCCTTCACCAGCCACCTCCGCCCTCCCGTGAGCCTTCTGCGCCTTCCTCCGTTGTTCTAGGTGCAAACCGCTGTTTCCCCAGCCTTTTCCAGCCGCTGCCGCCTCTTCCCAGCACAACCGCCGGCCTCCCCTCCCTTCCCCTGCATACAGCCTCCTCCCCAAGCCCCTAACAGTCTCCATCCCCCTTCTTCCCCTGTCCAGCCCTCCTCCAGTCCCCGTTCGGCCTCCATCCTCCCACAGCTACTCCCCGCTGCAGATCCCCGCATTCCATCCCCTTCTCAGCCTCCCAACACCTCTCCACATCATTCTCGACCTTCTTCGCACAACATTCAGCCTTCCAGCCTCTACCCGCTGTCAAACCCCGGTGTCCAGCCCCTACCCGCTGTCAAACCCCGCTGCCCAGTCCCTCCTCACTGTCAAAATCTGCTGTCCAGCATTTTTTCAGTGACTAATCCCCTCCCAATGACCCTCCTGGAGCCCAACTAGCCCTCCTCTTCCATTTCCACAGCAATATCCCCTCTGTGTACCCACTCCAGTGCTACCCCAACACCAAATCTGCATTTTCCCCGCCTCCAACAACCCTCCTAGTCCACTAAACAGCCACCGCCCCAGTTCGAAACCCTCCACACAGTAGTATTCTCATTTCCGGATAGCCACCACCTCCACCGACATCCATTACTTGGTGAGCTTTTACTTTCTAGTGTTAATTTCTTCACATTGTGATGCTTGCACAAGTTTTTGAAATTAAATTGTTTAATTAATTGTGCGTCGGAAAATACTTGCATGATTGAGTCATTGCATGTGCATCGCTTTAGGGTTATTCTCCGTTAGTTCATTGGATAGTGTGCTGGTGTTTATCTGCATATTCATCATATGGTTCATCTTTGGCCCATCACACATTCATCGCGTGCTCACATGTATTGCATTTAGGGTTAGAGCATCGTAAATCCACTTCTTATAGATTCATCATGCGTTACAGTGCTAAGTGAAAAGGAAGATTTGTGTCATTTTGTACTTCAACTAATTCAAAGCAAGTCATATATCTATTCAAAGCATGACTATTTTCAATTCAGAGCACAACTTAGCATATTTAGAATATAGAAAGTGTGTGCTTGTATAAGTAGCCCATGTCAAATTATATTCAACATTTAAATAATAATAATAAGAAGAAGCCAGAAGTCGAGTTGAAGTTGCTTCTCAGAGCACATTGGTGCGCATATAACATTTTTATCAACAAACGCAACCTTGCGTCGATTTCCATTCGACGCATGAAGAACTCCTCCACAAGTTGGATTTCAAAGCATATGAAGTCGTTAGTTGAATTGTATTTAACTAACAAGTAAATAATATTTATATAGAAGATTCCAGAGCTTCCAAATATGACGAGGAGTGGATTTTGACTATCATGATGAGAAAAGGATTCTAGAAGTTAAGCTTTCCTTTCTAGTTCATTATCGGAATTAGCTGATTAAGGAAAAGATATTTGCTTTGAAGAACATGTTTTCTAAAGATACAGATATAAAAGCCTTCTCTTTGTCCTCATTCTGAAGAAGCTGTTTTAATCAACTTATGAAAGCTTAAGGATGGGGACATAAAGCCTTAACGATCGATTGTGAAATGTGAATTCTACACATCTCTTATTTTATCAAAAAATTCTTCATCTTCCTCCTACTGCTCTTTCAAGAATTCTCTTTTATTTCTTCCTTAGAAAACAAGAAGAGATTACAAACTATATATTCCACATAAAAGCTAAATTCCTGAAGCAGTTTGAACTTGATGAAGATAGTTTTACATTGTGAAAAAGTGCATAATTTAATTCAACACCAACTGTACCGAGTTTTGAGAATTTCTTTTCAAAGGATTCAATTATGATTCTGAGAGTCTTCTTATCAAAAGACTCATAGTTTTGTTCTGAGAGTCTCCTTATAAATAGACTCATGACTGGTTATGAGAGTGTTTTTATCAAAAGATTCAGACCTTATGTTAGACAGTGGATTCGTAGCTATGGTAAAAGAGAGGAGTACCCAGTTTTAAGGGAACCTCTATTAAATTTAAGTCTCTTCCGGATTAATTGCTCTTTAACTTTATTTTTCATCCCTGCCTTTACTTATTTATTATGTATTAATCTGTGGATGTGCTGTGAATATGATTAAGTCTACACAAAATTTTAATTATTCTATTCACCACCTCTAAATTAATTTGTGTTAATATTCTCATTCTATTCCGCATTTTCAGTAAGTTAGAAGGAAACTTTATCTTTAATTAACATTGCTCTTCCACTCAGAAATTATTGCCCTTGGTTTGCAAAATTAATTAATCAAGTTGTTCATGATTTATTATACTTATTTGTCTATTTTGTGTATAAAGTTGCCAAAAAGAAGTTAAACGTGCAGTAAGTAAAGCAAGAGGTGAAACTTATGAGAAATTTTATAAGCGACTAGATATCAAAGATGGAGAACGTGAGATATATACAATTGTTCGAGTTAGAGAAAAGAAAACAAGAGATTTAAGCCAAGTAAAATGCATAACGGACGAAACAGATACAGTTTTGATGAATGATGTGGATATTAAGCATCATTAAGAAAGCTTCACACAGAGCACAACTTATTGAGAAACACATAGAGATTACAGACAAACATTCAATCTTGAACAATCTGTTCTGTCAACAAGAAGCATTTTCTGATACACAGAAGATCTTGACTAGAAGCTCATAAGCACATGAAGAAGAAGAACAACAATACCTATATCAAGAGTCTTCTTTCTTCAAGTACTCTAAGATACTTCAAAAGGACAACATCACTCTCATCTGTCAAAGAAGTTCCTGAAGATTATTGCTGGTCAAGGATTCAGTTTGAAGACCTATCACCCTGAAGCTTAGCTCATATTTTTCCCTGATCCATTCTACATCTCAGGGGGAGCCATAAGATATAATCAAATCCACAAGTCTTCTCAGTTGTATATTAAGAAAGAGAAGACAAAATCATCTCTCACCCCCACTGTATAAAGGGTTGTCATCTCCCTTCAAAAGTGATTCCTTGGTTGCAAGTCTCTTGATCAAAAGACTTGGGTTGGTTTTTGAGCACCTGATCAAAAGCTCATTGGTGTCAGACACCTGATCAAAAACCTGAGTGGATTCCTACCAAGGGTGGTAGAAGAGTGGATGTACCCAAGTTGGGGAACCACTATAAAATTCTTGTGTTGTCTAGTTGCCTCTTTTTCTTTTGTTCTTGCTATTCTTGTGTTGTTCGACACTTTTAATTTATAGCAAAAGCTGTAATAGCTGTTAATAATATTTAAGAATACTCTATTCACCCCCCCTCTAGAGTATTTCAGATCTAACTCTCACTTTCATTACTCAAGGTAAATGACTCATCGACTCAGTTGCGACTAATCACATGACGGGCAATACTCAATGCTTTTCTCTCCTCGAAACACATGATCAGTTGCCCCTGATTCTTATTGCAGATGGCTCTCCCTCACCAGTTTATGGGATGAGAGTGGTTCATGTCACTCCGTCTCTTCGCGTGGCCGACACTCTCTATGTGCCTAAGTTTCCATGCAATTTATTGTGGGTTACTTCTTTGTGCAAGCAACTTCAATGCTCCGTCACATTTAATCCAACTTCTTGTTCTTTTCAAAATCCGAGCTCCCAACGGACAATTGCTACTGGGACTGAGAGTGGCGGCCTCTACTTCCTCGACAATGTTTTCGCTCTATCGGCTTTCTCCTCCTTCTCTACAGATCTTCTACAATGATATCTCCATCTTGGGCATCCTCGTCCATGCCTTATACATCAGCTTCTGCCCCACCTCCCTCCGCACAATTCTCCTCTCAACTGCGACGCCTGTTAGCTTGGCAAGCATCACTATTCCTCCTTCCCGCCGAAGCAAGATCGTGGTTCTACCCATCCGTTTGATCTCATTCACTTCGACATCTGGGGTCCTGCTCCTACCCTCACCATTGGTCGGGGTAGTTCTTATTTTGTTACTTTCATTGATGACTTCTCTTGATATACTTGAGTGTATCTCTTACGAGAACGCTCTGAAATATTCAATGTATGAACATCATTTTATCATTTAAATAAAAATCAGTTTGGTGTTTCCATTAAAATCTTACGCTTTGATAATGCTAAAGAGTATGTTAGTCATGCTTTTTCATCTTTCTGTTTGCAACATGATATTGTTCATCAAATTAGTTGTGTCTATTCCTCACAACAAAATGGAGTGGCGGAACACAAAAACCGTCATCTCTTTGATGTTGCTCGCACTCTGCTAACGCAAATGCATGTCCCTCACTCCTACTGGGGCTATTCAATTCTCCTTTCTTGCTATCTCATCAATCGCCTTCCCTACACAGTTCTCCGCGGTCAAACCCCTTTCTTCATTCTCTATCCGGACAAGGATCCTTTTCCTCTTCCTCTATGTATCTTTAAGTGCACAACCTTTATGCAAGCTCCCTCCGCCACCCGCGGCAAACTCTCCCCGCGCTCCACCAAATGTGTCTTTCTGGGCTACTCTACCACTCAGAAAGGCTATTATTATTTTGACCCCATTCTTCGCAAGCAGTTCGTCTCCGCGGACGCTACCTTATTCGAGAATGCTCTTTATTTCTCTAACGACTCCTCTCCTCTCCCTGTGGCTTCCGACTCTCCTCCTATCCCCTCCAGCCCATCGACTCCTACTAAGGTATTTCCTCCTCCACCGTCTTCATCGTCTCCTCCTCTCTCTTCACCTCCGCTATCTCCCTCCTCTTCTCCGCCATCGCTCTCTACTCCCGGGCCAACTCTCCCCACCACGGATACTCCGCATACTAAAGAACCTGTTGACCCGGACCTTCTCATTGCCCTTCGCAAAGGGGTTCGGGAGTGTACCAAACACCCGCTTGCTGCTATTGTTTCCTATGAGCGTCTAACCCCTGCTCGCAGGGAGTTTGCGCTGGATATCTCTTCCACTTCCACCCCCCCCCCCCCCCCCCCCCCCCCCCCCCCGTTCCTATCAGGAGGCCCTTACTGTTCCACATTGGAAGGCTGTCATGGATGAAGAGATTGCTACTTTCACTGAACGGGGTACATGGACCTTGCTTCCTCCTCCCTTCGGTGCAGATGTTATTGGCTATCGTTGGGTCTTTGTGGTGAAGTTCCGCCCAGACGGCAGTGTGGATCGTTACAAAGCTCAGCTTGTTTCCAAGGGCTTTACCCAGACTTATGGAGTTGACTACTTTGACACTTTCTCTCCATTTGCTCGTCTCAGCACTATCATGGTCCTCCTATCTGTGGCTGTCAACAGGGATTGACCCATTTCACAGCTGGATGTCAAGAATGCCTTTCTCTATGAGGATCTTAAGGAGGATATATACATGGAGCAACCTCCGGGGTATGTTGCTCAGGGGGAGACACATGTTTGCTGGCTCCGGAACGCTATCTATGGCCTAAAGCAAAGTCCTCGGGCTTGGTTTGACAAGTTTAGAAGGATTGTGGAGGCCGTGGGTTTTACGAGAAGTTCTTCCGATTACTCCTTATTTACTCGTAAAACTTCTCTGTGTCTACTGGTGCTTGCGGTATATGTGAATGATATTCTTCTCACTGGCGATGACCATGCTGAGATAACCTTGACAAAGAAGTATCTTCGACAACACCTGGTTACGAAGGATATGAGCTCTCCAAAATACTTTCTAGGGATATAAATTTCTCGGAAGCCCAATTCCCTTGTCCTTTCCCAATAGAAGTATGCTCTTGATTTGTTAAAAGGGGCAGAGCTGATAGGGGCTAAACCTGCCCGATGCCCCATGGCGACTGGAGAAGATAAAACCTGGACGGATGACTCTCCTCTTCTTTCAGATGTTACGAGGTACAGACGTCTGGTTGGTAAACTTATTTATCTCACGGTGACCATATCCGATATTGCCTTTGCTGTAGGCAAGGTTAGCCAATTCATGCAAGCTCCTAGGGAGTGTCATCTACAGTCTGCCTTGAGAATACTGGAGTATGTTAAATCAACACCTGGGAAAGGCCTCCTCTTTCAGAAGAATGGATATTTGAGGGTTGAAGCGTACTCTGATTCGAGCTATGCTGATGACAAAGGAGACCGCAAGTCAACATCAGACTATTGCACCTTTGTGGGGGGAAACCTTGTGAGCTGGAAAAGCAAGAAATAGTCTGTCGTCTACAGTTCCAGGGCAGAAGCAGAATATCAAAGTATGACATCGACCGCGTGTGAGTTAAAGTGATTACGGGATCTCAAGCTTGACTTAGGAGAGGTCTACAACCATTCCCTACCTATGTTTTGTGACAGTAAGACCGCTATATACATCTCCAAAAATCCGATCTTCTATGAGAGAACAAAGCACATTGAAGTCGACTGCCGCTTTATTTGGGAAGAGATTCTGAAGGAACAAATTTGTACTCCGTTCGTCACCTCGGACAAAGAGTTGTCTGATATTTTCACCAAGCCGGTATCCGCCTCTTTTCATCACATTTGCGACAAGCTGGACATGATTGACATATATGCTCCAGCTTGAGGGGGAGTGTTGCAGAATAGAGACCGGGCGGTTTGGAGGTCTGACTCTGGCAAATTACAGACCGAGCTGTCTATTGGTTTGTCTCTGGCGGTTTGGTTGCATGACTGTTGCTGTTGGTGCCCTGGAGGTCTACCGGTCTGTCTCTGGCGACTTGGAGACCGGGCGACCTGACGGTTTTCCGTGGCGACTTGTTCTCTCCTTCTGGTGGTTGCTGGGCGGTTAGCCCATTTGTCTAACCGCGCGGCTTGGTCGGCTTGTATTTATGTTAAACCGCTTGTACATGTAATTATCTAGTCTCACATTATTTAATTGTAATCACTCCCATTTCCTCCATTCTATAAAAGACAAGTTATACCATGTAATACACATCTTTTTTGGATAATAAAGATTTATGTTATTCCAAATTCCGGCTTATCTTTCTCTGTTCGCAAGTGTTCAACATGATATTGAGGTCTTGCGCCTCCAAATTCAACAATTTCATGGAATGATTGACCGTTCTCCGAGCACGGTGGTGTCTATCTCTGACAACATGATCTCTTGTCTTGCTCGTGATTCTTCCTGGATTCTGGACTCTGGAGCAACACATCACATCACCCCAACAAAATCTTCATGCTAATTGGATTCGGTTCACCCCAAGTTCATCACTATTGCAAATGGAGACTCTACTCCAGTCGCTGGATTCGACGACGTGCCCCTGACCTCCTCCCTCACTCTTCACTCGATTCTTCATGTTCTGGGCTCTCCGTTCAATCTCCTATCTATTAGCCTCCTTACACGATATCTTGATTGTTACATGCCTTTCTCTTCTACTTCTTGTGTTGTGCAACGTCGTTGAACGCAGACTGTCATTTGTAAAGGGACACTGGTGAATGGACTTTACCTCTTAGACCACCCCACGATTCTCTCGACTATTAGCTCTGTCAACTGGCATCAGCGTCTTTGGCATGCCCCTCTTCGCATCCTTCAAAAATCTCTTCCATATGTGTTTCTTAGTAAATTCACATGCGAGTCATGTATCTACGACAAACACCATCGTTCTACCTTTTCACCACATTGTACTCGGAGCGTTGTTCCTCTTGTCTTGGTTCATTCAGATATTTGGGTACCCTATAAAATTGCCAGTGTTTCTGATTATCATTACTTCGTACTTTCATTGACGATTGCTCTCGTGTCACATGATTGTATTTTCTGCATGATCGATCTAAAGTGTCTCGTGTCTTTCGTGCCTTTATCTTTCTGATTCACAACCAATTCTCTATTACACTTAAAACTATTCACACCGATAATGCTCGTGAATACACACCTCTCTGGAGGTCTTGTTCAAATCATAGGTTACAAGGCTATGTATATGACCTTGCACATGACTGTTTAGAATCTGGATCAGTTTCTCGACCATTCAACAACCAGCTACACACACTTCTATAAATCTATTCAAGACATTAAACAACCATCCCATATAATAAAAAGTGAAACGAGGTGTCCCAACTTCTACCCCTAATTAGTCAATTTTTCCTGCGGTATTATATGTTTTTTTGTTATTTCTGATATAGGGGATAGCTGAGAACTAGGTGTATGATTCTCCGAGCATTCAGGACTCTTTTGTAAGCTGTTTTTAAGTTCTTTTGAAGGGCCAAGATTGTGCTCTTCAATGAGTACGGCCATGCGCCTCTTGTATCCTTTATTCTTCCACCTAAAGTTATTCCTCACATATCACACACTATCATAAGCTTCATCCCGACTCTGTGTTTGGGTTGAACGACGATCATTGACAGTGTGCTTTAGCGGATCGCTTTGGTGCAAGAGCATGCGCACACAATCTTTATTTTGAGTCAAACGTTAGAGTTTTGTAATATTGCCGGCGCGCCTCTTTTCCTACCACCAAGCAGATTAATTGTGCACCGATCGACAACTGCTTGGGCAAAGGATCGCCGATCAACTGGGTGATGTGTATAGTCACGAATTCACGATCGTTCACCGACCGTGCACCCTTCGCTTAAAGATTTAGTTTGTAGTTAATAATTTTGGTTAACTTTAGCTCCTCCAATTTCATGTGTTTTTTGTAACTTTGATAAAATACTACACCCAAGCCTAATTATAGAAGAATATGAATATATATCATAGATTTTTTTTTTTTTTAGATAATATTTAATTTCTGATTATATTTATTTAACCGTAATTTCCACCATAGTCAAAAATGATCTGACCTAACATCTCTCTTTTTTCTATCACAAGCTGAAAAAAATTTATTTGGCGCGAGCAGCCAACGGGCTAATATATACCTAAATTTACTTGCCGCGAGCGCAGCACCGCTGAATACCCCCCCTCTCGCTCTCTCTCTCTCTCTCTCTCTCTCACTCACACACACACACATTTCTGTTCATGGCAGACGTGATCTCTCCAAACCCTAAACCTATTTATACTCCGCCGGCGCCACCACCGTCGGCGTCAACTGTAATCCATGATCACCTCGAGAGCACTACTGGAAGCGATCGCTTACGGCCCATCCGGCGTCCTGCATTGCGGTTCACTTCAGAGTTCGACAGTGAAGGACCATTTTTTTTGCACAAGCTCTCCTGCAAGTTCTTTGACAATCTAGCCAAGTTCAAGTTTTCCTTCCAGAACAACATCAATGGCGTGTTCTTCCGTCCACAGCTTGGATTTCTGACCAAAAATCTCTCAGTTCTCTACGACTTTGAATCCCGGAACTCGCATCTCAGGGGATCGCTGCAATTGGGCAAAAATATGCATGTACGGAGTGCTTATAATCTTCAGGTCTGAACATTTGTGCCTTCACTTTTTCCCATTTTTATCTTAAA
Source organism: Platanthera guangdongensis (assembly GCA_039583875.1). Taxonomy (NCBI): domain Eukaryota; kingdom Viridiplantae; phylum Streptophyta; class Magnoliopsida; order Asparagales; family Orchidaceae; genus Platanthera; species Platanthera guangdongensis. Next base: position 150,770,943 of record CM077167.1, read on the forward strand.
ACGGTCCTCTTTCACCTTGTTTCTTGTTTTGTTGTTTCTTTAGAGCAGTGTTATGTGCATGCCATGTTTAGCTACGTGCCGACAATAACTTTTACTAATTTGAGGGCTCCTTAAATTGCTGGAGCCAATTAACTGAAGTCCGTACTGAGAATTTATGTAATAGATTCAAAAAATTGGGTCTGGGTGCTGATCCAACCATTAAAGTGAGTTCTGGTACTGCACCTGCCTGGAAGAAGCCTGTTGCCTTTGTTAGAAAGAAGGGCAAAAATGCCACTGAAGAAATTCAGAAGAATGCGCCCTCCTCTTGCGACCAAAGGGCCAGCAAGAATCTTGCTGGAAATAAACCAAGAAACAACAATAAGCCCTCACCTGTGATACCAAACCAAACTCAGAAAGGGATCTTGGGAAAACCTCCTGTGATAAGGTATAACACCAAGTTTCCTTTTGAGAATTACATTTGATGATTTGCAGACCATTCTTTGATTTGTTGTTGACTTTCTTATGTAGAAACGTCAAATAACATTCAATGAATGCCTGCCAGGCCAGGATTTGAGCATCATAGAACTAGACTTTCTCCTCTTTCCCACTCTATTCTCATTAAGTGAAAAAGCAGAAACACCATGTTTGAATATTTTTGTTTCATTAACATTAGTCATTTTATGAAGGATTGCTAATACAATTCAAACAATTATTCCCGGAACCTTTTTTATTCTAGAAAACCAAGGGTTTAATTCATTTTGTATGTGAACTCTACAACCACTAGACTCAAGCAGTGGTATCTGGATAATGGTTGGTCTAGACATGTGACTGGAGAAAAAAATTACTAGCTGACTTTGAGCTAAAAGAAGGCCTTCTTGTTGTCTTTAGAGACTTAAGTTGTGGCTAAACTAAGGGTTGCGACAAAGTGCATGCAGGAGCTATAGTACGATCCCGGAGAGGAATCCGGTATGGGGAAGGGCAGACAAAGGTGAGGGAGAAGAGGACTAGGGTTGAGAGAAAAACCTTAGGGAGAAGCCTTAATTCTCATTCATCCAAGCATAATCAAAAAGGAGTACAACACCACCCCTTATAGGTGCGGGGTGTGGATAGCGAAAGAAAATAAAAATAAGAGCATACACATACATAATATGAAATAACAAAATGCAAATAGAGATAACATAATTATGTCGGTGTCGTGTCTTCGGTCTCTCCTCCTCCAGACGGACCCGTCATCGTCTCCCTCCGTGTGCGAACTCGCCACGATGTTTCGTCAGCGTGTGCATGTCCCGTCGGCATGCGTAACCGTAACAATGCTGCCGTCTGGAAAAAATGCCTTGTCCCCAAGACAGTGGTCGGAGGGGTGGCGACAGAAGTGATCATGGGGGAACCACGTAGCTTCGGACTCCGAATGGTAAGATCCAGCAACAGGCAACTCCTGCGAGTCAGAGTCCCGCTGAATGTGGTAGTCGTTATCAAGTAGCTCGGCTGGGTAGTGCGGTGCTAACTATCGTCTTTCTTACGGACCAGAAGAACCGAAATAGAAATTGGGCTTGCACCAGAACGGGTAAGGCCCCCCATTAGCATCCCATGCACCAGAGGCTCAAGCTCATCCTTCCGCCCATGGTCAAAACGGAATGTCTGTGCCGAGACTGTCATGGTCCTAGGCTGGAGGGAAGTGGCGCGGTTAGGTGGTCGAGCTGGTGGCAATCCTGTCGGAGGCTGGTTGACGTCGGTGAGCACAGTAGAAATCTCTTGGTGGTTCGTCGGGGAAGGAAAGGACACGTCGGACGGTCCTGAGAGAGCCCACAGCCCTACGGAGAGGCCGACGACAGTGGTCCGCTGGGTCGTGCAGAGGGGAACCAGAGACAGAGGAGAGGGATGTCACTATCGAGACGACATGGCTGACCCCATGCAGGAACTGTATGGTCATAGTCGCCAATTGACGCGTACATCGCCGAGCGTGTGGAGCCAAGCCACCCCTAAAATGACGTCAATACCACCTAGGCTGAATGCGTAGAAGTCCGCGGTCACGGAACAGGACCCCACGTAAATAGGCACAGCGGTGCGACGACTCTGAGTCGGTCGGCGACGTCCATCGCTCAGGCGGACTGCTACATCCGGAGATAGAATTGAGGGAAGACGGAGCTGCCACGCTAGACGCTCAGATATGTGTTTATGGCTTGCGTCGCTATCCACCATAATGATGATCAGACGGTCCCGCAGCGTGCCCGAGAACTGCATGGTCTGCTGGTCGGAACTTGTCGAGGCGCAAGAAACTCCAACCAGTGGAACGTAGCTGCGGTGGAGTTGAGAGTTATATTCCCTGCCGAGAGCTCCAGGGCCTCAAAGTCTGCCAAGGTAACCTTAGGGTCGACGTCGCCGATAATGACGTGAAACTCCTTTACGAGCACTCATGGTTGGGGGAGTACGGTTGGTGACACTGAAAACAGAGACCCTTGCTGCGAGGCTCATTGTAATCACTGTTCAAGAGGCACTGAGGAGTCGTTGGGCGGCCCGAATGGTTTCCCCGAGGCGGTGGCTGTGGTGGAGTCGTGGCTGGCGGTCTCCAAGGCGGCCGATGTTGGTGGTGGTCGACCGTAAGAGCAGGTGGGCGGCGGCGGGGGGGGGGGGGGGGGAGGTCGACTTCCACCAGACGCGCCAAGTTCATGACATCGGAGATTGTGTGAGGGCGGTGCGCGCGGAGACCAGAGAATATGTGGCAGGAGACACTGCATGAAGAAGCCCGGGTAATGATCAGGAGGTAGTCCGGGGACGTGAGAGACCAGAGCGACGAACTCATCAATATAGTCATTCAAACCGGCTGTTTACCGGACGCCACAAAGACGCTCGATAATAGAGGAGCTGTAGTAGAGGGTGTCATACCGCCGAATCATCTCCTGCTTGAGCTCGGGCCAGGAGAGGCACAGATTAGATTGACGGAGTTACCGAGCCCAGGGGAGGGCCGAGCTGTCCAGTCCATCCACCGCCGTAGACATCTTGTCGTGCTCCGTGGTGTAGTTGAGGTCGAATTATTGCTCTGATTTGGCAATCCAACCCATCTGGTCAATGCCGACGAAGGAGGGAATGTCGAGGGAGAGGGCAGACCGGCCCGGAATGGGTGGACCGGCCCGCAATGGGCGGAGGAGTGGTCCCTGAAGGAATGGGCGGCGGTCCGTTGCCGACGAGAGAGACACCGTCCACGGGTGGGCCGGAGAAGGACGCGGCAGAGACGGCGGCGATGGACGCCTGAAGGGAGTCAATCTTGGAGTGGATGGCGAGGAGCGAGGCGTGCATGGAGGCAACGAGTTGCTCTTGAGCATCCAAGCAGAAGCTTAGGGCTTTGGCGGCCTCTTCTGGAGGAAGATCACCGGCAGAGCGAGTGTTGGGAGCCATGAACTTGAATCGGTGGAACGGGAGGGAGCCACTCGAAGGGGGCAGATTTGGATGGAGTCATTGGAATCGACGGAGACCTCTGGAATTCGCGGAAATGGTTCGAAGCGGCCGACACTTGTAGAAATCTGGCGGATTGTAGCTGGGATGCGGCCGAACCGTCGGATCTGGGCTGTGATGCAGTGGAATCGGCGGAAGATTCGGATTTGGGCTGGGAGTCGACAAAACAGCCTCCCCTGTGACAGATCGCGGCCCAAAAGAGGAAGAGTGGCTGATTGCGATCTCTGGCAGCGACGAATGCGTGGTTCAGATGTATGAATCGACAGCTCGGCTGGCTGGTGGGACGCACTGCGGTGGATTCGATCGCAAGGCCACGCAGAATCGAGCGGCGGTCACCGCGGGTCTACATGCGTAGCGGAAATAGCGATTCGGTGCGGATCGGGCGGAAGCTGGCACAAAATCGGTAAAATCGACATTGGAGCCTAGCGAAAGCGGTCGTTGTGAATGATCACGAGCACCGACGGCGAGATGACGGGCGGTGAGACAGGTCAGACCAAATTAGTACAATCCCAGAGAGGAATCTGTTAAGGGGAAGGGCCGGCGGAAGTGAGGGAGAAGAGGGGGATTAAGGTTGAGATAAAAATCTTAGGGAGCAGACGTAATTCTTATTCATCGAAGCATAATCCAAAAGGAGTACAACACCACCCCTTATAGGCGCGAGTTGCGGATAGCGAAAGCAAAAAAAAATAAAAGCTTACACATTCATAATATGAAATAACAAAATGTGAATAGAGAAAAATTATTTATGCCGACGTCACATCTTTGGTCTCTCCTCCTCTAGACGGACCCGTCATCGTCTCCCTCCGCGTGCGGACTCGCCACGACGTTTCGTCGGCGTGTACGTGTCCTATCGGCATGCGCAACCGTAACAAGCCATCACATTCACAAAGGTGACTTATGTAAAAGGTTTGAAACATAACCTTTTAAGAATTAACCAGCTTTGTGACACGGATGCAAGGTAATTTTCACACAAAATAAGAGCTGGATTGTAGACGGACATTTAGGAACTACTTCCCTCACAGGTATGAGAAAAGGTAACATCTATCGTGTAAATTTTCTTTCAAATGTATAAGTGGCGTGTCCTTTTAATTGACCTATTTCCACTTCTGAATTATATCAAAAACGACATGCTCACCTCAATATTAAAACTTTATTCATGCTTGCTAAACATAACTTAGTAAGAGGATTGTCATGTGCAAAATAAGTTAAGGAGAAGCCTTGCAGAGCCTGCCAATCACCAAAGTTTGTTATAAGAGTAAAACTCACAATAACACCACAAGAATATTTCATTTATTTCACATGGACTTATTTTGTCCAATCTTAGTTAGTAGCTTAGGAGGGAAATCATATTCCCTAGTAATTTTAGATGACTACTCAAGATTTTGATGGGGAACCATCAGATGCACTTGAAGGAGTTCGTCGCAAGGCGGGACTCACATACATGTATTCGCGCAGGAAGACTTGATCAGATCGCCGATCGGACTCAGCAGTTGCGTCCGGGACGTCGCTGCGAGTCAAAAACTATATTACTTTATTTTTCTCAGTTTTATTTTGATGTATTTTATGGGCGAACCCACCGGCCAATCATAGCCATTGATGGGGGATGCCCTAGCTTCTCTTTTATTATAAATAGGATGTAGAGGGGCTGAATTCAGTCATTGTTGGATTTGGAGAAAGGCTTTCCCGGATTCCAGCGATCCCTCCTCGGTGCCGACGCCGTGGAACCCTAGGTGACGACTCCTAGGCCGTCAAACTTCCCCCCAAGGTAAACCCTACCCCCCTCCATCATTTTCTCCCCTATTCCACCGCCGGAATCCCCCCAAAGCCCCATCCAAGTGCAGCCGGCCTGTTGCAGGCCCGCAACCCCCCTTTCCCCTTGTTTTCCTGTTGTTGTGCTCCACCCGAACCCCTCCCTCCACCGGGTGGTGCCGCCGTTCAGCCTTCTCCCTCCACCGGTCAAACCGCCCACCTCCCCTCTTTGCTAGGTCGCCGGCCTGCTGTAGTGATCCCAGCCCCCACCGCCTCCCCTCTTCCCCAAAACCGGCCACCTCCAAGGCCTCCTTTGCCCTAGCCGGCCACTCCTCTTCATTCTCCTACGTGGATCCACTTCCCACCGCTCTGAAAACCCTAGATCTATATTGATCTAGTGCTACCACTCACCGATCCGTTATTTCCTCCGCACAAACTTTCCACTTTTGCTCGGATCCGCTCCTAAACATCGGATCTACTCACCCCGGTCCGGATCTACTCATTTGTGGCCGGATCCGCCGTTTCACCTTCCGTTACCACCACTTTCCAACGAGAGCAGCCACCGTCACCGTCGTCTCGCCACCGGTTCCACCTCCGATCGCCCGTCTTTACATCCGGCTCTCAAATCCTTCAGTGCCTCGGTTCAGCCCTCTACGTTGTGAGCATTTGTGGTATTGTATTCTGTGCCTTGACATTTTCATTTGGTATTTTATCATATTGTGCTGAGAATATTGTTGGCTAGAGATTGGTTCTTTTATACTAACAATCGCAGGAGAAACTATTCGCCACGCGCTTGCTTAGGCTCTCCGAGCGGAGGAAGCCGTTATCACATTGCTGAAAATTAATTATTTGTTTCTTTAATTCAATTATTTGCGTGACGTTATTAATTCCATTGCTTAATTTAATCATCGCCGTCACCAACGGTTGCATCACATTTAGAGTTGCAATTGTGTGTCACCGCTGCAGTAGCACCTAGGGTCGTAGTCTTCGAGTACCACTAGCCTACCCCTACATCATTTTGGTATCAGAGCCAGGTTAGGCCACTTGCATGCTCCGTAGTGGTAGGACTTTTAGAGTAAGCATGGTAGAACCACAGAACACCGAGGACCGAGCGACGAGTTCGAATTCGGACGCCGCTTTTGCTGATTTCCAACGCCTTGTCCTAGGTCGCCTTGACACTATAGGAGCCCAGTTCGACGATGTGCGTCATGACCTTGCCGAGGTGAACCTTCGTTTAGGCCACTTAGAGGATGCCAGAGACACTCCGACACAGCGTGACGATTCTCTTGAGAACGACCCGGACGCTCCTCCACGTCGGGGGCAACGCCCGAGGGATGGTCCACCTCCCGCAAACCGTCACCATCATGATATTCCTCACCGAGCTCCGATTCCGCCGGTAAGGCGACATCCTGATTTTGCGATAGATCATAGGCAAGTCCCGGCGCGGGATAGGCTGCCGCATTAGCGTGATGAGTACCGTATGCCACGTCAGCCTCAGCTTGACCCCAGAGATCGTGTGCCCCCACACGGTCGCCGTGACCATCAACAGGATGAATATTATCCCCCGGGTCGGAGAGAGCGTGGTCCCCCACCCGCTCGATACGACTATGCCCATGATGACTACCCCGAGGACTACCCCGATCCTCGGAGAGGGTGCCACTATCATGACATCACTCGTTGCATCCGACTCGACGCCCCTTCGTTCGATGGTCGCCTAGATCCGAAAGCCTTCAGCGATTGGCTCTTGGACATGGACCACTACTTCAAGTGGTACGACATGAGTGACGAGCGTTGTGTCCGCTTTGCGAAGATGAAGTTGATCGGGCAAGCTAAGGTATTCTGGATCAGTGTTGAGAGAGCTCTAGAGCGAGATGGTTACTACCCCATCGCCAGATGGGATGAGATGAAGGAGAGGCTGAATGAGAAGTACCTCCCCGCGTCATACCGAGATCAGCTATTTGAGCAGCTACAGAACCTACGACAGGGGACACTTACCGTCGCCGAGTACATGGATCGCTTCGATGAGCTGATCATCAGGAGTGATATTTTAGAGGAGCCTATTGCCACTGCCGCCCGCTTGAAGGCGGGCCTTCATTCCGATATTCGGAGAGAGTTGATTCCCCACCGCTTGAAGACTGTTGATCAGATATTCCAGCTCTCCCTCGAGTACGAACAGTATCTCCAATCTCCTAGAACGAGGCAGTTCACTTCGCGGACTGATTCCTCGACTTTTAGGAAGCCCGCTCCGCCCCAGACCACCACGGCTGCACCCCCACGTATCCCCGCGGATGCGAAGGGTAAAGCCATAGCCACTGATGGCCAGCGATCTGGGGGCATTGTATGTTTTAGATGTTCTGGCAGAGGCCACGTGGCAGCGCAGTGCCCCACACGGAACTTGCTAGTTGAGGAGGAGGAGCAGGGTTTAGAGGACAAAGAGGCCCAAGAGGAAGTTAAGGCCGAAGTTGAGGAAGGTTGGGAGAGTGACGCCGAGCGATCATTAAAGGAGGGAGTGATTAGACGCCTCCTGCACACCCCACGTGTGGATGAGGATTGGCGGCGCACTACCATATTCTACACGTACTTTCCTAGTGCAGGCGGTCCCTGCAAGCTAGCTATTGATAGTAGGAGTTGCGTGAACATCGTGGCCCAGAAGGGGCTTGACCGTATGCAGGTGAAGGCCGAGCCTCACCCCCACCCATACCGTGTCGTCTGGGTCGACAAGACGACGATCCAAGTCACCCAGCGTTGCTTAGTCCCGATCACTATCGTGTCCTTTCAGGACAAGGTCTGGTGCACTGTCATTTCCATGGACGTCGCTCATGTGCTGCTCGGCCGCCCCTGGCTATTCGATCGTGACGTCACGTGCTTCAGTCGCTCAAACACATGTGTCTTTTATGATAAGGGGCGGAAGATTACGTTGACGCCCACCCTGCCCCGAGATCGATCCAAGGGTGTGGTAGAGCCATCTGTGAGCACGAGCGCCTCACGACCACTGCATATTTTGATGCGAGGTGAGTTCTTACGAGATAGCACCGAGTCGAACGTCATTTATGTCGTCGCCGCTACCCAGGTGACGGAGGGCACCCCAGCTGACCACCCACCAGCGGTGCGTCCCCTTTTAGGCGAGTTTGCGGACATCATGCCAGACGAGCTCCCCGATGAGCTGACTCCCCCACGGGACATTCATCACGCCATTGATCTAGTCCCGGGAGCCTCCCTCCCGAACCTGCCCCACTACCGTATGCACCCGGATGAGCATGCTGAGCTCAAACGGCAGGTTGACGAGCTTCTCCAGAAGCAGTTCATTCGTGAGAGCATGAGTCCTTGTGCGGTCCCCGCCCTTCTTACCCCTAAGAAGGACGGTAGTTGGCGTATGTGCATCGATAGCCGCGCCATTAATTAGATCACGGTTAAGTATCGTTTCCCGATCCCACGACTCAATGACCTACTAGATACTATGTCTGGTGCCCAGATCTTCTCCAAGATCGACATTCGTAGTGGGTACCATCAGATACGAGTTCGTGAGGGAGACGGGTGGAAGACCGCATTCAAAACCAAGGACGGTCCATATGAGTGGCTAGTTATGCCATTTGGGCTGTCCAATGCCCCGAGCACGTTTATGCGAGTTATGACGCAGGTGTTGCAGCCCTACATGGGCAAGTTTCTGGTGGTGTACTTTGATGATATATTAGTCTATAGCCAGACTCAGGCTGCTCACCTCGATCATCTGAGACTTCTCTTTGGCACCCTTCACCAAGAGAAACTGTATGTGAACCTGAAGAAGTGCGCATTCCTCTCCGAGTCGGTCCACTTTCTGGGCTTTATTATATCCTCTACTGGAGTCTCCGTGGACCCTGAGAAGGTAAAATCTATTCGAGTTTGGCCCGTGCCCAAGAATATCCACGAGGCTCGTAGCTTTCACGGGCTTGCCACCTTCTACAGGAGGTTTGTCCAGGGGTTCAACACGATCATGACCCCCTTCACGAGCTGTCTCATGAAGGGAGAGTTTCAGTGGACCCCCGCAGCCACTAGAGCCTTCGAGGAGGTTAAGGAAAGGTTGACGACAGCTCCAGTCCTACGTCTGCCGGATTTTAGCCGCGCTTTTGAGGTCGCCTGTGGCGCGTCGGGTGTCGGTATAGGTGGCGTATTGAGTCAAGAGGGACATCCAGTTTCTTACTTTAGTGAGAAGCTGAACGAGGCTAAGCAAAAGTACTCGAATTACGATCAAGAGTTTTATGCGATAGTCCAATCTCTACGCTACTGGAGGCACTATCTCCTCCCCTGGGAGTTCGTGTTGTACTCCGACCACCAGGCCATACGTTACCTGGACTCGCAACGCAAGCTGGGCCACCGGCATGCGAAGTGGGTCGAATATCTGCAGGATTTCCATTATGTTCTCAAGCACCGCGCTGGTGTTGAGAACAAGCCGGCTAATGCTTTGAGTCGCCGCGTATCCCTGTTGCAGACGATGACTGCGAGTGTCGAGGGACTTGAGAGGTTGATACTCAACTATCCGACGTGTCCTGATTTTGGCGGGATTTACACCGCCCTATCTCGAGACCCACCCGACCCAGTTGAGGGATATCAGATCTATGAGGGATACTTGTACCGGGGTTCCCATCTATGCATTCCCCAGACATCTTACCGAGATTATCTGATTTGGGAGTTGCACGCGGGAGGGGCCGCGGGCCACTTCGGGCGGCACAAATCCATCGCTATTGTCGAGGACCGTCCCTACTGGCCCGACCTTAAGAAGGACGTAGCCCAAGTTGTGCGCCACTGTCGTATCTGTCAGACGACAAAGGACAATAAGCAGAACACCGGTCTTTATACGCCGTTACCCGTACCACACCGCCCTTGGGAGGACATCAACATGGATTTTGTTCTCGGACTTCCCCGCACCTTGCGGAAACACGACTCCATCTTCGTGGTGGTTGATCAATTTTCGAAGATGACACACTTCATTGCCTGCCGCAAGACGGCAGATGCAACTCACGTTGCATCTATATTCATGAGGGACGTCTTTCGATTGCATGCCCTGCCCAAGTCGATTGTGTCGGACCGCGATGTGAGATTCATAAGCTACTTCTGGAAAACCCTATGACACAAGACTGACACTATCCTTAGGTTTTCCTCGGCATATCACCCACAGACGGACGGACAGACTGAGGTAGTGCATCAGAGTTTATGGAATCTGTTGCGGTGCCTGGTAGGAGAGCATGTAGGTGGTTGAGATTTAGATTTGCCGATAGCAGAGTTTGCCTACAATAGCTCAGTCAATAGGTCCACGCTCCACCGGGTTGAGGCCATTTCATGTAGTGTCAGGATATGACCCGAGGAAACCCATAGACCTTGTGCCGAGCCCTTTAGAGTCCCGCCCTAGCGAGTCTGCGGAGTCATTTGCACAACACTTGCATGATTTGCATGAGTCGGTCCGTCGACAAATAATATTAAGCAATGAAAATTACAAAGCCCATGCAGATAAGCGAAGGCGAGAACAAATATTTAACATAGGCGAGAAGGTAATGGTGCGAGTCCGCCCCGAGAGCCTCCCTTCGGGTCCTGCCAAGAAGTTAAGCGCGAGGCGAATGGGTCCGTATTCCATTATTAGTCGTATTGGAACCAACGCCTAACGACTTGACATCCCAGCCAGTATGGGAATTCACCCTGTGTTTAATGTTGAGGACCTGACTCCATACTATGAACCTCATGAGTATGTGGACCCGAGCAGTGGAGATGCCCAGCTACACCCGCCCCCACTGTCGCTACCATACCACCCTCGCACATCACCACCATCTGATGGACATCCTGATTCACCCACTGTCGCCACCCACCCACCCGGGCCGTCATCCCCTTTGGTTCCACCGTAGGCACCACCGATCGCACCGGGATCCACCTTCCGAGAGGCGAGAGATGAGAGCATCACGGAGATCAGATCCCACCAGTTTGTTCCCACCTCGGACGGACCGCGTTGCCGCTACCTGGTACATTGGCGGGACCGCCCTTACACTGATGACACTTGGATACTACCGGGAGAGCTTGATCGGCTCGCCCCCAGACTTCGACCTCAGTATGATCATCTCCATTCATCGGAGATGAAGGCTTCTCAGTCGGGGGGAGTTGATGGGGAACCATCAGATGCACCTGAAGGGGTTCGCCGCAAGGCTGGACCCACATACATGTATTCACGCAGGAAGACTTGATCGGATCGCCGATCGGACTCCGCAGTTGCGTCCGGGACGTCGCTGCGAGTCAAAAAACTATATTACTTTATTTTTTCAGTTTTATTTTGATGTATTTTATGGGCGAACCCACCGGCCAATCATAGCCGTTGATGGGGGATGCCCTAGCTTCTCTTTTATTATAAATAGGATGTAGAGGGGCTGAATTCGGTCATTGTTGGATTTGGAGAAAGGCTTTCCCGGATTCCAGCGATCCCTCCTCGGTGCCAACGTCGTGGAACCCTAGGTGACGACTCCTAGGCCGCCAAACTTCCCCCCAAGGTCAACCCTACCCCCTCCATCATTTTCCATCATTTTCTCCCCTATTCCACCGCCGGAATCCCCCCAAAGCCCCATCCAAGTGCAGCCGGCCTGCTGCAGGCCCGCAGCCCCCCTTTCCCCTTGTTTTCCTGTTGCTGTGCTCTACCCGAACCCCTCCCTCCACCGGGTGGTGCCGCCGTTCAGCCTTCTCCCTCCACCGGTCAAACCGCCCACCTCCCCTCTTTGCGTAGGCCGCCGGCCTGCTGTAGTGATCCCAACCCCCACCGCCTCCCCTCTTCCCCAAAACCGGCCACCTCCAAGGCCTCCTTTGCCCTAACCGGCTACTCCTCTTCATTCCCCTACGTGGATCCACTTCCCACCGCTCCAAAAACCCTAGATCTATTTTGATCTAGTGCTACCACCCTCCGATCCGTTATTTCCTCCGCACAAACCTTCCACTTTTGCTCGGATCCGCTCCTAAACATCGGATCTACTCACCCCGGTCCGGATCTACTCATTTGTGGCCGGATCCGCCGTTTCACCTTCCGTTACCACCACTTTCCACCAAGGGCAGCCACCGTCACTGTCGTCTCGCCACCGGTTCCACCTCCGATCGCTCGTCTTTACATCCGACACTCAAATTCTTCAGTGGCTTGGTTCAACCCTTTACGTTGTGAGCATTTGTGGTATTGTATTCTGTGTCTTGACATTTTCATTTGGTATTTTATCATATTGTGCTGAGAATATTGTTGGCTAGAGATTGATTCTTTTATACTAACAATCGCAGGAGGAACTATTCGCCGCGCGCTTGCTTAGGCCCTCCTAGCGGAGGAAGCCGTTATCACATTGCTGAAAATTAATTATTTGTTTCTTTAATTCAATTATTTGCGCGGCGTTATTAATTCCATTGCTTAATTTAATCGTCGCCGTCACCAACGGTTGCATCGCATTTAGAGTTGCAATAGTGTGTCACCCCTGCACTAGCACTAGGGTCGTAGTCTTCGAGCACCACTAGCCTACCCCTACATCAGATTTTCACTTGTGTACTTTTTGTAAAGGCTAAGGCTCAGTTTAGCGGGAATTATTTTCGCCGGTCAAGCGGTTACCACCCTCATGAACCGGGCTTTAATTAAGGTCCGGTTCATGCGGTGGTAACCGCTTGACCGGTGAAAATTAGTCCCGCAAAACGGAGCCTAAGTATGATTCCTTGCTTTCATTAATCAAATTTAAAATGAGATGAATGCCTCTTTAGTATTGATCAAAAGTGAACTTGGTATAAAGTTTGAATCTCACAGGGTGAATGAATTTTGTGAAGATGAAGAAATCAAGCATAACTTTTCAGCTCCTAGAACTTGACAACAAAATGAAGTTGATAAGAGAGAATAGAACACAAATTGAAAACATGCAGGAATTTACTAGCATAAGCCAAGTTACTTGAGTCTTTTTGGGTTGAAGTTGTAAATACTGCTTGTTATGTCTTGAATCGTTACTTAATCCAGAAGTCTATGGAAATGATTCCCTACGAACTTCTGAAAAGGAAAGCACCAAACATCTCTTACTTGAGTTTCAATTTGCAAATGGAACACAATAAGTTCGAAGAATCAAATGAGGACCCACACAATTTGAAAAAAGCAAAGTATGAACATTAGTGAAGATACCAACCAACAACCCAGTGATTAGAATAAAATGGATGTTCAGGAACAAGCTGGATACTGATGGAACCATAATCAAGAATAAATAGACTGGTGTCTTACAAACATAAGAAAGACATAAAATGGTGGCTTACAAAGATAAGAAAGACATAGAGTATGATTAAACGTTTGCTCCAGTTGCTAGACTAGAAGCAATAATGATGTTCTTAGCCTATACAACTCACAACAGGTTCAAAGTATTTCAAATGAATGTCAAGAGTACCATTCCAAATGAGAAGTTCTACAAGGTAGTATATGTAGAGCAACGATCAAAATTTTATCAATTTAACTTTCCTTCTCATGTTTATAGACTTGCTAATGGCCTACATACTCTCAAGCAAGCTTCTAGAGCATAGTCTGAGATCCTCTCAACTTTTCTTCTTGAGAATTCTTTTCTTAAATGAAAAATTGGCAGGGCTCTTTTTATTAGGAAGCACAAAGACAAGATGCTCTTTGTGCAAATATATGCAGATATTATATTTGACTTTGCATGCTCTTCAAAATATTTGCTAACCATATTAGTTAGAGATAAGTTGCATAATGAGCCTTCTTATTTCCTTGGTCTTTAAATGAAACAATATGAAGAATGCATATTCCTATCCCAGACTAAAAAGAGCTGATCAAAAAAATTTTGGATGAAAAATGTCTCAATTATGAATATCCTATGACTATTAATGTTGTCATAGACAGATGAACTGTAAATTTGTGAATCAAACAACCTACAAAGCTATCATTGGGTCTCTCCTCTATCTTACAACAATTATGCCTTACATAATGTTCTCTATATACATTTGTGCTAGGTATCAGGTGTCTCCTAAGGAATCTCACGGGACTCGTATCAAAAGGATATTGAGATACCTCGAAGGTACACATGAACTTGGCTTGTAGTATCTTAGGGAGTTTGAGTTTGAACTAACATATTATTCAGATGCATATTTTGCATGACGTAGGTTTGATCGGAATAACACCATTGGATATGCCAATTCTTTGATGCAAGGTTAATTTCATGGTTCAACAAGAAATAGAACTCGGTCTCAAAATCCACTGCAGAAACAGAATACATTTCATCTGGGACTTGTTGTTCTCAACTTCTATGAATGCCAAACCAGCTATTGGATTATGGCTGCAAGTTCTCCAAACCCTCTTTCTTCTGTGACAACACAAATGCAATTTCAATTGCATCAAATCTCGTGTTGCATAGCAGAATTAAGCATATTAAAATACGACATCACTTCATCAAAGAAAATAATGTGAATGAAATGCAATTTTTTTTGAATATATTTTCATAGATGTCCAGAGGATTTATATCTTCACAAAATCTCTAGATGTTGTCTAAGTATACTCATTTCAGTCATGCTTTAGTGATGCCAGATATTATAGGATAAAATGATTATTGAAGTTAGAACGTACGCCGACAAGCTATTCGACATACGTCATGCTACATAAAAATTTAAGCTTCAAATTGCCGTTGAAACATCAAATAAGGTATAAACGTGAGTTGACTTCCATTCGAAACACGTACTTTTGATTAATATTAAAGGGACTCGACGAAAACCTCCAGTCCCTTCATTCTCTTTCAAACCCCATCTTCTCCCACTTTCTTGTCTTCCTCAAGAAAATTGTAGGTATTTCCACTAGCGTCCAAGATCAACCCAGGGTTTGAGGTCGATCTGAGCTCATTCAAAGAAGCTGAGCAGAAGTTTCAGGATATTCTTCGGATTCTTGTGGAAAACAGGTTGAACAAAGTTCTTTCTGCATGATCAAAAAGATTTTGGAAGCAGAACTGACAGAGCTACATCGAAGTGCAAATGTTTTGGATGAATGGATAATCAAAGGAATGATTCATGGACCCGAGGTAATCATTTCTGCTGTTCTTGTGGCTGATGTTTTCGATCTTGAGAAAGATGTTGAGGAAGATCCTCTGGAGGATGAGAAAATTAGAAAGGCTCTTTTTGTGATGAAGTTTACGTGCTCAAAGCCTTCAAATATCAAGAAGATGGAATTAGCAGAAGAGCACAGGTTCTTGTTTGACATCATGGGCAAGGTTACATTCTGCAAGACCAAATGCACATGATGTTATTAATATGAACAGTTCATAATAATGATATGTGATAATTCGAATCATACTATATGGCAAGATTCTAGTGTTAACCTATCCACCACCTATCTATCCATCTGCCTCTCCAAAGACCTTTGTCTCCCTCCATGAAAAAGGCTTTCCTGTTTTCTTTTCTCCAAGTGGAAAGAGTCATTTCCAAAGCTAAATCACCACTGACCAATGTTGTAGATGTCGGATATTAGGGACACGTCGGTTTAGGTTTTTCATGTCGGTTTTAATATGTCAGGGGATATATCGGGGATATTTTACATATCGGGTTTTAATATTTAATTATTTATTTGTGTAATTATTTATAAATTTATTTTTTTTTAATTTATATATAATAATATATTAATAATTTGATATTTATTGAACTATTAAATTTATAAAACTAATATAAATATTTTTTGTTACACAAGTAATAACAGTATAACGCGTGAAATAAAATAAGTGGAAACAGAATGTCGCGAAGTTGTCGATGATAATGGAAGATAAATAACCTTTAGTCCATAATTCATACACCATGCATAATTGAAGTCGATGACGAATTTGAGCAAGGAAGAGAACTAGAGGAAGGGAAAAACTACCTAAACAATGAAACAATTTTGGTCTATTGTCTATTGGACGATAGATACTAACTAAAATAAATTGAAAAAAGTAGATAAAATGTCGGGATATATCGGCGAATATATCGGTCAATAGCAGATATATTAGAGGATATATTACAAAAGAATATTTTGTAAAAAAATATCGGAAACATGTCATTTTGTCCATGAAACCTTTATGTCGGCCGACATGTCGGCCATGTCGGAGGATATCCACAACAATGCCACTGACCACCATATTACCATCCACTGCCACCACCATTGAAGCATATCTTCTACCATCCCCTGAGCCTTCTGAACAACCCACCTCGCCACTTCAATAATCTCCCCGTCGTGTTGTTGCTCCCCCATCACCTTCTCCAAATTCATCCCCACATTCATTCCACATTTGAGAAACCATCTATTTCTCCACCATCACCACTTCTTCCACCATAGATTTTTTATTCCATTCCTCCCACTGCATTCACTGCGGCTTCTACCTTATTAAGATTCTCTATCTATGCAATTCAACCCAAGATTTGATTCCATCTAGAGTTGAATTTCTAACCTATGTGCTTCCATTGCTTTGCTATCTCAACCCTCCACTCACACTCCTGTCATCAGGGAATTTTTGTTTTCACTTATAGTTGTTGAAGTCCACAAGAGGGAGTGATGCAGAGCATTGATGGGGACTTGCAGTGGATGACGAGTTTTGGGCCCGTTCGGGGCCAATTGACAATTTTCCATATATGGCATGCCTGGATCGACGACCGGACTCAGTAGATGTGTCTGGATTTGCGTTGCGAATCGATTTGATATATTACTTCATTAGTTTGCATTGTATTTTGATGTATTTGGGTGGTCCCACCTCCGGCCAATCATAGACGTTGAAGGTGGGATACCCTAGCTTTTCTTTTATTATAAATAGATAGGTAGTAGGCTGGTTTTAGGCTATTGCAGAATTTGGAGAAAGCTATTCCCGGATTCCAGCGATCATCCCACGGTGTCGACTCCGTGGAACACTAGGTGACGACTCCTAGGTTGGTATCTTCCTCCCCAAGCCTTCCCCTAACCCTATCCCTCTTTCTCCCCCTCCAGAACACCTTGCCGCCCCTCCCAACCCCCCAAAGTTCAACCGTAGCAGGGCTGTCCTGAAGCCCAAAGTTTTCTATAGAACTAGTGAGCACTTTTCAAAAATGAAGTTAACTGTTCATTTATAAAGTTCTCAGCCCCTCCAAAGCCTCCGACCAAGGTACTACCCGACCTCTTCCTCCCGCCGACCCGCCCATCCCTCAAGGCTACAACAAGCAGACCGCCCCCGGTGCCTTCCTCAGCCACATCTCCTTCCACCATAATCCCCACCGTCGACCTCTGACCACATTTCGGCAGGCCGCCGCCACCCCCACACCGCTCCCTCAACTCCCAACAGCCACCCCTAACTTCTAGCCGCCCATTCCCTCTCCCCATGACCCCTCTTCTCGTGGATTCACCTCCGTTAGCCTTTCCCCTTCCGAATCATCCCAAATCTAAAATTTTTTAGCCCGGATCCGATCTCATATTGTCGGATGTACCCCCTCCCCCTGCCCGGATCTCTAACTACGTGGCCGAATCTACCAATTTCCGGTCTGATTCCACCATCTACTGCTGTGGACAACCACCATTGCTATTTCCACGCCACCAGTTCCACACTCGATCGTCGTACACGCATCTCCGACTCCAGATTCTTTAGTGCCTTTGCCAGCCCACTAATTGGTGAGATTTTGTTTTACTGGATCATTATTTTCAGCATATTTATATTGGATTGGGTATTGTACTTGTTTTGAATATCTTGCATGATAGTTGTTTGTTAGATTATTATTGTGATTTGCAGGGTTTATTCGCCGCGCGCTCCTGCTTTGACCCTCCACGCAGAGGAAAGCCTAAGCTTACTTCGTTTAATTAAATTATTTTACCTTGTCTTGAATTATTTGCGTGAGATGTTAAAATTTATTATTCAATTGTGATTTAATCCGTCGGGCTTTGCATAGCATGTAAGGTTAGGTCACCCCTTATCTCGCCGCCTATAGATTCCTCATGCGTCAGGGAGAAGGATGCTAGCTTCCCCGCAGGCAGCCTGGTGCCAGTACATATTGCAACTTTCACTACTTTCCTGTAGAAGAGTGTCAAGAGCCAAATTTTGAATTTTTGTTGATCAAGGTTTGAAAATGATGGCAGATGTAGATCATGATTTTTGGGATAATAGCAGCAGCAGCAACAAATAATGTTGAGAATGGTGTAGTTTTGACCGATGCACAGATTGAGGTTGTAGCTTTTGTTGAAGAAACTGTAAAATACTGATGCAATGGCTGATCAAGTTTCTGTTGATGCAAATGCTGATCAAGTTTCTATTTCTGAAGTTGAGCAACAATTTCCCAGCGGGAGATTGCTTCTAGAGTTGTTCCAGTGATTACTGGAGTTGTTCCAGAGATTGTTTATGGAGTTGCTCCATAGATTATATCTGAATCTGTTTCATTGAAGATTTATGAAGTTACTCCAGGGAAGATTTTTGAAGTTCTAGAGCCTAAGAAGAACAAAGAAGATTCAGTCCACACCGAAAATGCTGAAGTAGCACTGCACATTATTGAAGACATAACATGTTCCGAGAAGGAGGTAACTGATGTCTCCACCCACATCCTTCCCAGATGTTGGGTGGGCATCTCCCTGTAGAGGTAAAGATGCTCTGATGCAGCTTGAAGATGCAGATGTCATTGGTTCTGACATCATTCTATCTTTGGAAGAACATTTGACTGTTTCTCCATCTCAAGCAGCAGATCCAGAAGTTCCATTCACCTCCACTGCTCCATCAGACATCCATTCAAGCTCCTCCACTGATATCAGATCTTCTAGATCAAACTTGTTCTTAACTTTCTAAAGGAAGAGGGGGAGAGGCAGAGGAAGAGGCCACATAGATACTTGACCAGCTTGGGAAAGATAAGTTGAATATATGTATTGTGTTTTAGTTTGTTATTTTCCTGGTGCATATATATGTATGCTTGCCCGTGAGTTAGGGCACAATAATATAATTTTTCTCTCGTCGACTTGGTATCAGAGCTTTGGCGTCCAGTTCCACTTCTGTCTTGCTCGATCCCGCATCTTCTGCGTCGCGGCGCTTCCGTCGCTCAATCCCGCTTCCTCTACATCTCGCCTCTTCCTCTCCATCCTCAGGCTCCTCCGCCGCTCCTCCAGCAACCTCGGTTCCTCCAGCCGCTCTAATCTAGGGCGTCCTCCAACGACATCGCTTCCTCCACCGCCCTTACCTCGGGCATCCTCCAGCACTGTCTCCTGCTCCAGCGCTTTCGCTCCTCTGCCTCGCCGTTCGTTCGCCGCAACCAGCGCCTCTCTCCGCCCGTTCTACGGGTGGTCCTTTGTCTCTGACCATTTTGTCCTCCATGGCTGCTGGTAGAGACATCATTGTCACATCCTCCAGTGTCCTCTCTGGTGACGCGATCTAAGGGACACTCGTAGGATGTGGTTTCTTCCGTCTCAAGTTTTCTTCCTGCTAGTTTTATTCGGACGGTCATCGATGGGTGATTCCTCCGAGATCTCCTCTTCTCCTCGGATCGTTCCTTCTGGTGATCCTCCTCGGAGCCACGACCAATCTGGCTCCTTAAAGATCACTACTGTTACCTTAGATGACACAAATTATCTTGAGTGGTCCATGACGACACATGTTATTCAGTCACCATCTATATGGACATATTGATGGAACCACTATTGAGCCACCACGTACCGATCTCTCATGGAAAAAATGGGATGCGAACAATTCCTTGGTTGTCTCGTGATTACTTCTCTCTATGTCCCCTCAGATGTACCACAATTACATGATTCTGGATTCTGCTCGCGAAATATGGAAAAGGGCCTGACACCTACTCTCAGGCAAGGAGTTCGACGCAAATTTATGAGCTCACTCGCCGTGTTTTGGAGCTGAAGCAGGGAACCATGTCCGTCTCTGCTTATTACTCTGAGTTCGAATTTCTTTATTAAGAACTGGATTACTTCAACACTTTTACTGCTGCATGCACTGCCGATGCGAAGGCTCTTCAAAAGGATAAAGACCGTTTTCATGTTCACTTATTCCTTATGAGGCTAAATATAAAGTTTGATGTTGTTCACCTGCATGTCCTCCTCCGCGAGCCTCTTCCCTCTCTTAGGGAAGCCTTCAGTATGCTCCCCAGTGATGAGAATCGTCGCTGCTCTCTTGGTTCCTCTACAAACCACTCTTCTCTTGCTGGGATTGGTCATGCTCCTCCTTCTTTCTCCTCTCCTATATGCGGCCACTGTGGGAAGAAAGGACATATTAAGGATGTCTGTTTTTGTCTACACCCTCATCTTACTCCCCCTGGTCGAGAATCATCTACCGTCACTCTCCCTTCACTATGACACGCCCTTTCCCTTTTATTCCAGGAATACATTGTCCACACCTCACACATCTCTCCTCGCATCTTTGGTTTTGTTTGCTTTGTTCATGCCCATACTCCTCGTCAGGATAAATTGGACGCTCGTTCTTTTTAATGTATTTTTGTTGGCTACTTCCCTACCACCAAAGGTTATTAGTGTTATCACCCTCCTATACATCGCTTCTACTGCACTGTTGATGTTACCTTTTGTGAGGGAGAGTCGTATTTTGGTCCTTGTCAGTGGGAGATGAGCAGTAATATTGACGGGACCTTCGACTCTCCTCTTTGGATTGTTTTTTCTCCTCATATTCCTCCCAACACTACTTCTATTCCTCCCACTACTATTCCTCTTATATTATATATATATATTCTCACAGACCCCATATCGCTGAGAAAGTACAGTCCGTGGATGTCCCACCAGTGTCGGTGCCCGCTTCTGCTCCAGATTCGAATGACGACCTCCATGTTCTCCTTGCTCTTCTTAAATGTAATAATTGTGACACCAAACACCCCACTGCCAATTACATTTCTTATCATCACCTCTCTCATGCTCACAGAGCTTTTATCTCATCTCTTTCCTCTATTGTGATTCTGAAGACCTGGCAGGAGGCTGTTCAGATACCCGAGTGGAAATTGGCTATGGAAGAAAAAAATGTTCGCTTTTAAAAAAATGGAACATAGCAACTTGCGAGTCTTCCCCCTAGGAAGCGAATAGTTGGATAACACTATATCTTCTCTATTAAGAATCAATATGGGGTAGTGGAGCGATATAAAACGTGCTTTGTCGCTCAAGGGTATACCAAAACCCAAAGAATTGACTACCAAGAAACCTTTGCCCCCGTTGCAAACATGAATTCTATTAGTGTGATCCTCTTTTGTGCTGCATGTCTTGGGTGAGAGTTACAAAAACTTGATAGTAAAAATACCTTCTTGCATGGTGATCTGGAAGAAGAAGGTACATGAATATCCCACCTGGCTTTACAGGAAAGATCCGGCATCTGGAAAAATTCTTGTATGGCCTGAAATAATTCCCTAGAGCCTGGTTTGGACGATTTAACAAAACCATACTACAACTAGGTTATACTCAAGGGTAGGCTCATCATACTCTCTTTATCATGAGAGGAACTCAAATATCGATACTCATTGTATACGTGGATGACATCATCATTACAGAAGATGACCTGGAGGAAAATCGTGCACTTGAAAGAACAATTGGGTAAAGAATTTGAAGTCAAAGATCTGAGAAATTTGAAATACTTTTTGGGGATTGAAGTAGTAAGGCCTCGTCGGGGGATATTCATCTCTCAGAGAAAGTATACACTTGATCTTCTGGAGGAAACTGATATGCTTGTGTGTGCTCCCGTAGATACACCTATTGAGGCTATTCACAAGATTGATGCTGATACCAGAGGGGAGAAAGTTGACGTATCAAGGTACCAACGATTGGTTGAGAGACTCATATATTTATCTCATACTCGCCCTGATATTACGTATGTCGTTGATGTCCTAAGTAGATTTATGCACTCTCTCACAATTCTCCATCACCAAGCTGCATATCTGGTTTTGAGATACCTCAAGAAGTCTGCAGGACATGAGATTATGTTCTCTACAAAACAACCTTTAAAAATTGAATTGTTTACAAATGCTGCTTGGGCTATTAGGCAAGACGATATAGCATCTACTACTGAGTATTGCTCATTTGTGGGTAGAAATCTCATATCTTGGAAGAGCAAGAAACAAAATGTTGTTTCTCGCTCAAATGTCGAAGCAGAGTATAGGGTTATGCCACAAGGAGTATGTGAGGGGTTGTGGTTGAAGACAATTCTCCAGAATATGGGACTCCAGGTGAACAAACATGTTACAATCTATTGCGACAACAAAACTACCATCAATATTGCTTACAATCCAGTTCAACATGATTGGACAAAACATGTTGAAGTGGACCGATATTTTATCATAGATCACCTCGACAAGAAAAATATATGTATACCTTTCGTGAATTCACGTGATCAACTGACCGACGTCTTCACCTAAAGATTAAGCTATGGCAATTTTATGGATGATACGGTCAAGTTGGGAATGATTGATATATATTGCCAACTTGAGGGGGGAGAGTTGAATATATGTATTGTATTTTAGTTTGTTATTTCTCCCCTGCACGTTACATGTGATATGTCACGTGTTTAGTATCCTATATATGTATGCTTGCCCTTGAGTTAGGGCACAATAATATATTTTTTTCTCCCGTCGACTAGCTACTCTAAGGATGATAAAAAAGCTTACAGGTAGATAAAGTTTTTTCAAAGCTGTGCCTAAAATACTTATGATGCCTAATTTTTTTTTTCCAGAGTCAAGCCAATCCTAGCAAGAAAATAGTGTCAAGTTGCAGGCTATTTTGGCTAAAATAGATGAAGAAAGGGGACTTGAATAAGAAGAGAATGCAAGGATTCATCAAGAAATGTGAATAAATTCTTACAGACTCTGAAAATGTGCAAAATGAAAGATAAACTCATAAATCCTCACGAAAAAAGATTATTGGTTGTGAGTGCCTACACGGAAAAATTTTCATTAAATACAAAAAATCTAAATTTGAAGGTCCCACTTTTGTAAAGCCTAATGAGACTCTTGACTTGAAGAGTCATACTTTTCTTGAGCCTCTTAGTCCTAAACCCAATTCACAATTCCCAAGAAATTTACAGGTACTTTGACGAAAGAGGAGTAGATTGTCACGGGCAAACATATTGTCAAGCCATGCCAGGGACTTTGTTGGCTACTATTAAGAAAATGATTGCTGAAGTTGACAGGAGTTATACCCTAAGTGAAGTATGTGTTAATGGCCGTAATGATATGCGAAAACTGGAAAACATCATGAAGTCTTTGAAAAAAAATCGAGATAAAACAAGGAAAGATACATTGATTTTGTGACCCTCACACAGGAGAAGCTTCTTGATGCTCAGAATGTTTTCCTTGCATTCAAGTTAGCAAAAATTTAAAGAATTGAACTCCTTCTGGCGCTGCAGTGTTGTTTTTCTTTCTGTTGTATTTTCTTTATTCTGATTCAATGTAAACTTGTAAGGACTGCTTTGGCTTGAATTGAACTTCTCCATTTCTCCCAAGTTTTGACCTTGTGTCTTCTCTGATTTTTTTCTTCTTTATATCACTTTGCTTCTATGTAAAATATGGTATATTAATTAAGGGGACATTGTGAGAAAACTCCTTGATTTGATTCACCAAATAATTCTTAAAGTGATCTAGGATAAGCCTTATTCGTGCATAGAAGGACTTTGTTTCTTATCTTTGCTATGCATGCCAAAGGACTTGG
Source organism: Platanthera guangdongensis (assembly GCA_039583875.1). Taxonomy (NCBI): domain Eukaryota; kingdom Viridiplantae; phylum Streptophyta; class Magnoliopsida; order Asparagales; family Orchidaceae; genus Platanthera; species Platanthera guangdongensis. Next base: position 150,794,734 of record CM077167.1, read on the forward strand.
CCAAAATTTAGAAAATGATACAAAATCATCGATTTCAAAAAGCTTACGTCGAATTGCATTCAATGTACAACTCAATCTTCACCGAATTCCTCTCAAAGAATGAAGCATCGCCTAAGGCAGGTATAACAAGACTTTTGTCGAATTATACTCAGAGCATGGTGGCACTGTGATGGAGATCGACGATTTTTGGGCCATCGGATAGACGATCGGAGACCGTGATCGTGACCGGCTCGATTTGTCATAACTGTATGTATTTTTTTATTTTTTCTGACGTGTATTTTGAGAGTTGGTTGATTTATTCATCGGGCGATCGTAGCAGTCGAATAATGTCAACCTAATTCCTCCCTTTTATATTCCCCACAACCGCAGGAATGAATCATCGAGAGATTAGGTTTTTGCGAAGACCGCTCGGTCCAGGAGGTGCTGACACAGGGAGCCTCTGCCGCCACCGCTGGTGCCGACGCCATTCCCTTCACCAGCCACCTCCGCCCTCCCGTGAGCCTTCTGCGCCTTCCTCCGTTGTTCTAGGTGCAAACCGCTGTTTCCCCAGCCTTTTCCAGCCGCTGCCGCCTCTTCCCAGCACAACCGCCGGCCTCCCCTCCCTTCCCCTGCATACAGCCTCCTCCCCAAGCCCCTAACAGTCTCCATCCCCCCTTCTTCCCCTGTCCAGCCCTCCTCCAGTCCCCGTTCGGCCTCCATCCTCCCACAGCTACTCCCCGCTGCAGATCCCCGCATTCCATCCCCTTCTCAGCCTCCCAACACCTCTCCACATCATTCTCGACCTTCTTCGCACAACATTCAGCCTTCCAGCCTCTACCCGCTGTCAAACCCCGGTGTCCAGCCCCTACCCGCTGTCAAACCCCGCTGCCCAGTCCCTCCTCACTGTCAAAATCTGCTGTCCAGCACTTTTTCAGTGACTAATCCCCTCCCAATGACCCTCCTGGAGCCCAACTAGCCCTCCTCTTCCATTTCCACAGCAATATCCCCTCTGTGTACCCACTCCAGTGCTACCCCAACACCAAATCTGCATTTTCCCCGCCTCCAACAACCCTCCTAGTCCACTAAACAGCCACCGCCCCAGTTCGAAACCCTCCACACAGTAGTATTCTCATTTCCGGATAGCCACCACCTCCACCGACATCCATTACTTGGTGAGCTTTTACTTTCTAGTGTTAATTTCTTCACATTGTGATGCTTGCACAAGTTTTTGAAATTAAATTGTTTAATTAATTGTGCGTCGGAAAATACTTGCATGATTGAGTCATTGCATGTGCATCGCTTTAGGGTTATTCTCCGTTAGTTCATTGGATAGTGTGCTGGTGTTTATCTGCATATTCATCATATGGTTCATCTTTGGCCCATCACACATTCATCGCGTGCTCACATGTATTGCATTTAGGGTTAGAGCATCGTAAATCCACTTCTTATAGATTCATCATGCGTTACAGTGCTAAGTGAAAAGGAAGATTTGTGTCATTTTGTACTTCAACTAATTCAAAGCAAGTCATATATCTATTCAAAGCATGACTATTTTCAATTCAGAGCACAACTTAGCATATTTAGAATATAGAAAGTGTGTGCTTGTATAAGTAGCCCATGTCAAATTATATTCAACATTTAAATAATAATAATAAGAAGAAGCCAGAAGTCGAGTTGAAGTTGCTTCTCAGAGCACATTGGTGCGCATATAACATTTTTATCAACAAACGCAACCTTGCGTCGATTTCCATTCGACGCATGAAGAACTCCTCCACAAGTTGGATTTCAAAGCATATGAAGTCGTTAGTTGAATTGTATTTAACTAACAAGTAAATAATATTTATATAGAAGATTCCAGAGCTTCCAAATATGACGAGGAGTGGATTTTGACTATCATGATGAGAAAAGGATTCTAGAAGTTAAGCTTTCCTTTCTAGTTCATTATCGGAATTAGCTGATTAAGGAAAAGATATTTGCTTTGAAGAACATGTTTTCTAAAGATACAGATATAAAAGCCTTCTCTTTGTCCTCATTCTGAAGAAGCTGTTTTAATCAACTTATGAAAGCTTAAGGATGGGGACATAAAGCCTTAACGATCGATTGTGAAATGTGAATTCTACACATCTCTTATTTTATCAAAAAATTCTTCATCTTCCTCCTACTGCTCTTTCAAGAATTCTCTTTTATTTCTTCCTTAGAAAACAAGAAGAGATTACAAACTATATATTCCACATAAAAGCTAAATTCCTGAAGCAGTTTGAACTTGATGAAGATAGTTTTACATTGTGAAAAAGTGCATAATTTAATTCAACACCAACTGTACCGAGTTTTGAGAATTTCTTTTCAAAGGATTCAATTATGATTCTGAGAGTCTTCTTATCAAAAGACTCATAGTTTGGTTCTGAGAGTCTCCTTATAAATAGACTCATGACTGGTTATGAGAGTGTTTTTATCAAAAGATTCAGACCTTATGTTAGACAGTGGATTCGTAGCTATGGTAGAAGAGAGGAGTACCCAGTTTTAAGGGAACCTCTATTAAATTTAAGTCTCTTCCGGATTAATTGCTCTTTAACTTTATTTTTCATCCCTGCCTTTACTTATTTATTATGTATTAATCTGTGGATGTGCTGTGAATATGATTAAGTCTACACAAAATTTTAATTATTCTATTCACCACCTCTAAATTAATTTGTGTTAATATTCTCATTCTATTCCGCATTTTCAGTAAGTTAGAAGGAAACTTTATCTTTAATTAACATTGCTCTTCCACTCAGAAATTATTGCCCTTGGTTTGCAAAATTAATTAATCAAGTTGTTCATGATTTTATTATACTTATTTGTCTATTTTGTGTATAAAGTTGCCAAAAAGAAGTTAAACGTGCAGTAAGTAAAGCAAGAGGTGAAACTTATGAGAAATTTTATAAGCGACTAGATATCAAAGATGGAGAACGTGAGATATATACAATTGTTCGAGTTAGAGAAAAGAAAACAAGAGATTTAAGCCAAGTAAAATGCATAACGGACGAAACAGATACAGTTTTGACGAATGATGTGGATATTAAATAGCGATGAAAAAGATACTTTTATCAACTCCATAACAAAACAAAAGACAATGAATTGAACTTAGAAAAGTTAAGTAAATCGGACGAGTATAAAAACATAACGCTTTATCGTAAAAATCAAGTATCAAAGGTAAATGATGCTCTACAGAAGATGAAAAATGAAAAGGCGGTTGGACAAGACGATATACCTATCAAAGTATGAAAATGTCTAGGGAATGAAAGAATTTTGTGGCTTATATATTTTTTCAATAAGATACTGAAGTCAATCAGACCAATGAAGAGAAATTATTTTGGTACCTTTGTATAATAACAAAAGAGATATACAAAATTGTGTTAATTACAGAAGAATTAAATTAATGAGTCATACCATGAAACTATGAGAACGAGTAATAGAAAGATGAGTAAGACGAGAGACTAATATCTCAGAGAATCAATTTGGATTCATGCCAGGGCGGTCGACCATGGAAGCTATACATCTCTTGAGGAGACTCATTGACAATTATCGTGAAAGAAAACAAGATTTGTAATTTTGTATACACTATTTATCGATCTTAAGAAGGCTTATAATAGCGTTCCAAGAAAGATCGTATGGTGAGTCTTCAAAAAGAAAGTGTAAATGTATCATGTATTGACATAATCAAATATATGTATACAAATTCGGTGACAAGGGCGAGGACATCTGGAAGATTAACACAAGAATTCCCTATCACTGTTGGCTATGAAGCACCGCCACTTCAAAATGCCCAGTGTGTCGGTGTCGAACTCTCCGACACTCGTCTGACTCTCCGACACTCTCCGACACTCTCCGACACTCGTGTTGGAAGTCCGACACGCTGGCTCATGCGGGTCTCGCGTGTCCCGCTCAATCGGACACGCGTGTCCCGCTCAATCGGACACGCGTGTCCCGCTCAATCGGACACGCGTGTCCCGCTCAATCGGACACGCATGTCCCTCTTAATCGGACACACGTGTCCCTAAGCTAGCTACTCACGGTGAGGCGGGATTCACTTGTCTTGAAAGTGTAATTTTTGTGAAAAAAGTTTTATGAGTTCATATACAAGAGTGAAAGCACATTTGTTAATCATTGGTGTAAAATGAATTGGAAAGTGTGTAAAAGTCTTAAGGAGTGATTTATTTGAGGTGAAAAAGCTATAAGAAGAGTTAATGTATTAATGTTCTATCATTTTTTGACCTTCGGTTAAGTTTTGCATGTGAATATTTGATAAGTAATATTTAAACATATCTTAGTTTATTTGAATATTTGTTATTTATTCATTTTTAATTTTTTGTTAAATGTTTTAGGATTTTCATAATTGTTAAATACTAAATATTTAATATACGTGTCACAGCGTGTCGAAATATAATATTTTTTGAGAATTTATGAGTCGCGAGTCGTGTCGTATCACGTGTTGGTGTTGGTGCAATATAGACTGTTGGCTTACATCAAGGTTTAACTTTAAACTCTAATCTCTTTACCCTTATCTTAGATGACCTCACTGGGTATCTCCAACAAACAATACCTTGATGTTTATTGTTTGTGGATGGTATTGTTTTGGTCAATGAGACACGCGAGGGTGTAAACACAAAACTTGAATCTTGGCGAGTCACTTTAAAAAAGAAGGGTTTAGGTTGAGTAGGGCAAAGACAGAGTATGTGGAACTTAAATTTAGCAGTGCAAGACGGACGAATGACTTCGTTATTATGTTGGGTGATCAAGATATTTCTCATTGCGAGTGTTTTAAATATATTGATCAATAGTTCAAAAAGATACAAGTATTGATAATGATGTGAAACATAGAATCCAAGCTGGTTGGTTGAAGTGGAGAGGTGCGTTAGGGATCTTATGTGATCGTAAAGTTCCATTAAAACTTAAAGGCAAGTTTTACCGTACTGCAATTAGACCAACGATTCTTTATGGTTCTGAGTGTTGGGCAGTGAATTGTGTACATGAGCAAAAAATGGGAGTTGCGGAGATGAGAATGCTTAGGTGGATGTGTGGACACACGAGATTGGATAAAATTAAGAATGAATGTATCAGGGATAAGACAAGAATAGCACCAATTGCAGAGAAGATACGAGAAGCTCGACTAAGATGGTTTGGACACATACAAAGGAGGCCACTAGAGGCACCTGCTAGGCGTTGTGAGAGTCTAGTCACTAGGCATGTTAAATGATGGAGGGGTAGACCAATAAAGACTTGGAATGAAACTGTAAAGAAAGGCATGATGTACTTAGGCATTAGTGAGATTATGACTAAAGATAAGGCATAATGGTGACAAAGGATCCATATAGCCGACCCCACTATAGTGGGATAAAGGGCTGAGTGTTGTTGTTATTGTATTTTTCCATTTTGTTTTCTATCGTTACAGATTTCAATCACACACTCACTTGGCATATTCATTTTTGCCCTTCTTTTGCACATGCTGAACCCCTCTATTTTCTTGTCCAATTTATTAAAGGTGTTTTTTAAATGCTTTGAATTGGTGTCATTTTAGTTATGATAATTGTTACATCTGATTACTAATATGAACTAAACTTTTAAGGTTGTGAAACTGCAGATGCACCAATTGTGAAAGGATTTATTGTACTACTAATGGCACTTGTATTGGTTTTTCTTTGAAAGTACATAATAGAGGCTAACTTAAAATGCTGACATTTTCTTTCCTACTGGTTGATTTGTCAGGCGGTCATAATAATTTATTGTTCGCTTGGTTGTTCATGTATATCCTTATTCTACCTTTACGTTGGGCCTATTGGTTGGAAAAACATATTCAATCTCCACGTTTCTGCTGATGAAATTTTTACCCCAACGTAAACAAAATTGATGGTATGTGGTCATGGGCCTGATGGTTCGTGTTTTGTTTAAGGTTTCATACCCGCATCTCAATTCCATTGGTCATTCAGAAGAATTTGTGCTTCTGTATCATTAATTACATTCAATATTTAATTTTTATGGAATTCAGTTAGCTAAATTAACAAATTCTAAGGAGTTCTTCCTCTAAGAAAGATCTTCTTTCAGAATGTTCAGATTTGGATTCCGGAATGTTTTTGTATAAGCTGGTCAACAAAATATTTCTCTATGACATTCACATGCAATTATAAGAAGCCTATTCTCACTCGTATTTACTTCGGTAGTGTCTTCCAATTCAAGTATCAGTGTTGCAAGGTATGTTCTTGCATTTTCTCCGGGCTTTTCCTAATGTCCAGAACTTGTATATTCAAAAGGATTTGAGTGTAGTGTGATAGATCGTTTACTCATTTGGTCATAGTTATTTTTATATTACTTAAGTTACAAAGAGTGCTTAAGAAAGTGTGTATGTTTGCACTTGGGGTGGAGGTAGTAAATGTATGGTTGCAGTGTTGGCAGGTGATCATTATGATTAAGGGTCCGTTAGGGAGGGAGGCGGCATTTCGGTGAGGTAGCCAACGACACCGGCGATTGCCATCGGTGAGAGGGAACTGGGGTCGGATACGGAGAGTTTTCTCTGTTCGTAGGGGCCGGCGGTTGGAAATGGCGGGGGAAGGCGGAAAAACAAACCGAAACTACGCTGGCGGTGGCGTTCGCTCCAATTGCACTGGAAGCCCGACGCTGCCCCAAACAGAGCTTATAAGTCAGATGGAACCACTGTTGTCCCATGGATCAACTAATATAATGAACTGTGCAAGACAAAAGTATGAGATTTGAAATTCGATGGATGTGGATGGATTGTAAGTCGATCACTTGTGTCTTCTTCTTGAATTATTTGTATTCTATTAGGTGGATCTCTGGAGAAAATCACTTAGATGAAGCGGAGGAGCGGTTCAATTTATGTACCAAAGCATATTTAAAAAACCATACTTTTACATATTTAGATTAAAGTTTACATGATTATATAGAATTTTTATTTATATTATTTTATTGTCTCATTTTATTTCCACATCACATGTATGCGATAAATGCAGGAGCCTCCTATGTTGTTATAGGCATACTTAAGGCTCAAGGTTCATGAGGTTTTGATGTTTCCACCTTGCTTAAGATCATATAATGAACTGTGCAAGACAAAAGTATGAGATTTGAAATTCGATGGATGTGGATGGATTGTAAGTGGATCACTTGTGTCTTCTTCTTGAATTATTTGTATTCTATTAGGTGGATCTCTGGAGAAAATCACTTAGATGAAGCGGAGGAGCGGTTCAATTTATGTACCAAAGCATATTTAAAAAACCATACTTTTACATATTTAGATTAAAGTTTACATGATTATATAGAATTTTTATTTATATTATTTTATTGTCTCATTTTATTTCCACATCACATGTATGCGATAAATGCAGGAGCCTCCTATGTTGTTATAGGCATACTTAAGGCTCAAGGTTCATGAGGTTTTGATGTTTCCACCTTGCTTAAGATCATAATATGTATAATTGGGTGAGGCTTCTGTTGGAAAGGTATTTTTTTCAGAAGAAAAGAAGAAAAATGTAATAGCTCAACAACATTTGAATGATTTAGTGTTTATGAAATATATTCGAGCGTCGAGGCTTCGGTATTATGAAAGTGATTGCATTGATCTCATTTCTTAAGAGATATTGATGATAACAATGAATGGTTGATATGTAGAATAGATGAAGAATTTGATCGCGAAGATGAGTTGATGTTTGATTATGATTATTTAAAATGAGATGCAGTTATGCTTGCATTCGTTTGGCGCGTATGTGTGTTGCACCTTACTCCTTGGCTCCAGGAGCCCATTACGCTCGAGCCTCTAGCAATAATGTTTATAAGTATATCAATTCTTGACCTCCTGTAATCATCAAAACTTTGATTTTTTAGTTTTTCTACATCGTACCAAAGCCTACTGTTGATGCGCGAAAACGACACCGCCTAGTTAACACGAAGAAGTGTTCGATCTCACGGGCAAGGTGAAGAAGAGGATGAAGACTGCGGGGTTGATGAAAGGAGGAGGAAGCTTCTGAGTGTTCGAGAGTGGAGCAAGCGCTTGTCCGAGGGTTGCAGGGATAGAGGAGAGGTTTGCTGAGAGCAGCCGGAAAGGCTGATGATCAGCGGAGGAGATTGATCAGGAGCTGTCTAGCAGACGGTTACTTTGACGGTCGTGCTTGCAGGTTGACTCCGAGAGAGCTGAGCCGAGGAGAAGAGAGGGAGCCGCTAACGGCGGCAACAACAGACTTCGCCCGCCGCGGCTTAAATGCCACTCTTGCGACTGGCTTTTCTTTGATTAATATTGAGTTATTACAGCTTGCTATTACACATTTACAAGAAAGCAAATAAAGGGGTACAAATGGGAAGCTGGCGGCTAAGGAAAGAGTGTCAGAAGAGGCCGAGCGGACTGAAGAGCCAGGTCGGCAGGCCGCGCGACTAAGGAAAGAGAGGAGGCCGCGCGGTCTGGCAACTGAAGCCGGCAGGCCGCGCGCGGCTAAGGGAAGAGAAGGTGCAGACTGGAAAACGGAGCCCGCAGGAGGTTGCTGGCTTGAGCTTGTTGTGGGATGTCTTCGAGCGTGAGCGTTGAGTGAAGCTCTGAACCTTGGGGGTCTCAACCTGACCTCCATGAGAGGTATGAGGGTCTATTTATAGGCCCGAGGAGGTAACGGCTTTCGGTGACGTTACCCCGGTGAGACGGTAAACTTGAGCGAGAAGAGGATGGAATCCGCTGAGTCCGCAACAGGCCGCGCGGACTGGGGCTTGCTTCTGGAACTGGTCCTGCTGACGGCGGACTGCGAAGAGTCCGCCCCTACTGAGCTGATCAAGCCCGCGCCAAGATTGTGCGGGCTAAGGGAGTTATCCGTCTGCTGCTAGGAGGCGGGAGCTGGGAGCCGAGTGGCGGATTACGAGGAGAATCCGCGGAGTCCGCCGTTGCTGAATTGAGCGAGCACGCGCTAAGGGTGCGAGCTAAGGGATATCTGTCGAGTCCGCCGAGTCCGCACGAGGCTGCGCGGTCTGGGACTGCCATGAGGAGGTTCTGCTGCCTGGCGGACTGGGAGGAATCCGCCACTACTATTCGAGCCCGCGCCAAGACTGCGGGCTGAGGGAGGTTGACCCTGTTGCTGGAGAGAAGCGAATGCTGGAGGCTGAGGCGGACTGCTAGAGGAATCCGCTGAGTTCGCGGAGTCCGCGTCTGCTGTCAAGCTGAGTCCGCCTATGCTGTTGAACGAAGATGAGGCATGCTGCTGAGAAGCTGGAGCCGGGGTTCATCAACGTAGGCAGACTGAAAGGCTTGACTGCACTTCGAGTCCGCCCTGCTCGCGAGGAACTGGATATGGCCGCTGATCTTTGCGGGTAACCAGAGAGCTGGAGCGTCCGCGCTCCTTAGGCGGACTGATGAAGCTGGCCGCCCATGCTGCTGGAGTCCGCCACTGTTGAATGGAACTTGCCGCACCTGCTGGGGACAAGGGATTCGCGACCTGCCGGACTGATGAGGCAGGCCGTGCGTGTTGGCGAGGTGGAAACTGGGGTAGCTGGCTGGCGGCCTGGGGGCAGGTCGCCACTTTTATTTGGCGGTTTGAGCGGATAGACATCCGAGTCCCGCAAAGGGGGACCTGTTGAGAAGCCTGCGGTTTAGCTGACAAGGCGCGCGGTCTGCAGGGGCGGTCTGCAGAAGCAGTCTGCGGCACCTGCCGACCAAAGGGACAAGGCGCGGCCTGGGCGGTCAGACTGCTGAGATCGCCCAAGCCGTGCGGCCTGAGCGTACAAAAAAGCCTGTCCGCCCATCCTAAGACGTCGCGACCTCCAGGAGGAACTTGGAGCAGGCCGTGACTAGCGAGCTGGCTCCCTTGGGAAGGATCGCCGATTTCGGGGTTAACATAATCCCCGCTCTTTTTTAAGTTCAGAAGGAAACTTTGAAAAAGTTGGAGACCTACGAAAATCGTGATCCACCCCAAAGAAAGAGAATGGGACAAGGAGAGATAGAACCTGATGTCTCTCCTTAGGAGTTTGGTGCTGTCTGTCTTTTTCCTGCAAAGGAAAAGTTAGTGTAGACACGTTTGGAAGGTACACCTTGCGCGTACCTGGGTTTGCCTTTGCAAAACGAAGAAGATGTGTCTTCTACTGAGCTCTGCAAAATGAAGGTGAGAGGAAAACATAGGAGCATAATTACTTGCAAGTAACTGGCGGAGGCTTGCAAGCACCTGTTATCCTCTGCAAAAGGAAGAGTGAGGAGTATGCAAGAAAGAAAAATGAGTTGCAAGTACCTGAAAGGAACTTGCAAGTTTTTGCTGATTTCTGCAAAAGAGAAGTTAGAAGCAAATATGAGAGTAAAAAAAACCGCAAATACCTGAAGGCAACTTGTAGGTATCTGCTGGTCTCTGCAAAATGAGAGGTAGAAGCAGACATGATATATAAGAGTAGTTTGTAAGTACCTGTGAAGGAACTTGCAAGCATCTGCTGATCTCTGAGAGTTAGAAACAGATATGATATATGAAAGTTGCAAGTACCTGTGAAGAAACTTGCAGGTGCCTGCTAATCACTGCAAAGAGAAGAGTGAACAACAGACATAATATAATGAACTAAGCTGCAAGTATCTGGATGAAGCTTGCAGGTGTCTGCTAATCACTGCAAAAAGAATAATGAGCAGCAGACATAATATAATGAACTAAGCTGCAAATACCTGAAAGAGGCTTGCAGATGCCTGCTAATCACTGTAAAGAGAAGAGTGAGCAACAAACATAATATAATGAACTAAGCTGGAAGTACCTGGATGAGTCTTGCAGGTGCCTGCTAATCACTGCAAAAAGAAGAGTGAGCAGCAGACGTAATATAATGAACTGAGATGCAAATATCTGGAAGAGCCTTGCAGATGCCTGTTAATCACTGCAAAGAGAAGAGTGAGCAACAGACATATATATAATGAACTAAGCTGCAAGTACCTGAGTGGAACTTGCGAATGCTAACTGTTGATGAGATAAAATAGCAGATGAGATGCCTGATGAACTCTGCCGATAATTGAATGAAGATTAAACCAGAGTAGTGATCTTCTGGCTAGATTAGAGACATCTTTAACATGAAGTCCAGATTAATAAGTCGAATGTTGACTGTTGATATGATATGATAGATATGATCAGATTAGCAGAGAAGAGGCTTGACGAATTTTGCCAATCTTAACTAGATTCAAATAGCATGGTTTGATGATCAAGGCGAGTTAGATTCTTTGATCAATGATTGATGCCATTAGCATTTGATAAAAGTAATGAAGCTTATATAAGCAGAGAGCTTGTAAGTCATCATCTGATAGAGATTATGCAAACAGCGCATATAAGATGAGCATTATTAAAATGAATGTTTGCTAATCCTTTTTGTAGGTCGGATTTAACCTATTCACCTGTGAAAAAGGCAGTTGATAAAAAAGAGCTTTATACTCGGAAATGACCAAGAAAGACTGGATGCTGCCACAGGAGATCACCCGTGGGCCTTATGCATCGCTTGCCTGAGAAAGGTCGTCACGAGTATAGTCCTACTAAGAGCGGGCTAGCCGCGCATCCTTTAGAAGGGCACGAAAGAAAAAAGCACGGGAAATCCTGAGAAGGATTGCTAGGTACACTCATGCCTCGGGTACACCATCACTGATCCATGAGACTAGTTGCGCCAAGTGGCCTAAAGCATTGCTTGTCTGTGGAAAGATCAGTGGAGTTGTGGGCCCCGCGAAACCACGGATTGAGAGTACCATAGAGTGTTCGGCCATCACAGTCATGAGATGATCGAAGAGACAAGGCTACGCTTGGTCGCCATTGCTTGTCAAGCAAAGATCATCGTAACTGTAATGTATCCCTAACGGAGCACAATAGAGCTAACACATGGGCCTTCCTGACGCACACTTTGTATCAGATACTGGCTAGGATCCGAAGTCTCGTATTCCTCCACATGAGAGTTGGATAGCCCCCACTACACATATGTGAAAACTCCCCGCGATATGTGGTCATTGTGGCCTTACGCCGAAATCCAATCTCGAGGGGGCCTATAGCAAGACTCGGCGATATCTCAGTGGTTCAGTGATCTCTTTGACAAAGAGAAAAATAGAGGAAGAAGCATTACAAGAAGGGAACTGTGTCAGTATGAGATCCCTGATGAAATCTTTATTGAAAAACAAGAATGAACACTTAGAAGTGTTTTGTAAAGAAAATGTTTGAAAAAGTAAGAGTAGAGATAACCCATCATGGTTGTGAAAAAACTTTGAAGAACTATGAAGTACTTTGTCGGCTTAGAACAGTCTTCCAAGTGCGCCCTCGTCATCAGCATCGAAGCATTCAACAGGATTGTTAACAACAAGGAGAGGGTGCTCTTCGACTAGGTTCACTCCTCTTGAGCTACCTGGAATGTCTGCAACTTCTTTGCCCTTTAAGGTTGCTGGATTAGGACAATCATCTTTAGGAAGCAGGTCACGCATCTTACCCTGCCGCAGCATCCTTTGCACTAGTTGGCAGAGTGCTCGGCAGTTCTCAGTCAGGTGGCCTGGTTTTTTGTGGAATTCGCAATATGGTTCTGAGTCTCTAGATCTTTGATCTGCTGGCCGATAAGGCCTTTTGCAGTTAGCCATGTCTTTCATGACTTGGCTCACTTCTAGCATGACTTCATCTAGTTCAGACTCATGCAAGTCATCATCCTGCTGTTGATGAATTGCAGCTGTTTGTGAAGGTGGATCTGGTAGGAGTAGCAGTTGATCTTGAGGACGATCTTGATTCGGGAAGGAGTATCGGTGGCGTTGAAATCTTCTTCCCTTCCTTGAGTAGGGTGAAAAGTCTTTCCGAGCAGACCTCAGAGGCTGCTTGTGAGAAGGATCTTTCTCTGATATAAGCCTGGAGACAAAGCCTGGGTTGCTCTTTTCGCCTCGGATGTATGAGTTGGCTAAGGCAATCAACTCTTGGTACGTTTTCGGTGCTCAGACATTGGCCTCAAACTTGAGCACCCTTCACGAAGACCGTGGATAAGAGCCACTCGGTACATTTCTTGACCAACAATCTCGATCTCCAAGATTTCTCTCTGGAATCGATCAACGAACTGAGACCAAGTCTCGTTCTCACGTTGCTTGATCTCAAAGAGGGCTTCTGGACCGCCCTTTCTCTTGGTGGAAGTAGAGAATCTGAGCAAGAACTCTGTTGGCAGATCAACAAAGGAAGTGATGGAGTGAGGGCGAATACCATAGAACCAATCCCTCACTTGCCCATCAAAGGTTGTGACAAGGAGCTTGCACTTGGTTGCATCTGAAAGAGTTTTGAGAGCAACGACCGATTCAAAAGCTTGAAGGTGCTTCACTGGATCAGTCTCTCTAGTGTAGATTGGTAACCGGAGCTCTCTGAAATTAGTTGGAGTAGGTTCATGACGAACATTCTCTGTAAATGGCGAAGGCTCTTCCTGTTCTCCTACAACATAAGGATAAAAAGGAGCATAAGCTGCAGCTGCAAAAGAAGCAGGAGGATAAAAGGGAAAAGTTGCTGCATGAGCAAAGGCAGGAGCTTATGGGTAAGGATGACTTCCCTGAAAGTTGAGAAATCTTGCAGGACTTCCCCGGGCTGCTTCCCGGAAGAAGTTTTGACGAGCTGCAAACTCTTCATCATGAGGTCGCAAAGCGGAAAGGTTGTTGTATAAGGAGGATAGACCGACTGACAAGCTGGAGGGTAAGCTTGTTGATGCTCCAATGTTGGTGCTGGATTGATTGGAGCAGCTGGAGCAACTGGAGCTGCTGTAGGTTGAGTATCTAATCGCTGTGTGTTCACAGCAAGCATTTGATTGATTGCTTGGAACTGCTGAGCATTCTCACGGCGTGATTGCTCGAAGGCCTCCCAGAGAGGATCATCTCTAGGACTTGATTGAGCAAGGTTCTCGGCTGAATGATGATCTGACATGACTAACTGTCGGTGTTCATCGTCTGTTCGAATCTGAAGGTCGCGTGTTAACTGTTGATGCGCGAAAATGACACCGCCTAGTTAACACGGAGGAGTGTTCGATCTCACGCGCAAGGTGAAGAAGAGGATGAAGGCTGCGGGGTTGATGAAAGGAGGAAGACGCTTCTGAGTGCTCGAGAGTGGAGCAAGCGCTTGTCCGAGGGTTGCGGGGATAGAGGAGAGGTTTGCTGAGAGCAGCCGAGAAGGCTGATGATCAGCGGAGGAGGTTGATCAGGAGCTATCGAGCAGACGATTACTTTGACGGTCGTGCTTGCAGGTTGACGCCGAGAGAGTTGAGCTGAGAAGAAGAGAGGGGACCGCTAACAACGACAACAACAGACTTCGCCCGCCGCGACTTAAATGTCACTCTTGCGATGAGCTTTCCTTTGATTAATATTGAGTTATTACAGCTTGCTATTACGCCTTTACAAGAAAGCAAATAAAGGGGTACAAATGGGAAGCTGGCGGCTAAGGAAAGAGTGCCAGAAGAGGCCGCGCGGAATGAAGAGCCAGGTCGGCAGGCCGCGCGACTAAGTAAATAGAGGAGGCCGCGCGGTTTGGCAACTGAAGCCGGCAGGCCGCGCGCGGCTAAGGGAAGAGAAGGTGCGGATTGGAAAACGGAGTCCGCAGGAGGTTGCTGGCTTGAGCTTGTTGTGGGCTGTCTTCGAGCGTGAGCGTTGAGTGAAGGTCTGAACCTTGGGGGGGGGGGTGTCTCAAACTGACCTCCATGAGAGGTATGAGGGGTCTATTTATAGGACCGAGGAGGTAACGGCTTTCGGTGACGTTACCCCCGGTGAGACGGTAACTTGAGCGAGAAGAGGATGGAATACGCTGAGTCCGCAACAGGCCGCGCGGACTGGGGCTTGCTTCTGGAACTGGTCCTGCTGACGGCGGACTGGGAAGAGTCCGCCCCTACTGAGCTGATCGAGCCCGCGCCAAGATTGTGCGGGCTAAGGGAGATCCGCCTGCTGCTAGGAGGCGGGAGCTGGAAGCCGAGTGGCGGACTGCGAGGAGAATCCGCGGAGTCCGCCGCTGCTGAATTGAGCGAGCACGCGCTAAGGGCGCGAGCTAAGGGATATCCGCCGAGTCCGCACGAGGCTGCACGGTCTAGGACTGCCTTGAGGAGGTTCTGTTGTCTGGCGGACTGGGAGGAGTCCTCCACTACTGTTCGAGCCCGCGCCAAGACTGCGGGCTGAGGGAGGTTGACCCTGTTGCTGGAGAGAAGCGAATGCTGGAGGCTGAGGCGGACTGCTAGAGGAATCCGCTGAGTCCGCGTCTGCTGACAAGCTGAGTCCTCCTATGCTGTTGAACGAAGATGAGGCCTGCTGCTGAGAAGCTGGAGCCGGGGTTCATCAACGTAGGCGGACTGAAAGGCTTGACTGCACTTCGAGTTCGCCCAGCTCGCGAGGAACTGGATATGGCCGCTGATCTTTGCGGGTAACCGGAGAGCTGCAGCGTCCGCACTCCTTAGGCGGACTGATGAAGCTGGCTGCCCATGCTGCTGGAGTCCGCCACTGTTGAATGGAACTTGCCGCACCTGCTGGGGACAAGGGATTCGCGACCCGCCGGACTGACGAGGTAGGCCGCGCGTGTTAGCGAGGTGGAAACTGGGGTAGCTGGCTGGCGGCCTGGGGGCAGGTCGCCACTTTTGTTTGGCGGTTTTAGCGGTCTGGGCGGATAGACATCCGAGTCCGGCAAAGGGGGACCTGTTGAGAAGCCTGCGGTTTAGCTGACAAGGCGCGCAGTCTGCAGCGGCGGACTGCAGAAGCAGTCCGCGGCACCTGCCGACCAAAGGGACAAGGCGCGGCCTGGGCGGTCAGACTGCTGAGACCGCCCAAGCCGTGTGGCCTGAGCGGACAGAAAAGCCTGTCCGCCCATCCTAAGACGTCGCGACCTCCCGGAGTAACCTGAAGCAGGCCGTGACTAGCGAGCTGGCTGCCTTGGGAAGGATCGCCAATTTCGAGATTAACACCTACGGTCCTAGCCTCACCCATGGTTCTCTTCAGTTTTTCTACATCGTCAAAGGCTCCAGTTGATGCGTCAATTGTTTCTCGGAGTCTCCATCCTTTATCGAATCTTTTGTCAAGTCAATGGCCCAACCACTATTGCTGCCCCTATCGAAGGTTTCAGCTTCTGTCGAACCCCTTTAAAGGTCCCAACTGTTATTGAATATGCCTTTGAAGCCACTAGTCACCGTCGATGGCCTTATCAATGTCTCCAACTATCACTGTCGACGACCTCGTCATGCATTTCCACCGGCATAGGTTCCCACTATCGCAGGTTCCATCAAAAGCCCAACTGTAGCCCCCTCTGCAATATTTGTAAGAGTTTATTTTCTAACTGTTGAGGATCGTCTAGCTTTCTTTGTTGCTTCCGCAACTCTATGCCCTTCTGCTATTATAGTCTCCTATTGCAGACATTTCTGCTTCCCGTGGATGCACCTCGCTGCTTATTTCTATCACTTCTTCATGTATATGATCATAAAATTCATAAATAGGAGCTAATTTCCACCCACTTTCTAATAAAAATGCTTGAGTTCAGTTCATGTATTTTGTTCAGTTTCTATAAATATGCGTTTCAATTTAGTTTTGGAACTTCGATCCAACCACTTTCAAGCATTTCTTGAAAATTATTTGATTATTATTCTTCCACAAGGGGCTATATAAAAGATTATAACATGACATATAGTGATAGATAGATGATGTGAGACTAAAAAACAAAAAAAAGAATACAACGGAAACTCAACATGACTCAACACCCCCCTCAAGTTGGGCGTGTGATGTCAGTAGGGGTGCAAACGAGTCGAGCTAGAGTCAAGCTTGGCCAAATTTCCAAGCTCGAGCTCGAGCTCGAGCTTTTCATTTCGAGCTCGAGCTTTTCATTTCGAGCTCGAGCTCGAGCTCGACGAGCTCATTTTTCTCAGCTCGAGCTCGAGCTGAGGCCAACTTATCGAGCTCGAGCTCGAGCTGCTCACGAGTTTTTTAGCTCATGAGCTTTATTTTTTTTTTAATTTTTTTTATTTATTTATTTTTAAAAATGTATAAATAAAAAGCTCATGAACAACATTAGATGAGCTCTAGCTCGACTCGTAATCGAGCTCGAGCTCGAGAGCTCGTCGAGCTCGAGCTCGAGAGCTCGTCGAGCTCGACAGGCTCGAGCTCGACAGGCTCGAGCTTGAGTCGAGTTTTTTTCGAGCCGGCTCATCGAGCTTTCGAGCCGAGTCAACTCAACTTGCACCCCTAGATGTCAGTGATGCCTAACTTTTCAATGAGTTCTGTAAAAGAACTCATACACAGTCCCTTTGCGAGGATGTCTGCAATTGTTGTTCAGATGGAACAAACGGAGTAACTACAATGCTTGTCTATATTCTCTTCAATGAAGTGTCTGTCGATCTCAATGTGTTTTCTATGGTCGTGTTGCACTGGGTTGTGAGCAATGTTGATGGCAGCCTTGTTATCACAATATAGTCTGATAGGCTTTCTTCTCTTAAGACCAAGATCTTTCAGGATGGTTAAGATCCATAGCCCTTCACAGATCCCACGAGCCTTAGCCCTGAACTCTGCATCAGCACTGGATCTAGCAACCACATGCTATTTTTTTGCTTCTTCAGGTAACTAAATTTTCACCCACTATAGCGCAATATCCTGATGTGGACCGTCGATCAGAAAACGGGATGCCTTTCCTAGGTGAGAACTTGAGGTATCTGAGAACACAATGAACTGCATCAACATGACGAGCCTTTGAAGAGTGCATAAATTGGCTAAGCACTCCCACATCATAGGAGATATCTGGGCGAGTATGCGACAAGTAGATTAGTTTTCCTACAAGCCTCTGAAAGCTAGGAATGTCTTCAAACGTTTCACCTTCATCTCTTCCAAGTTTGTGGTTAACTTCAATTGAGGTGTCATCCGGTCTACACCCACTCATCCCTGGCCTTCAAGAAGATCAAATATATATTTTCTTTGTGATATGAAATCTCATATTTTGACCTCACAACCTCAATACCTTAAAAAGATTTGAGGTTCCCCAAATTTTTCACTTCAAATTCTTTCGTCAATCTCCCTTTTAGAGTCTAGATCTCATCCTGATCATCTCCTGTTATTATAATGTGTTTCACATAAATTATTAGAGCTCTTAACTTCCCTTTATTGTTTTTGATGAAAAGGGTACGATCCGCATTACTCTGAAGATACCCGAAGCCTGTCATGACCTTGTGGAATCTTCCAAACCAAGCTTTAGGAGATTGTTTCAGGCCATATAACGTCTTCTTTAGCTTGCACACTTTGCCTTCTAATCCACTAGGGGAGAGGCCAGTAGGTAGAGCCATGTATACCTCTTCTTCCAGGTCACCATGAAGAAATGCATTCTTCACATCCAGTTGGTTGAGATCCCATCCCTTGCAGGCAGCACACGACAGAAGAGCCCTTATAGAATTCATTTGCGCGACTGAGGCGAAGGTTTCTTGGAAATCAATTCCCGCCGTCTGAGTGTACCCTCTTGCAACCAACCTTGCCTTGTATCTCTCCACGACACCCAAGGTGTTCTGTTTGACAGAAAACACCAATTTGCTTCCCACAACCTTCTTTCATTTAGGCAACTGTACCAGGTCCCATGTGTGATTTTTGTCAAGGGCATGCATTTCTTCAAGCATAGCCGACTTCCACCTATCGTAAGAAAGTGCATCCCGTCACGAGGTTGGGATATAAGTAGAAGACAAAGAAGAGACAAAGGCTGTATGAGAAGCCATTAGAGACGAGTAAAAGACAAATTGAGATAAGGGATGTTGTGTAGAGGTACCTTCACTTTGAGTAATGGACCCTGACGATGGGTCAGATGGTTGCGGAATCAATGCATACACAAAGAGCACTAATGGCTGGTTTGGGCAAAGACCATTGTGGACGACGACATAACTTGTGAAGGTGACATTGTGACAGTGATAGCTATCAATGATGTGTGGGGTCATACATGTTGCATATGGAACCACCTTCGATACAAAATTTGGAAGAAGAGGTGTGCATTGGTCACCCGAGGGATAGATGCTGTCTGGAGGTGTGGGGGAGTTGCTTTAATATTAGTGTTGATTTTGCATGGACCAGGGTGTGTTAGATTGAGTCGGTGTGAGTGTGAATGAGATTGATAATGATGTCAGAAATGGGGAGGGTTGAGCATGCCTTTTGAAATAAGAGTTTGGTACACGCATGAAGTGGATCTCACATGCCATCTTCTTCGTGCGTTCAAGGCGTGTCAAAGGATGCGCGACTTGCATGCAGCTTGTCTAAAAGTTTTGCTGGTGTATCATGTTCGGTCATGTTGTAAGCATATGGGTTGTTAATAGAGGGGGCTGTTGGCAATGGTGATTTTGATAGGGGTTGCACATGAAGGTGGCCAAATACTGGAAGCCGAAAGTGATGGCGAGTGAAGAGACAGGTTCGGCCGATTGTTTGATTCATGAAACTTGTACTGGAAGTAACAATGAAGCACATAGATGGGTGTACTAATTGAGAAACATCTTTTCCAAAAGGATACACTCAAGGTTTGGATCCTTCCCACCCAACACTGTAGATTGAGATATTTGAGATATCTTCATTTTTACACCATGAACTCTTTATATAGAGAGATGGAGGCATGCGTCACAAGAAACATTACTCAACTAATACTTACATATTAAGGATAAAGATAAATAAATGAACCTTCTATGGATCTCTTCATGTTAGGTGGTAGCATCCATGGAAGCGTAACATTCGCAAGAATGTTGTTATGGGCCTAACCCTTAATGTCATTGGAGGTGTCCATGCAGGCAGAGATACAAGGGGAGTTGAACTCAACTTGCGGAGAATGCGAGAGAGGAAGAAGGGAAGACATGCTCAACCCTTACCCTAGAAATGGGAGGACAAGATAAGATCTCAAGAGAGGAATATAACTTTTGGTTAATTTCATTCATAACTCAAACATGACTCAAGGGTCTATATGTATATATGTGTGTGTGTGTGTGTACATGTATATATGTATATAAGCTCAAGTTTAAAAAAGTGTAAAAAAGCATGAGCTGGTTGTCGCTCAATATATGTCGGAATTAGACAAATAATATATGCATTTTGTAGCCAAGAATGAAATCTAAAACTTTCATGTTGAACATTTTTTCAAAATTTGCACGGTTTGACCGGAATCTCGCCGGAAAGATTGTTGGCTCGAAATGAATATAATAATAACAAAGTTCAAAATTCGAGCCAGCAACCTTTCGGGCCAGATTCCGGCTAAACTGTGCAAATTTTGGAAAAAAGTTCAACATAAAAGTTGTAGATCTCGTTATTGGCTACGAAATGCATATATTATTTGTTTAATTGCGACATGTATTATACTCAAGCTAGTGAGCTTATATATTCCAAACCATATATGGCTACGCGCCACAGTACCTGGCCCGTGATGGCGGGCTTCGCCCGCATTTAGTTGAGAGTGATCCTGCGACCACCCGTTCTAATTTTTTTTAATCACAAACCTCGCGCTACAATGTGATACTCTTCAAATTTCATTTGATATTTTGAAATGTCAACTACTTCCTGTCGTTTTCCCAAATATGCATACGAATAATATATATATATAGGGGCATATACTGTGCGGACAAACATTATGTGTGGGCGTGCAAGTGATTTTGACAGATGGTCTGTGCATGAAAGTTGTAGAAGACGAACAACTTTCTCACCAAACCCGAAATCGGGGGCGGCGGAACTGCTACAGTTAACCGTTAGCTCAAATCGAGGTCCAAGAAAAATCTCAACATGAAATCATCGAGATCTACAACTTTAATGTTGATCACTTTTCAATTTGAGACCATCTTGACCCTCAAAATGGCTTGCCCGTACAACTTGTATACTTAAATAACACCGCCTATATATATTTTGTCTCTTTCAATATGAAATGTGATACAAAGGGGCGGGTTTGGCTGGTTATCCATATGATTATACTTTAACTGATGATATATAGAGGCCCTATATATAGGAGGCCTATGAAAAAATATGAATATATATATATATATATATATATATATATATATATATATATATATATATATATATACGAGCTTCTTCGCACGGGCTACGCCCGTGCTTGAAGCTCTTGGGCGGCCTTCGACCACATCCAGGTGGGCTTAGCCCCTCCTGCGCACGGGCTTCGCCCGTGCTCGATGCATCACTGCGGGCTGCGTCCGCCTTTGAGCGGGCTGCGCACGCACTCAGATTTTTTTTCAAAACATATACATATGAGTACTTAAAATGACCGCAAAAAAATATGAAATATTATTCCTATTTTTATTTTATAAAATTTTGTAAATTTTAATCTATAAAAATTAATCTCTCTCCATCTCTCTTTATCACTCCCCCTCTCTCTCCTTCCTTCTCTCTCCCGCCCCTCTCTCTCCCTCTTCCTCCTCTCTCTCTCTCTCTCCCTACTCCCCCCTCACGCTCTCTCTGTTGATCCAATGACCAATAATCAATCTGTGGTGTGCCTCCAAATATCTATATTCCCTTATATATATAAGAAAAGATATATATACACGAGCTTATTCGAATGGTCTACGCCCGTGCTCGAAGCTCTCGGGCGGCCTTCGGCCGCATCCAGGCGGGATTCGCCCCTCCTGCGCACGGGCTTCGCCCGTGCTCGATGCGTCACTGCGGGTTGCGTTCGCCTATGAGCGGGCTACGCACGCACTCAGATTTTTTTTCCAAAAATATACATATGAGTACTTAAAATGACAGCAAAAAAATATGAAATATTATTCATATTTTTATTTTATTTGTAAATTTTAATCTATAAAAATTAATCTCTCTCCATCTCTCTTTATCACTCCCCCTCTCTCCTTCCTTCTCTCTCCCGCCCCTCTCTCTTTCACTCTCCCTCCTCTCTCTCTCCCTCTCCCAACTCCCCCCTCATGCTCTCTCTCTTGATCCAATGACCAATAATCAATCTGTGGTGTGCCTCCAAATATCTATATTCCCTTATATATATAAGATTATATATATATATATATATATATATATATATATATATATATATATATATATGGCTACATTGACGTGAGTACTAAAATATTAAATAAAAGAGAGCACTAAAATATTAATACTCGATCGACTCGATACAAATCGACTCCAACTACTGAAATAGATGAAGACTCATAATAATATCTGAGGACGTGGAACCCCTAACATCCCACCCGTCCTTCAATGTGAACTTCTTCTGAAGCTTTAACGAAGCACAAATGGTGTGATCATTTGACTCCTTAATCTCCCGTAAACAAAACTCTTCATAACGTGTCGCTGTAGAAAAAACTTCCTTGAGAAGAGAGTCCCAGTGGATGCAGGAGCTGGGTGTCGACATACTAACTAGGGTCGGTAGAGTCACTTGCGGATGAAAAACTTCTGGAAGCCTGAGATGGGCGAGGGTGTTCGGTTCAAGCAAAAGGTCAGGGGAGACAATGACGCCTGCAGAGTGGGAATCATGGTGATCGGGCGTGGCTGTTCTAGAGCAATCGTCAGAAGAAATGAATCGAGAGTGGCGGCCAAGATTGATGGTGATAGTGCTTGTTGCATGAACCGCGGGAAGGGAGCAACTGGAGGCAATGGTGGAGTGACAAGAACTGCGGGGGTTGGCAGAGCATCCTCGAGCGTGAGTGGGGTCGATGACTCCTCTTACGAGCTTGGGCTTCCAAAGTAAACTCTGTCCATGCTAGCGATGTCGACAACTCTTGTAACTTCTGGAATAACGGATGGAAGGAGGCTCGTTCTGCGACACTGATCTCTATGTGAACAATTAATTAAATAATCTCTGAAGAAGGAAGGAACCCGATAATGAATAGCTTGAAAAAAAGGTCGTGTTGGAGGCAACAACAAATTAGTTGACAGCATGAAAGAAAAGGGAGAGTAATCTCTGATTAACTCTAGAGGGGGGGAGGGGGGTGAATAGAGTTAATTAAAAATTCCTTTGCAACTTTTTACAATTATAAAGTTAAGTGATAAAATATGTGATATAATAATAGGCAAGAGTGGTTAACAAAATCAAAGAAAAACAACACTAAGCTACCACAGCACAAGACAAAAGGAAAACAACAAACACACAGACAACACAAGAATTTTATAGTGGTTCCCCAACTGGGTACATCCACTCTTCTACCACCTAGTAGGAATCCACTACAGGTTTTAATCAGATGACTGCCACCACAATATCTATTTGAAGGGAGATATTGCAACCATTTGAGCTTTTGATCAGGTGCCCAAAAACCAAACTCAAGTCTTTTGGAAGGTGACTTGTGAAGGGAGTTAAAACCCTGTACAGTGGGATGGGAAAGAAAGTGATGTTAGTCTTCTCTTTTCTCAAAAACACTTTGAGAAGACTTTGTGTGGATTCCAGATCTTGTCAAAGCTCCCCCTGAGATGTAGAGTTGTTCCGGATTGAGAAGCTTTGTTCAGGAATGTGTAGGTCTTCAGCTTGTGTAAAACAGATCCAGGAACTTTAGACAGATGGATCTATATTGTCTCAGCAAATTCCTGGAAGGAGAAGATGAAAAAAAACCCTTGATCAGTTTGTGTTGTTCTTCTTCTATCTTCTTGAGAGCAAAGTGAGAGATGTGGATTTTTAGCTGCTGTGAAGTTTCTGCTCTTGCTAAGAATATTTCTCTGCAATTTTTTTCTGCTCTGAAAGAATTGTCTTCCTGTTCTCAATCTCTGTCTTCTTTTTAAAATATTATTCTCTCTATATTCTCTTTGACAACCAATCTTCCTTCGAAATTTGAATAACTGCAATTAATGCCTTGCTGGAAAACTGGGAAGGAAAATGGCTAGCATATCTGTTATTATTCGTTTCCCTAACTGTCCCGAGAAATATGTCAAATAAATCCTCTGATGAATACCATAATCAATGCTGCCAGGAACGATTATATTCATAGGGAATATAAACATTGATTACTCAGAGAATTTATGACTTAAAATAATAATAGAGAGGGAACAGATAGCGAAAGAACAAAGAACATACAACTTACAGAATTCGTCGACCAAAGAATAGATTTCGTCGACCTGCACTCAGAGAACATCGACCTTGGAAATCATGTTCGTCGACCTGAGCTCTGCGAAGCAAACACTGAATATAAACAACTGATTCTGCGCTCCAAGAACGTCAAACTGAGAATCTGTTCTACACTCAAAGATCGTCGACCACAAAACTTGAACAAATAGAATTAGTCGAGCTGAGAACCAGTCTGGGAGAAAACGTCGACCACAAAATATATCCTTCTGATGAAAATCGTTGACCTGAGCTCTAAGTTCGTCGGGCTGAGTTCGACGAACGTCGAACTAATTTCCAGACAACTGAAAATCTTCTAAGTCTTGAATCTGAAGTCCACGTCAGGCAGGTCCATGAAGTTTGACACTTGGGGGACTGGCCTAAAACTTAGAAAGAAAAACTAGTGACCCTAACTATACATCATGAGTCAACACAACCTAAGAAGAGAACCTAACACAAATCAAAACAGGGGTTCCAACAATCTCCCCCTATTTGGGTGATGTTACTTCAAAACAAATAGAAACAAAAGCATAACAGAAAATGTAGAGCTGATAGAAATCATAGAATGGAAATGCTATCAGCAAAAGATTAAAGCTATGGTATAGATATTGTTCAAAAAAATTAAAACAGATAGTAGAAAAAATATTAAGAGTCTTTGGGAGGAGCAGAAGATTTTGCAAAAAATGATTGTCCTGTTAGGATTAATTGCTTCTGTGACAGTCATCTTCATGTCTGCATCACCAAGAGTCTTTTGTTCAACTGCCCTTAGAACAACAGCTTCAGGATGGAGGCGCATGTATTCCTCTGCATTGAAAAGTCTTCCCACCTAATATTTCTCAAGCTCTTTCTTCCTGTAGGAAGACATAGTAGAGAATTGGTGAGAATCCTTACCTTCCTCTCTTGCTTTCCTGATCTGAGATAGAGCAATCAGCTCATTAAACCTAGCCATCCTTGTATTAGGATCCATTTCAGGATCATAGGCTACAATAGGAGGGCCTTCAGGACTAATGTCTCTTTTAGGAGATGAAGAGATTCCGGGAGGGCTTGGATGCTTGGCAGGAGGAAGAGCATGGCTTCTGGAAGAGTGATGATGTTGCTGTTGGGATATCTGCTTCCAGAAGATTGATGGGGTCTGCCTTGCCTCTGATAGATTTTAGTAACTGATGAGGGTCTCTGGCTAAGATTTCCAGTTGCACCAGCAGCTGGAGGAGGAGGAGGAGGTGGTGGATCTTTCCTGAATTTCTTCACTGGAGAGTATCCAGACTTCTTCTTCTTCTTCAGTGCTTTAGCTTGATTTCTAGACTGCTTCATCCACTGAGGAGTTTTTGGAGTGAGAGGAATATTGTGCAGAATGTAATATGGAACAT
This sequence comes from Platanthera guangdongensis, assembly GCA_039583875.1. NCBI lineage: Eukaryota > Viridiplantae > Streptophyta > Magnoliopsida > Asparagales > Orchidaceae > Platanthera > Platanthera guangdongensis. The sequence continues at coordinate 150,820,055 of CM077167.1, forward strand.
CATTATCAGGACTGGGCTTGGGAGCAGCCTTTGCTGGAGCTTTTCTCTTCTTTGATTTGAATCTCTTGGCATTGTCAGATTCAAAGTTATCAGAATCATCAACTGGATCATCTTCAGAAGAACTTTGTGGATTGTCATATAAGACATTAATTTCTTTTAGAGCTTCTGCAGATATCAACAACTTTTCAGCCTGAGGAGGAGCTGGAGGTAGAACAGTTTGAGGAGGAACAACAATCTCTGAAAGCATCTGTGAATCATCTGTATCTTTATCAGTCAGAAGAAGATCATTTATCTCAGGATCTTTTTGCATTTGGTCAATCTCTAGTGCAATATCCTGTGCAATTAACTCATCGAGATTTGGTATAGGACTATCATCCATAACATAAGTTGGGCCAACAGGTTCCACAACTATGTTAGAAACAAAACTTGCCTGAATGGCTTGAAGAGTTTCTGTACTAACTGGAGCTGTATAGCAAATAATATCTGTACAATACTTGGGAGAAACAAATAAAAGAATGTTCCTATATAAGAGATCAAAAGAAACTAGAACTGACTGCAGTTCAATTGCTGGAGAAATTGAACAGTCTTCAGAAAGAATATCCAAAGAAGAAACTAAATCAACTGACTCAGAATCAGTGTCCAAAAATTCTGTGAGATCTGCATCTGGTATCTCAGTATCAGCAAACTGTATCTCTGCTGCTGTTGCTGCTACTGCTGGAGCTACTTCTTCATGGAGTATCTCCCCCTGCCTGGGTTCAGTAAGCACTGGAGCCAGGCCCCTGACTGAAAAAGGAGGGACAGAGAGGGCAAAAATTTGAGCAGTAAGAGATGAAATAGAAGAAGCAAGAGGTGAAATAGCCTCTGCTATGAGTTGTTGTAGGAGAGGTGTGATGGATTGCAGAATGGAAGAAATGGAGGGTGAAACTATGTTCATGAATTTAGCTGGGGTTTGAATAGAGACAGATGGGTTGAGGGTGGATGATGATGGATGGAAGGATGTGGAGTCTGGCATTTGCTTATCTGGTGAAGATGGGGTATGAATAGGTGATGATAGTTGATTGAATGATGGTAAAGATGACAGATTGAGAAGGGAGATGTCAGTAAGATGAGATGGAAGAGGGGATAGAGGAAGAGTAGCATGCTCTGGTGTTATAGCATGTACTGGAGTTTGAGTAGGTGAAGGTTGATGATCTGGAGAAAAAGCTGGTGTGGAAATATGAATTAGAGAAACAGGAGGTGTAGGTTGATGTTCTTGGGATGAGGAAGAAAACTGGAGGGATGTGGAGGTAGTTTGATTAAGAGGAGGTGGAGGGCGAATGGAAATATCCTCAGCAGGGTGGGGAGTGGCTGGATCAGCCCTTGTACCCTCAGAAGGTCTGGAAGAGGAAGCCCTGGATGGCTTAGGGATGTTCCTCTCCCACCTGCCAAACAAGGCGCAGGTAAGCCTCTTGGAGGCATTTATGAATATGGTCGGGGAGACCAGTGATTCAGTAGCCTTGGCCTGAAGAAAAATTCCCAAAATCCGTCCAAAACTCACTTCCTTCTTTGTGTTTTTCTTCTTAATCAATTCAAACATAATTTTGGCCCAATTCACGGCCTTGTTTGCCACTGCACTCATCACAAGGAACTGTTGTCTAGTTATGTAATCGTGGGCGGTGTGTTTGCCCAGCAGAACTTTTCCCACAACATCTGTCAGAAACTTATAATCTGCAGATAGATGTTTCTTCAACAATTTGTTAGGGTTGTCACCAGAATAACCCATTCGATTCAACATTTCATCAAACTCAGCAGAATCGATTTCTAAGTCCTCTTCTTCATTCAATAAACCAAAAATTTCAGTTAAAACATCAAGAGTAAGTGGAACGACATTACCCGAAATTGTTCCAATCAGCGTATCAGTATCTGGAGCCGATAGAGTGAAAACCTATTCTCGGATTTCAGTCTCCGCAATCTTCATCCTGGTAGTCATCAGATTCTTTAACTGTAGATCTTCAAACAACTTCAAAATATCAAGGAAGATTTGATCTGAGAATTGAAAAAACTCGAAGTCGATGTCAAAACCCATGTCGAATTTCATTGCTGCGAGAGCGCTTGCTGAAATCGCCATGATCACCTGATAACCTGCATCACATAACTGGCTTATGGATATTAGGTTATGTTTGGGACCATTTACATATGCCACTTTTCTGAAAGTGACAGCTCCACTGTTGAAGTATCCATAGCCTTCAGTTTGTCCAAAGCTGGAATCTCCAAAGATCACTCTTGGACCCAACTTTGCCTTGAAATTGATTAGGTTGTCCTTGCATCCAGTCATGTGCTTTGAGCACCCACTATCCAGATACCACTTATTTTGAGTGATAGGATAGTTCTTCACCTGGTCCTCTGCAGATAGAGATCTTTCATCTTCTGAAGCTTCAGCCTCTGACTGACTGCTGGAATTATCTATTGCCATTAGGCAAACTTCCTTTGTCTTCTCTTCTTCTTCATCATCACTAGAGCTGGTGGATGATGACTCTTTCTTAATATCACTCCAGGTTTCTGCAACAAACCCTTTCTCCTTCCTCTTGTGTTTGTTGGAGGAGGGCTTGCTATGATGTGTTCTTCTGGAATCCTTTTCTCTTCTTCTGTCCTTCTTTTGAGTTTCTGGACATTCTGAGATGAAGTGTCCAGACTTCCTGCATCCAAAACAGACAATTTCCTTAGATGAAGTCTTGTCATACCTTGGTTTATCATCTTGCCTTGATGACTTTCTTCTGAAATCCTTTTTTGCCATCTTGAAGAATCTTTTGGCAAAGAGCCTCATCAGCTCTTCATTGACTGGAGTCTCTTCTGACTCTTCGGCAGCCTTGAATGCAATGTTGTGCTCCTTCCTGATAGGTGTTAGAGTCTTCTGTTCAGCTGCTGCTTCTCTGGTCTTCATTAATTGCTCATAGGATTTTAGCTTTCCAAGAAGTGATTCAGTAGAGATTTCTGTCATGCTTCTGGCTTCTATGATTGGCCAGATTCTTGAATCCCATGTGCTAGGGAAGCACATAAGGATTTTATCATTGACTTATGTCAGAGTGATGTCATTGTCCAAGATCTTTAGCTCATTGATGATTGAGCTAAGCCTGTTGTACATATCACTCATTGACTCAGTTTTATCCTTCTTGAAGTTCTCATATTGTGAGATGAGATTGGATCTCCTATCCTTTCTCTCATCTGCAGATCCAGCCACCATCTGATTTAGAGAATCCCAGATGGCTTTGACTGAAGTGCACTCAGCCATCTTTTGAAATATATCATCAGACATAGTTTGAGCTAGAATGTTCATGGCTTTGGCATCTGCAATCTTAGCTTTCCTCTGTGCATCTGTCCAATCTGGAGGTGGAACAACACTCAGATTTGTTGAAGTGGATGGGGTGGAAGCCACTGCAGTTGGTGGTCCTGTCAAAATTGAATTGAATATGTCTTCATCAATAGAGTTCATATAGAGTTTTATTCTTGCCTTTCAGATGACAAACTTGGTTAAGTTGCAAACTAGAGGTCTGGTGCTAGCATAATCCTTGTTTTGAGCCATGATATAAAGTGTGAAAGGAACAAGATTTAATCAGAGATTATCTTAGGATCTTGGTTAGTCCAGGTGTTAACCTGTTAAAATAAAAATTACTAACCTCGCTCTGATACCAATTGAAAGAAAGGGAGAGTAATCTCTGGTTAACTCTAGAGGGGGGGGGGGGGTGAATAGAGTTAATTAAAAATTTCTTTGCAACTTTTTACAATTATAAAGTTAAATGATAAAATATGTGATATAATAATAGCTAAGTGTGGTTAACAAAATCAAAGAAAAACAACAGTAAGCTACCACAACACAAGACAAAAGGAAAACAGCAAACACACAGACAACACAAGAATTTTATAGCGGTTCCCCAACTGGGTACATCCACTCTTCTACCACCCTGATAGGAATCCACTACAGGTTTTGATTAGGTGACTGCCACCACAATATCTATTTGAAGGGAGATATTGCAACCCTTTGAGTTTTTGATCAGGTGCCCAAAAACCAAACTCAAGTCTTTTGGAAGGTGACTTGTGAACCAGGTTAACTTTTGAAGCGAGTTAAAACCCTGTACAGTGGGATGAGAAAGAAAGTGATGTTAGTCTTCTCTTTTCTCAAAAACACTTTGAGAAGACTTTGTGTGGATTCCAGATCTTGTCAAAGCTCCCCCTGAGATGTAGAGTTGTTCAGGATTGAGAAGCTTTGTTCAGGAGTGTGTAGGTCTTCAGCTTGTGTAAAGCAGATCCAAGAACTTTAGACAGATGGATCTATATTGTCTCAGCAAATTCCTTGAAGGAGAAGATGAAAAAAAACCCTTGATCAGTTTGTGTTGTTCTTCTTCTATCTTCTTAAGAGCAAAGTGAGAGATGTGGATTTTTAGCTGCTGTGAAGTTTCTGCTCTTGCTAAGAATATCTCTCTGCAATTTTTTCTGCTCTGAAAGAATTGTCTTCCTGTTCTCAGTCTCTGTCTTCTTTTTAAAATTTTATTCTCTCTATATTCTCTTTGACAACCAATCTTCCTTCGAAATTTGAATAACTGCAATTAATGCCTTGCTGGAAAACTGGGAAGGAAAACGACTAGCATATCTGTCATTATTCGTTTCCCTAACTGTCCCGAGAAATATGTCAAATAAATCCTTTGATGAATACCATAATCAATGTTGCCAGGAACGACTATATTCATCGGGAATATAAACATTGATTACTCAGGGAATTTATGACTTAAAATTATAATAGAGAGGGAACGGATAAGGAAAGAACAAAGAACAGACAGCTTACAGAATTCGTCGACCAAAGAACAGATTTCGTCGACTTGTACTCAGAGAACATCGACCTGAGAAATCCTGTTCGTCGACCTGAGCTCTGCGAAGCAAACACTGAATATAAACAACTGATTCTGCGCTTCAAGAACGTCGACCTGAGAATCTGTTCTACACTCAAAGATCGTCGACCACAGAACTTGAACAAACAGAATTAGTCGAGCTGAGAACCAGTCTGGGAGAAAACGTCGACCACATAATATATCCTTCTGATGAAAATCGTCGGCCTGAGCTCTAAGTTCGTCGGGCTGAGTTTGACGAACGTCGAACTAATTTCCAGACAACTGAAAATCTTCTAAGTCTTGAATCTGAAGTCCACATCAGGCAGGTCCATGAAGTTTGACACTTGGGGGACTGGCCTAGAACTTAGAAAGAAAAACTAGTGACCCTAACTATACATCATGGGTCAACACAACCTAAGAAGAGAACCTAGCCCAAATCAAAACAGGGGTTCCAACACAGCACATACTGGCGGCTGCGCTCATCTCGAAACGAAAACTGGGGCTCAGGGATCGAAGTGCTGAAACAAGAAAAGGGGGCGCATGTGATGACATGCACAAATTGACCTTAGAGGTGGTGACGTGGGACGGGCTGTGAAAAGGGCTGTGCCGACGCTAATGCCAACCCTAAGTGGCTGATGCAAGATGGACTCAAACAAATGCAATGAAAAGAGGTGCAAATGGATTTCAGATTTTCAATCCGGAATTAACATTAGCAATAAATTTATAGACGACTAGCAAAGCAACATAATGTTCACAATAATTTTTGCGCGCGCAAGAAAAAATCATGTTTCCTCTCACAAGGGGTGCTTTCCACTATCTCTTCACAGATGAAAACTTATAAAAAATAAAATAAAATTAAACAGTAGCACAACAAAGTTGATTCCCAAGCAAACAAGAGTCTTTATCCAATAGTAAATAAAGAAAGAAGTAACATGCTACAATAATACTCACAAGCACGAGAAATCGGGCGATGGTGGCAGTCGTGGTTCCACGAGATGAATGCAACGACTGTAGGGGAAGGAAGATGTTGGGCTACTGGATCTCAAGGGATTAGCCATTGGATTAACCTCCTGTAGTGTAACATCCAAAACCGACATCGCAAATAATTTTAATTTCAGGGTCCGATCGTGAGCAAAATTAATAGAGCCGAAGAATTTTGGAGGTAATAATCTTGTTGTAACAATTTTATTATTCATGATAATAAAAAAATGATGAGTCGGCGTAATCAGAATTTTATGTATGGATCGGCGCGACCATGAGGTTGTGGGAATTTTATTATGCTCAAAGTTGAGTGTCATAAATGGCATAAACTAAATAGAGAGTATTTAAATAATAATAATAATAATAATAATAATAATAATAATAATAATAAAATGAAATTTCTTGGGGATGCGTCGCCGATGCGGTTTTTAAAACTGCACCCCCAATCAGATGTCACTTCAAGTATAGGCTATTGGCGTATTATTTATTATTGACGTATTATTCTATATGTTGTATCTGTATATACCTAATTCCCCTTTGAGGATGAATCAAGTTTTATTTTTCTCTCATCTGATTTGGTATCAGAGGCGGAATCCCGACCCCGCTTCGCCCTAATCCCGACCCCGCTTCGCCCTAATCCCGACCCCGCTTCGCCCTAATCCCGACCCCGCTTTGCCGATACACCGTTCTCCGCGCGATGTGAGGGCATCGCGTCTCCCGCTGCTGCCGTCGTCCTCCCGCTGCTGCCGCCGTCCGCCTGCTGTTGTCGCTGTCCGATCTTCTCCCGCTTCTACGTCGCCATTCTCCCGGTGCTCGCTGTTCTCCCGCTGCTACGCCGTTCTGGATCTTCTCCCACTGCTACCCCGTTCTCCACCTGATCTTCTCCCACTGTTCTCCTCTGCTACAACCACTGTTCTCCTCTGCTACAACCACTATTCTTCCTTTTTTTTTTCCTTCGATTGTTTCTTCCACCGCCGATTTGTTTGGTGTTTACCGCCCCTTCACTCACTTCTTTTCTTCTCATGACCTAGATCTGTGATCTACGGTCTTCCTTCCTTTTTTTGGGGGATGAGTTTTTCCTCTTCTGTTTATGAGTTTCTCTTCTTCCCGTCCCATGGATTCCTCCCTCTTTGGTTCGAATGATGGATTTGCTCGGTGGATTACTACCGCCCTTCTCAATGAAAAAAACTTTATCGCTTGGTCCAACTCCGTGCGAGTCCATATTGCCGGACATGACAAGCTTGATTGGCTTGAACCTAATGGTGTTCCCAAGCCTTCCTACGAAAAGGCTATCCGTCAATGACGCACAGAAAATTTGAAGATTCTTGGGTGGCTTTAGTGCTCCGTGGAGCCCCACATTTACGAGCAGTTCTTGCGATTCGATTCAGTGCTGTCTCTTTGGGCTGCCTTGACGCGTACCTACTGTCACACACGCGTTGATACACAGATTTATTATGTCTTTCAGGAGATTTCTACTTCTCGTCAGGGGGACCGTTCTGTGCACAAGTACTATACCTTTCTCTCAGGGAGATTCCAGGAGCTTTCTGACCTTGAGCCGCTCAGTGCTTTTCCACATCCAGAGGATCTTCTTATTGTCAAGCGACGACAGGATAAGCGGGAGACCTCTCAGTTCCTGATGTGCTTGAGGCCCAAGTTTGAGCAGATTATGGTTCAGATCGTCAGCATGCACCCCATTCCTGATATCTTGGATACTTATTACATGGTAGAGGAGCATGAGCGTCGTGCCCGCCTGACTGCTGTTTTGCCTGTTCCAGCTTCTGTTCCTATTCCGGACCAAATGGCCCTGGCTTCAGGTCGTCCTTCTGTGCACGGGGGGCGTACTTCTACCTCTAAGGTCACGGGGGTGGCCGTGGCGACCCATTTACCTCTGTTCAGTGTCAGCACTGCCTCCGGATTGGTCATGAGAAGGTCCGATGCTGGCTGCTCTTTCCTCACCTACGCCAGCAGTTCCCTGCCACACGTGCTACAACCGCTACTTCTTCCGACTTTGGGGGCCAACCTGATTCCAGTGCCACTTCCGGGGCTTCTTCCGCCGACTGGCGTCAGCTTATGGCTCAAGTGCAGCAGCTCCAGTCTCAGCTTCAGCTGCACTCTCCATTTCAGACTCCGCACCAGCCTCTTCCTGCTCAGCCACTTCCTGCCTCCTCGCCGTTCTCGTCGACTTCAGCGTCCGCGTCAGGTACCCCGATGGCCTTTCATGTCCCTCAAGAGGGGTCCTCTTCTCCCTGGGTGATTGACTTTGGGGCCACTGATCACATGACTGGTGAGATACGCTTGTTCACTTCTCTTGAGTCTCTGAGCGTCCATCGGCAGGTTCCCCTTGCCGATGGCTCTGTGACCCCCATCCTTCACCGGGGCACAGTTCCTCTGACTCCCTCCTCCTTGGGTTCAGTTCTTCATGTTCCCAAACTTGCTTTAAATATTCTTTCTGTTAGTCAATTGACTCGTTCGTTGCACTGCTCGGTGACATTTTTCCTTCTGGCTGTGTTTTTCAGGACCTGACCATGAGGACTTTTGACTACGGCCGTGAACACGACGGTCTATACCAGCTGGATCTTCCACCTCCTTCCTGTCTCTCACCCCCATCCATCGCTGCTGCTACTACTTCACCTGCTCTTTGACATGCTAGACTGGGGCATGCGAGTCCTCAGATCGTGTCGTCGCTTTTTCCAAGTGTCTCGTTTGAGAACTCTTTTCAGTGTGATGTGTGTCAGCTTAGTAAACATACTCGCACTACCTATCCTGTTTCTGTTTCTCGTAGTTCTGCACCGTTTGATATTATTCATTCAGATGTTTGGGGACCTGCCCCGGTTGTTTCTTATGATGGTTTTGGTATTTTGTTACTTTTATAGATGATTTTACTCGTTGCTGTTGGGTCTATCTTATGCGTGCCAAATCTGATGTTTTGATTTATATACCCAATTTATTAATATGGTTACGACTCAGTTTTCCTCTCGTATTCCGGTCCTTCGCTCCGATAACGGGGGGGGGGGGGGGGGGGGAGTATACTTCTTCCTCTTTCACTGCTTTCCTTGCTACCCAAGGAACCCTTCATCAGTTCTCCTGTCCCTATACACCAGAACAGAATGGCGTGGCGGAACGCAAGAATCAACATCTCTTGAATGTGACCCGGTCTCTTCTTCATGGGTCTCATGTCCCCAAGTTGTTTTGGAGTGCCGCCCTTCTTATGGGGACCTTCTTGGTCAACCGTCTGCCTTGTCAGCTTTTAGCGGGTCGGATACCCCTTAGTCTTTTATCTCCCCACCGCCCTCTGTTTCCTGTCCCTCTCCGGGTGTTTGTTTGTGTGTGTTTTGTCCGGGACCGTCATCCGACTCAGACAAAGCTTGATGACAAAGCTATCTAGTGCTTATTTTTGGTGTATTCCTCCTCTTCCATGAGCTATAGGTGTTTTGACCCCTCTTCTCGTAGGACTTTTCACTCCTTGGATGTTATGTTCTTTGACGATGCCCTCTTCTATGGTACCTCCTCTATCCCTGTTGCTCCTTCTGCTCCGCCACAGCCGGCTCCGGTTGCCCTTGCTCCGCTGCACGACTCTCTTCCGCTGCAGACATACACTCGTGGCCCACGCTGGCCCTCACATGTCCACCCCATTCTTCAGGATCCATTGGTTACGCGTAGCTCACAAGACCTTATGCCACATCCTCTGGCAGGTGATATTCTTCCCTCCTATGACTTACCCATTGCACTTCGCAAGGGTAAGCGTTCTTGTGTTACTGACCATCTTGTGGCAAGCTATGTGTCATACCAGCATCTTTCTCAGGGTTACCAGGCTTTCCTGACTGCTACCGACCAGATCAGAGTTCCGAGTTCGATGACTGAGGTGTTCCAGCACCCTGAGTGAGTGGCGGCCATGGAGGATGAGATGTCCGCACTACAGAAGGCGAGCACCTGGCGTTTGGTCCCTCTTCCTGCAGGTCGGAAAACTGTTGGCTGCCGTTGGGTTTACACTGTCAAGTATAATGCCGATGGTTCTCTTGACCACTACAAGACCCGTCTTGTCGCGAAGGGCTTTACGCAGAGTCCTGAGGATTACGATTAAGCATATTGAGGTTGATATTCACTTTCTCAGGTAGCACATCCGTTCAGGGACACTTAAGTATCTTATGTTCCCTCCGCTGAGCAGATTGCCGATGCCTTCACCAAGGCGGTTGGACCTTCCAGGCTTATCTCTACATGTGGCAAGCTGGGCTTGCTTGACCTTTTCACGCCAGCTTGACGGGGAGTATTGACGTGTTATTTATTATTGGCGTATTATTCTATATGCTGTATCTATATATGCCTAATAGGTTGTGAGCGGTTCGGTTTGGGGCGGTTTGGACCCAAACCGAAACCAAACCAACATGCCTCGGTTTTTGGTTTGTCCAAACCGACCCGAACCGAACCCATTCGGTTCGGTTCAAAGTCGGTTCGGTTTTTAGTCGGTTTTTTGCGGTTCGGTGTCGGTTTTCTGCGAACAAACATAATCAAGTGCTATTTTTTGGATTGGTCATCTTTCCTTTAATAATTTCATAATCTTTATCAACTAAAGATTTATATTAAATAAATACCACACAATTTTTTTGAGTATAAGTCAGAGAGAATGTTTATTAAATTGACATCACACACAAACAATTATTATATTCGTGCATTTTTAGACATGCAGAGTTTGGGTATTATGACATCTCACAATTCTCTATAATAACTTGGACAAATTTAATACTAATAGATCCAACAATAAGCAATCAGAGCAATTGGAGTATCACGATTGATAATCATTGTCGTTATTAAATCAATTTAATATACATAACATCCCAAATAATGAAACTGTTAATAAAACTTTTTCCCAACAGAATTACTTAGAATCTAAAAAACTCTCTAAACCTAAGGAGAAGGGTCAGAAAAATCTCACCAAGCACGGAGATGGGAAAAGTGAACTTGGTTGTAGACCAAAAAAAAATTTGAAACTTGCTCGATCAAATACACCCCAAAACAGTGGTGAAGTGCTCGGTTCGGTTTAGTCGGTTTTCACAACTTGAAAACCGACCCGAACCGATAAGCCTTCAGTTTTCAAAAGCTCCAAACCGAATCGACACCGGACCGGACGGCTCGGTTTCAAAGTCGGTGCAGTTCGGTCAGTTCGGTCGGTTTAGTCGGTTTTCGGTTTTCGTTCCTCACCCCTAATGCCTAATTCCCCTTTGAGGATGAATCAAATTTTATTTTTCTCATCTGATTTGGGCCGAGCCACCCTCTATCGCATATATTTCCCTTCTCTCGCACCGCACACGGATTGGCAACATCTCCCGAATCCGCCAGAGAGTTTAACAGCCGGAGCCTAGGTCGATGTTTTTTCCTTCACCTGGAACCGACACCGACTTCTCCTCCCTTTGCAGCCCACAACAACCCCCTCTCCCCCTTTCCAAGTGTCGTAGGAGTTTCGGTTGCAACCCTAGCTGGCGAGAAAAGTTTTAGAATCGCCATTTTTATTTCCGGTGAGTGTTCTTCGCCAATCCCTCTTATATTTAAGGGTTATCTTCACATCTATCGCGCAGTCATGCCCTTATGCCATTCATTTTCAGATTTTGGAAGGGTTGTGGCATCCGAGTGCCAAGGTTTGATCGATCTTTGTGTAGATCCCTGTCTCTTGATCGAGGTAAATATCTCACTTTTGACATTCCTTTCATTTCGATTGTGGTTTTCTCAATTTTGGCAAGTTTCGTAGCAACCCTATTTTGTGGAGTCCAATTTAATATGGATTTTTCATTCAATTTCAGATCCATTTAATCTTCAGTGTTAGTGATCAGAGAAGTCCCTCATCCACCTCTGGTTTGAGGTGAGGTATTTTATCTCCGAAATGCTTGCAACTGGTTTGATTCCAGCCAATGTAGGCTTCGTTTGATTGAACGGTGGCGGGAGGAGCAAGCTGGTCCAAACAGAGCTTTCGAACCGGAGGGGGGTCGAAACAAAGCGGTGGCGACGACGGGGGGGGGGGGGGGGGCGCTGAACCAAATGAAGTCGTAATATGCCCTATTGGGAATCGCTTCCTACTTTTAAGAATTGTATGGTTTTTACGTTAGGGATTTCTTAGCACTCGGAAAGGGGGTATTTCACCTCTAATTGGAGAAGTTCGTCGTGGTCAGACCTCGTGAAAGAAGAATCATGTCTCCTCGACGCGTTTACGAGTGTCGAAACATCATTGTAAGCATGGTTGCAGATGTTGGATGTCAGGGACACGTCGGTTTTTTATATATCAGAGGATATATCAGGGATATTTCATATATCAGATTTTAATATTTAATTAATTATATATTTAATTAATTGTTATTTTTTAATATTTATACATGTCACAGTATTACCTATTTTACAACATATTAAACTTTTAAATATCAAAAGCTATATGCAACATTTAACCATGGTTGTCAGGATCGCGAACCAGATCATTGGACTTATGATCCTACGATCCAGATTTTGTAAATCGATCCAGATTTTGTGAAGCGACCCTCGATCCAATCCTACCATCTGATCTGATCCAATCTAGAAACGATCTCATATAGGATCTCGATCATGAAAACTATGCATTTAACACACTTTAAAGATAAAAATTTGTAAAACTAGTGATTTTAAGAAACTTGCAACTATATATTATTTTTATGAGATCAAAATTTAAAATATTAAGTTTCGAACATATCTCATTTTTCATCACTTAAAGATTCATCTATAATCGACAGAGTAGATAGAATATGATATTCATCTGATGAATCCTCTAGATCTCCCTCGTCCACCTCAGATGCTTTTCTCTTCCCCCTTCTTTGATAACTAATTGCCACTTCTTTGCTTGTAGCTTGTTTGAAGGTCTCCTTTCAACATGATCATCATCGACTATATTGCCAATTTGTGCTCATGTCAACCCTCTATAAGAATGACTTCATCATTGCCATCTTCATTTTCATCCTCCTTAGGATCAACATTCACCATCCACTCTTGTACCATTCCAGACTCAACATTCTTAGCTGCCAATGGATCTCGAGATGTCTCTGAATATTTTGAATTCATCAAAACATTGAACTTTACAAATACAGAACCAGCAAGTCAGCTGACAAATAAGGCAACAGGGAGCAAGACAGTAGGCCAACTGACCAATAAGGCAGCAGGGCGCAAGACAACAAGGTAGCATGATAGCAGCTAGCACAACAACCAACACAAAAAAACGAAAATGCAAAGCGGAGAATGAAAGGGGGAGGTAGAGAGAAGAATGCACCAACCGAGAGAGTGCCAAGATTAAAAGCACTAGCGAGTTATAGAGAACCAAAGAACCTGAAAACTAGAGAGCTAGAGAGCACCAACGAGCATGGAGGAGAAAGAACCAGAGAGATAAAGTGCCGAAAGAGCGTGAGAGAGGGATAACACCAAAGACTAGAGAACCAGAGAACCAGAGAGCTAGAGAGCACTAACGAGCAGAGAGAAGAAAGAACCAGAGAGATAGAGTGCTGACAGCGCACGAGAGAGGGAAAACACCAGCGAGCTAGAGAGCAACGAAGAATTAGAGAACCAAAGATCTAGAGAACACCAGCGAGCAGATAGAAGAAGGAACCAAAGAGATAGAGTGCCGACAGCGCACGAGGGAGAGCTAGGGCAGGAGCGACAGGGAGAGCCATGGTTGGAGCGACGAGGTGAAATGAAATCAGCGGGGTCGGGGGAGTTAAAACAACGACAGTGTTAAACTATTAAATAAAATAATAAATAAAATATTTTTAATAAAACAAATGGCCAATATGCCCGTTTTTTGGGGGTCGGTATGTCGGTTGAAACCGTCATATCGACCCGTTTATTTTCAAAACGACACGACCCAATTTTAAAACGGTTTTGTGTCATTTTAACTCCCAGACCTTCATGTCGGTCGACATGTCCGACACATCGGCCGACATTCACAACAATGACTGTAAGAAACTCGACTCCCTCTAGTCTAACAGTTCATATTATTTTGATTCATGTATTAACTATGTTGGTATGTGCATTAGAAAATTACAAGTTCTCATAGTCAAAACCAAGTCAAAGGGGTAGGTATACACATAGGCTAAATTAATAAATTCAGTTTCATGAAAATCCTAAGCCTAATGTATTTAACTAGAACGCTACTCTGTGTTTAATTCACTAAACGCTAATCTAAATTAATTCAGAAAAATGGCGGGGAAGGCTCACCCTCGTGTTTTCTGGTGGAGGCACACCACCATGTTCTCAGGGCTAGTAGGCCACCACTCAAATTTCAAGCTCAGGGTCGATGACCATTGTTACAGATATGGAACTTCTCAGATAGGAGTATGTGTTCCACTTGAGGGACATCCAGTTCAGGGCACCATCAGGCTTACCACTCAGACTGCAGCTACTAGTTTGTGCTCAGTCGTCCTAGTTAATAAGATAATAATGTAACTGGTTGAAACTTACAACAGACACAAGTCCAAAACTTCTGAAAACAACGATTTATACAATTAAGGAAAAAATATGTCAAATCACACGATAGGTTGATTCTATGTTACACCATGACTTCAAATGTCACGATTAATGTTAGGAAAATTATGTAATTTTAAATTCAAGTAATATTCACTTCTTTTTTTAAGTATTGCTAGAGGGAGTAATTTTTCTTACTCTCCAGTGGGTCGGATCCTTTTGTAACTTGTTTTTACATGGGGCTTTGGTCAGGGAATCCGCTTAGGGTGGGCGGTGCAGTCTTCTCAGTCGTCAGTTTTGGTCATTTGTACCACAGTTGTTATACTTGTTTCTTTTTGTAGACATTATGTATATGCTGTACTTCTCTCATGTTTTGATGTATCAGTTTATTTCAGTTTCTTAGTGTTATAATCAGTTTAGTTGACTCTGTCAATTCAATATGACAAAGTACACTTTTACCCATAGTTAGATTTTCTTACTCTACTTCCGCTGTAAGTTTCTTTTTTAACACTTTCATTTTTTATCTGTTTTATACCAGTTTATATACCATTACTTAGTTTAATTTTTATCATGGGCCCGACCAGACTGTTGATTTTCTGTTAAACTAGCTTGGGGTGTTACAAATTGGTATCAGAGCCATATTTAGGATCCCTGAACCCAAAAAATTCACAAAGCCATAGGATTGTGTCAGAATCAGACTCTTGTCAGTAGTCATCAAATTAGTCTAACTCTTATTTTCGCAGGTGTATAAAAATACCTTTAGTAATAGATTTTTCAGATATGTTGTTCGTAGTAATAATTCATTTTTCTATGTCCTTTAGGCACCTCGAGCCTGTGAAGAGGGGGAAGCCTCACGTCAGAACACTACTCCTGATATCTCCATGAGTGATACTAATGCGCCACATGTGCCTCCCGCACTAGCAACATCAGAATAGGCTGATTTGGCAACCCAAATTGCCAAGGCAGTAGCAGTAGCCTTGTTGGAATTTCAGAGAGGACAACCTGCAGGGATCCCAGCTCCAGCCCCATCAACAGTCCCTGCACCTGTAGCTGTGGAGGTCGGCATGGATCGTTACTTAAGGGACTTTAGAAACCTCCACGCCCTTCCAAATACAGTGGAGATGGAACCCCGATAGACACAGGCGATTAGATTGCAAATACCAGAGATTTGCTGAATGTTATGTAGTGTCCGAAAAATAAAAAGGTTTCTCTGACAACTTTCTTCCTTCGGGGCGAGACAATGATTTGGTGGACTAAGTTTCTAGCAGATGATCCTGCTGGTAAGACATCAACTTAAATTCCCTCTTTTATTAGAAATTATTATCTATTTAGTGTGACGTAATGTGACCTTAACCTTTATCCTCGCCAGGTCGTACTACAAATATGTTTACTTGGGGCGAATTTTCTAGGGCTCTAGCGAATTGGTTCGTGCCCACTTCCGCTCGTCGATGTTTACAAAAGAAATATCTCAGGCACTTCCAAGGGGATAAGACTGTTACCGAACACGAGCGAGAATTTACTTATCTCGCTATGCGGGCTCGATGCAGGGTGATGAAACGGATAAGTGCAACCGTTTTGTTGATGGCTTGTGAGACTCTTTGAGGTAGCCGTTGATGTCTATGTTCAACGCTGATTACATGAGTCTAGTGGATACGACAAAGAGATTAGAGGTTGACCAACAACGAGTATAAAAGCACGATAGTTTCCGCCCCAAGCGGCCTCATGGTGGGCCACCGTTTCAGCAGGACAAGAGTTAGTCAAGGGACCGCTGGAGTAAAAAGCGGAAGACGGATTTTAAGCAGGGCAATCAGTCTGGGGGCAAGCGTAGAGACTACCTCCTTTGCCCTAAATGTAATCGTCATCATTATGGTGCATGTTTGGCCGCATCAGGTGTTTGCTACAAGTGGAAGAGAGGACACTGTCACAACTCGTCTCAACAAAAGTCAGAGTGTGTTTCGGGAGGGCCGTGATGCCACAGACATGGGCTGAAATAAAACCATGTCTGCTAAAGAGGATGCAGAGATACTGATAATATGTTTAAAATAATTACTTTTAAGTAAAAACAGTTTGATTTTTATGCGGAAGCTTTTAGATTTTAAAACAATTAGAATTTTAAATGCACATGTATTTTGTAAAATTCATGTTTTTCAGGGAACTGCTACAGATTTCTTGCAATTATGATTCAAAATAGAACGAACATGCAAATGATGCTAAGTTCTAGTACATATAATATTTATTCTACCAGTTGTCAATGATTTACTGATCATATTTATTACATAAAAGAAACGTCTGAAAGTAAAAGAAATGAAACACAAACATTGAACCTGACACGGTGGGAAGATCATTCTCTGAAAACAGAAGTTTGATGCAGATCGGGCTCAGAAACCTGGAGGCGCTGCCACAAAAGCTAAGCCAATTCTAAAATAAAAAAGAAAAGTCTCATAACATTGAAATAATCAGGTGAACAAAGTAAAGTATAGAACAGTAGAAACAAAAATATACAAGTACTAGTTTTCATGAAGCGATGCTAACAAAATAGACAAGTAAATGAGTTAACAAAAATAAATAGAATCAAGAGACCACTCCAGAGTATAATATATATTTGTTCATACAATATTATAAACTGTAATCCTTGAAGAGTGTAGGTGGTTTCTTATGGGTACGTTTGGTTCACACTCAGTCCAAATGCAACTCTTATTAGAAAAACTTCCTGCTTGTTGTGATCATTGTCACGACCCTGGCCCGACTCAAGGAGTCTTAATGAGACCCGACTGATACAACCGTGAGGGCTGCAACCCAAGTGACCCAAACACATTTCAGTATTTGCTTATGATATTATGAGTTAAATGATTCATACGTTAGTGATTTTAACCGAAACGAAAACATTTAAAGTGAAATATCAGATCAAGAATAAGTTCTACTCAGGCCCTGCAACCAGATAGACATCAAAAACCAGATTCGACAACACATAAGAAACCAAACAGTGAGTTTTGAATCTTGCGGGTTTGAGGGGTTAATGTTTCATTATCAAGAAGATTTTTCGAGTAAATCGTTGAGGTATGTTGAAATGTATCGGATCAGAGATTTTAGGTTAAATCATCCTTCGACACAAGTATTTTCCAAGTAAAAAAATACGTTACGAGTATGATATATCAAAACACCAATCATATACTGTTATAATTATTATCGTGACAAAATTGCTCGTGATTAACGCTCTATGATTTTTCAATTTATTCATCAAATGAAATGCAAATCATCTAATTGAATATGCAATTAACTATCATTCACTAACTCGTCTCCCAATTATCCAAATATCATCATTTACATTCACAACCCGTGCTATTCCTATCGCGTGAATCTCAAACTAATAACAAGTCTATTTAGAGATTCAAGGTCTAAATTTATTTGACGAAACAAGCAATCAAGGGTGAATTCATATAAACATAAGATCAGACAAGACAATTAAGTTCAATGTTTGCAAGATAGAATGATCTCTACTTGCCTGAATGAGCCTGAATCTGACGGAGGCGGCTAATCCGGCGCTAGCAAAAATAGGAACCCTATTGTGAACCTGTACAAGATCGACGAAGCGACATAACAAATTATCACTACACTAACATAGACATGATTCGATACATAACTAGATCAAGAGCGGGTTAAGAGATTTACCTTCCTCAAGAGTGAGGGGAGAAGACACCATGCGGATATGAAGACTTGGCGGCGCTCGGCTAGGGGAAACTCTTAATCAGAGAGGGCTTCCTTCACGAACCGTCAATTGAAGCGACGAACGACGCCAGAAATCACAAATACCTGAAGGTTAGACGATTACGATAGGGGAAAAAATCATGAATCACAAATGTACGCAACTTGGGGCACAAATAAAACATTAGGGTTATAGAAAAATCTGAATAAGGGGAAGAAGGGAGAATCTTACTACAAGGAGATTAAAACAGAGCCCAAGGAGGAGGTGGAGGAAACCCTAGACGAACTTCTTGAAAATCCATGACCAAATCGAAGAAGGATCGGAGGAATAAGGGTTGATGTTGCCTCCCTAGGAGGAGGAAGAATCTCTAGCTCTGGAGAGGAGAAGAAGCAGTCGACGACCTAAGGAATTGCTGTCGACGGCCTGAGAAGGAGAAGCCGCAGGAGGTTGCCGACCCCATCAGAGGAGGTGCCGACATGAGGAGAGGTCGGTGGCTTCGGGAGGATAAGCAGGAGGAGGCGGCGGCCCGAGACGGAGGGGGAGAAGCAGCTTGCGGCTAGCAGGAGGCACGAGATCGGGAGTCGACGCTGGAGGGAAAAAATCGCGGTTGCGGCTTGCGGGAGTCGGGTTTGCAGAAAACCCTAGGCCGACGGGTTCGTTTACGGGAGAAATAAAGAGGAGGGGCTCGATTAGGTATAGGAGGGGGGGGGGGAATCATGGAATTTACAAAATCTCCCTTCAACATCTTATTAGAATTTTTCAGGTTGTTACAGACATATTGTACGAAATTGCTCAGAGCATGCGGGTAATCAGGTAATTTGACCTTATGCTTAGTGATTGTTTTTAACTAGGACCTTTTCTTGTAAGTTTAACACTTGTACTGCATCGTGTCTTTCAGGCGAAATTTGAGCATGACGGTTCGAGTGGGATCGATAAAGGGAAGACAGTGGTGGTCGCCGACCCGATGCTAGCTCCAGGACGTCGTCTGGTTCAGCATCGAACTTATAATCTTGGCCAGCGGTAGGCCAAGGAGCAGGATGATGTGGTGACATGTTTGGAATTTTAGTGTTTAAATGTTTATTTCTTCTCCTCCCTACAACACTTAAATAAAATAATATAAGTTTACATATAGGTATCCTCATTGTTCATGACATACTGTCTAAGGTCCTCTTTGATACGAGTGCATCACACTTGTTCATAGTGGAATCTTTTACGCGTAAGCTTGGCCTAGAAGTCATCACCGACCCGACTCATGATGTCAAACGGTTTAGTGATTCACACCAGCTGTAAGTGTAGGGCGCCAGTATTTTTTGGAGAAGCAGAAATTGTGGTGAAGACGTTCCTTTTACCTATTGCGGAGTTTGATCTGATATTGAGCATGGATTGACTGACTGACGTGAATGCCAAGATAAATTGCAGAAGTAAAGAGGTTCAGTTAGAAAGACCTGATCAGTCTCTCATTACCTTTCGAGGCTTGAAATGAGTTTTCAAGTTGATCATCTCGTCTGTAAAAGCTATGAGGCATGTCAATAAAGGGTGTCCCGCCTTCTTGGTACTATTGCATGCGGAAGCGAAATCCATTTTGCAGGAGGTACCAGTGGTCTGTGAGTTTCCCGATGTCTTTCCCGAGGAGCTACCTAGTGCCCCTCCCTCCAGAGAGATTGATTTTCAGATTGATCTTATTCCTGGATCTACACCAGTGGCCAAGACACCTTATCACATAGCTTCTAGAGAGTTGGTTGAGTTAAAGATCCAGTTACAGAAGTTACTTGCTTTGGGATTTATCAGACCCAGTGCGTCGTCGTGGAGAGCTCAAGTTCTCTTTGTGAAGAAAAAGGACGACATTTAGAGGTTGTGCATTGACTACTGTGAGTTGAATAAACTTATTATTAAGAACAAGTATCCTCTCCCAGGGATCGATGATTTGTTTGATCAACTCGAGGGGTGTTGCACATACTCTAAGTTAGATCTGAGGTTGGGATACCATCAGTTGAGGATTCAAGAGGAAGATATCCAGAAGACAACGTTTAGTACCAGATATGGGCACTTTGAGTTTGCGGGCATGCCGTTTGGGTTGACCAATGCCCCATCTGCATTTATGGATCTGATGAACATGGTATTTACGGAGTTCTTAGACCGATTCATGATTGTTTTTTATTGATGATATCCTAGTGTATTCCAAGAACAAGATGGAGCATGCCACACATCTTAGGACAATTTTGAGCACTCTTAGGAAGAATCATTTATATGCTAAGTTTTCTAAGGACAAGTTCTGGCTCTCAGAAGTGGCATTCTTGGGTCATGTGGTTGGTAGAGATGGACTTGTCGTTGACCCAAAAAAAATTGAGCCGATCAGAGATTGGTCAAGGCCTAAGACAGTCGCAGAGGTCTGTAGTTTTCTGGGTTTGACAAGCTACTACAGGAGATTTATAAAAGATTTTTCGATGATAGCCCTCTCGTTGACTTCGCTTACCAGGAAGGGGAAAGCATTTAGTTGGTCCTCAGAGTGCGAGAGTTGAAGACTAGGCTGTCAGAAGCACCGGTACTATATCTTCCTTCAGGCGTGGATGACTTTTAGATTTACAGTGATACTTCAGGCCTAGGTCTGGGATGTGTTCTCCTGCAACATGGGAAGGTTATAGTTTTTGCGTCCAGGCAACTGAAGAATCAAGAGAGAAATTATTCTGTGCACGACTTGGAGTTAGCAGCCATCATCCAAGCGTTGAAGATTCGGCGACACTATCTCTACTGTGTACGGTGTGAGGTCTTCATAGATCACAAGAGTCTCAAGTACATCTTTGATCAGCAGGAGCTCAACATGAGACAATATAGGTGGCTCGAGTTTTTAGCAGACTATAGTGTGATTATTCAGTTCCATCCAAGAAAAACTAATGTTGTAATGAATGCTCTCTGTATAAGGTGTTCTAGTTATTCTCTCATCACCCAACATGAAGAGTTGGTGCGAGCCTTGGAAAGGCTAGAGATCAGTGTGGTGTCGTGCACTAGTTTTAGGCTTTTAGCCATGTCAGTTTGGGTTAGATTGAGATTAAGTGCGACATCAAGGAGTGGATCCATGATGCCTTGCCCTTAGATCCCAAGATGGCTGAGATTGTGGAGTTGTCTCGAGCAGGCCAAAGAGATGATTTCATGGTCCATGATGGATTGTTGTTATTTAAGGGTAGAGTGTGCATTCCTGATGTCTGTAATCTTCGTGAAGATATTTTAGTTGAGGCTAATAACTCCAAATATTCCATACATCCGGGCAACACAAATATGTATGCAGACCTCAAGAAGTCAGTTTGGTGGCCAGAACTTAAGAGTGATGTCTCAGATTATGTAGGGAAGTGCGAGACTTGCAAGTTGTTTAAGGCGGAGTGTCAGGCCTGAAGGCAAACTGCAACCCCTTCCTATTACAAAGTAGAATTTTGAAGACATCTCTATGAATTTTGTGCATTGTCTTCCTAGATCCCAGAATGAGAATGATTCAATTTGGATGATTGTAGATCGACTGTCCAAGATTGCACATTTTTTCCCAACAAGAGGATCGATTAGGGTCCAAGGTTGACTAAGCTGTATGTGGATGAGATAGTCTGACTTCATGGTGTGCCAAAGTCTATTGCGTCAGATAGAGATGACAGATTTACCGCCAAGGATTGAAGGTACGTCCAGGAGCGTCTGGGTACTCAGTTGAAGTTTAAAACAACTTTCCATCTCCAGACTGATGGTTAGACAGAGCGTACTAATAAAATCATGGAAGACATGCTTGACATGTATATCTTGGAATTTGGTGGCTAATGAGAGAGACATATCACTTTGGTGGAATTCTCCTATAATAATAGCTTTCAAGCGAGTATCGACATGACACTATTCGAGGCTATGTGTGGCAGGCGCTGTCGGACACCTTTATGTTGGACAGAAAGTGAAGAGAGAGCTTCTAGTAAGGAATCATGGATATATATGACCTTGAACGAGTCAGACTCATTCAGGTGTGTATGAGAATTCCTCAGGACAGACAAACCAAGTATTACGATCAGAGGAATAGAGTAGTTAAATTTAAGGTTGAAGACCACGTTTATCTGAAGGTTAGACCAGTCAAGGGAGTCTCTAGGATAAAGCGGATGAAGAAGTTGCCCAAATTTGTCGGTCCATTCGAGGTACTAGAGCGTGTAGGGGAGGATGCATACAGGTTTGCTTTACCCGAGGTTGTGAGTGAATTACATGATGTATTTCACGTTTTCTATTTGAGGAGAGCAGTCAGAGATTTTAATCAGGTTATCAGTACACAAGATGCGGCGATTGAGTCAAATCTGAGTATTCATATTTTGCCAGTCAGGGTTGTGGACTTGAGGATTCAGAAGCTCAGAAACAGAGACATCCGCTTTGTTAAGGTCCTTTAGATGAATTGTGGGCGTCCAGAGTATACTTGGAATAGAGAGAACGAACTCCGTGGCAATGAAGAATATGCGTTCCTCTTCGATTCAGGTATGTTGTAATTTTTGAGGACAAAAATTTATTAGAAGGGAAGATTTGTAAAATCCAAAACTGACGTCGCGAATAATTTTAATTTCAGGGTCCGATTGCGAGCAAAATTAATCGAGCCGACGACTTTTTGAGGTAATAATCTTGTTATATCGATTTTATTATTCATGATAATCAGAAAATGATCAGTCGGCGTAATCAGAATTTTATGTATGGATCGGCGCGACCATGAGGTTGTGGGAATTTTATGATGATCAAAGTTGGGTGTCATAGATGACAAACTAAATAGAGAGTATTTAAATAATAATAGTAATAAAATGAAATTTCAAGGGGATGCATCATCGGTGCGATTATTAAAACTGCACTCCCAATCAGATGTCGCTTCAAGTATAAGTCGAGCCACCCTCTATCGTGTATATTTACCTTCTCCTGCACCGCCCACAGATTGACGACATCTCCCAAAACCGCCAGAGAGTTTAACAGTCAGAGCCTAGGTCGACGTTTTCTCCTTCGCCTGGAACCGACGTCGGCTTCTCCTCCCTTTGCAGCCCACAACAACCTCCTCTCCCCCTTTCCAAGTGTCGCCGGAGTTTCAGTTGCAACCCTGGCCGGCGTGAAAAATTTCAGAAATGTCATTTTTATTTTCGGTGAGTGTTCTTCGACAATCCCTCTTCTATTTAAGGGTTATCTTCACATCTATCACGCAGTCGTGCCCTTATGCCGTTCGTTTTCAGATTTTGGAAGGGTTGTAGCTTCCGAGTGCCAAGGTTTGATCAATATTTGGGTAGATCCCTGTCTCTTGATCGAGGTAAAGATCTCTCTTTTGACATTCCTTTCATTTCGATTGTGGTTCGCTCAATTTTGGCGAGTTTGGTAGCAACCCTATTTTGTGGAGTCCAATTTAATATGGATTTTTCACTCAATTTCAGATCCATTTAATCTTCGGTGTTAGTGATCAGAGAAGTCCCTCATCCACCTCCAGTTTGAGGTGAGATTTTTATCTCTGAAATGCTTGCAAGTGGTTTGATTCCAGCCAACGTAATATATCATATTGAGAATCGCTTCCTAATTTTAAGAATTGTATGGTTTTTATGTTAGGGATTTCCTAGCACTTGGAAAGGGGGTATTTCACCTCTAATTGGAGAAGTTTGTCGTGGTCAGACCCCTTGAAAGAAGAATCATGTCATCTCGCTGCGTTTACGAGCGTCGAAACACCGCTGTAAGAAACTCGACTCCCTTTAGTCTAATAGTTCAGATTATTTTGATTCATGTATTAACTATGCTGGTGTGCACTAGGAAATTACAAGTTTTCATTGTCAGAACTAAGTCAAAGGGGTAAGTATATGCATATGATAAATTAACATATTCAGTTTCATGAAAATCTAAAGCCCAACGTATTTAACTAGAACGCTATTCCATGTTTAATTCACTTAGCACTAGTCTAAATTAATTCAGAAAAATGGATAGGAAGGTTCACCCTCGTGTTTTCTGGTGGAGGAACACCACCGTGTTCTCATGGCTAATAGGTCACCACTCGAATTTCAAGCTCAGGGTCGATGACCTTTGTTACAGATATGAAACTCCTCAGATAGGAGTATGTGTTCCACTTGAGGGACATCCAGTTCAGGGCACTATCAGGTTTGTTACTCAGACTTCAACTACTAGTTTGTGCACAGTCGTCCTTAGTGACAAGAGTTAATAAAATAATAATGTAACTGGTTGAAGCTTACAACAAACACACGTCCAAAACTTCAGAAATCAACGATTTATACAATTAAGGAAAAAATGTGTCAGATCATACGATAGATTAATTATATGCCAGACCGTAATTTCAAGTGTCACGATTAATGTTAGAAAAATTATGCAATTTTAAATTCAAGTAATATTCACTTAAAATTTTTTTTTAAGTGTTGCTGGAGGGAGTAGTTTTTCTTACTCTGCAGTGGGTCTAACCTTTTTGAAACTTGTTTTTACAGGGGGCTCCGGTCAGGGAATCCGCTTAGGATGGGCGGTGCAGTCTTCTCAGTCGTTAGTTTTGTTCAGTTGCACCACAATTGTTATACTTGTTTCTTTTTGTAGACATTATGTATATGTTGTACTTCTCTCATGTTTTGATGTATCAGTTTATTTCAGTTTGACAATATTTCAGTCTCTTAGTATTATAATTAGTCTAGTTGGCTCTGTGAATTCAGCATGACAAGGTACACTTTTACCCATAGTTAGATTTTCTTACTTCCGCTGTAAATTTCTTTTCTAGCACTTTCATTTTTTTACCTGCTTTATACCAGTTTATATATCGTTACTTAGTTTACTTTTTATCGTGGGCTCGACCAGACTGCTGATTTTCTGTTAAAGTAGGTTGGGGTGTTACATGCAGGTTAGAGGATTTGGGTCGACCACTGTAAGTGGAGGATTCAAATAGGGGGGATTTTCTTGGGTTGTTGTTTGATGGCAGGAGGCTAAGGCCGTGAAGGAAGAGGGCAGCAAAGGGGTGTGGAGACGGGAACTTGCTGTGGGAGGTTAGCGACTGAAAATAGTTGTAACAAGGAGAAGGTTTACAGGGAAATGGCAGACGGTTTGAGGTTGCTGTGCGTGATCAGCTTCAGAACGGTAAGAGGATGGCAATCGTTCATAATTGGTTAAATTAGGGCTTTCACGGATGAAATGGGAATGGTAGCTTGTGGTGTGGACTCACGAGACAAGTACATGCGATGGGGGGGGATCGAGCTGTGTGGATTTTACGTGACAGGAGGATGCCGATTGACGATACGTGCATTGGCTTCCATTCCCGTCCAGAGGTAGAAGGCGAAGGATGAAAAGGAATGGGACAGGCTTGTTCCTTGCAGTTAAAATGGCAGAAGATGAATAGGGGGCGGATTCCTGTGCGCATTTTAGGTTGTTGGGAAGACGTTAAATAGTAGCTGTTTGATAGTTTTGGGAGGGAATTGTGGGAATAGGTAAGATAATAGTGGCTTCACGGGAAATTACAGAGGAGAGTATTAATACAGGAAATAAACTGGGACGTCGCACGTTGCACCACTAATGATTGCTGATTCTTGATTCACTCAAAAAATTCAACAATAACTGAAGATTAGAACACCCGCCTATATTTATAACAACATGGGCGGTTGAGCACTTGACATTAACAATTATGATTGTTCGTTATGTTTGGTGTCCGAAAACACTAAATACAAGCCTAAATAAAAAAACAAAATACATAGAAATAGTACAACGACACTCCGGTCGCACTCGCTGTCTCAGATCGTCGATCCGATCAATGCATCTCATGCAAATATGCAAAAACGGGTCCCCCCAAGTGGTGGTTCGGCCTCCTCCATCGATCACGATCGCGCGGCTTATCCCAATCCGCACCACGTGGGCTCGACAGAAGCGGACGACGAGCGACTAGAGCGATAGAGGGAGGTCAACGATGGAGCGACAAAGGGAGGTCGACGATGGAGCGACAAAGGGAGGTCGACGATGGAGCGACAAAGGGAGGTCGACGATGGAGCGACAAAGGGAGGTCGACGATGGAGCGACAAAGGGAGGTCGACGATGGACGGTTGCGTTCGTCGTCTGCGGTGGAATCAGTATGAGATGGATCGACAGTGGGAGGTGCGAGTCCAACTCACGTTGATGAAAAGGATCTCGGAAGGCAGCGATCTGGAGCAGACGTGATACCTCGATCCATTCTTGGATCGCTTCTCTGTTGTGTTTGACACTGTTGTGGTTGATGGAGGCCACAACATCGGATTGACGGGTTGTCAAAGAGAGAAGCAGCTCACGCGCTCTGTGATGGGGAACGGGCCCGCCCGTTGATCGTATTCTCAAACTTTTCAATCCTTCTCCTTTTCTGGAAAATAGTTTGCATACACCCATGACGCTTCCTTGTTATTACGATTCTGACGATTCGGACGATTTTGAATCATATGTTTTTCCACCTCCCTGCTATTCCAATGTTCATTCCTCTCGTGAGGCATCTTACTCACATGAATCTTCATATGCCTCCTCCATTGCATACCCCTCCTATGAATCGAGGCGAGTCTCTCGTCAAGCCTACGATCCATATTCCCCTTCTTCCACCACTTATTCCCATGAATCGAGGCGAGTCCCCTCCCATGCCTACGATTCATATTCTCCTTCATCTACTACATATCCTTCAGTCCGCCATTCCTCCTACTCGTATGATCTTCCGTCACCTTCCCTAAGAAAGAGACATTGGGTTGAGCTTGATAGAAACAAACAAGCTAGAGTGGAAGAGAGTAAGCAGAGGAGGGAAAGGGAAGAGAAAGAAGACGCCATTTGGGCAGGTTATGTGAAGAATTGGCGTGAGAATGATGCTAAGGAGATTTTAGAGCAGCGACGTAGAAGAGCAGCAGTCTTGATACAGTCTCACATACGCGGGTTTATTCAGCGCCGATCCCTCAAGAAGATGACCAAAGCAGTTCTCGTGATTCAGTCACGCATGAGAGGATTATTACAGAGAAAATGGTACCAGACAGTGCAGAGAGTTACTCTTATCGTTCAGAGATTTGCCCGTCAGTGGATTGAGCGCAGAAGGACATTCAGTCTGATGGTGGTAGTACCGCCCTATGATCCTTCGCGACGTCTGCTCACTTTTATGGACTTGTCGCAGTGGTTTGATCAGTCGTCTCTCAGCTCGGCTAGGGACCCTTTTCTGATGTTCGATAATGCCCCTGAGGGTAAATCAGTTGGTTTGGATATGAGCCCAGACTGGGTAGGACATGGTGATGACTTGTTGCAGTTTGATCAGATTGATTGGGACCCAGGATTAAAGAGAGCCGCCCCCTTACCAGTTGCTACAGTTTTCCGTCAGATTCTGAGATTGAGGCCGCCGCCCAAGCCTCCCAAAGGCAGCGATTATATTAATGGCAGCATCGCGAGACCAGCATCTGGGACTGGACATTTTGATCTGATGATTGGTGACAGTGGGAAACAGTGCAGACCACCCGCGAAGCCTCCCTGGAATCCCTAAAGATTTGAGGGCAAATCTTCTCCAACAAGGGGAGAATGATGGGGAACGGGCCCGCCCGTTGATCGTATTGCCGATCCGACTCCGCGGTTGCGTCCGGAGGGTCGCCGCGAGTCGAAATGATATATTAGTTTATATATTTTGAGTATATTTTCATGGGTTTGATGCAGTCCCCATCCGGGCAATTCTGGACCATTGGATATGATGAGGTTTATTATAAATAGGAGCATTAGGGCAGCAGCCAGTGTTCGAGATTTTGGGAAAGAAAAGCCGCCCGCTTCGGTTTCGCCCGATCTCTTCGGTCACGCCGCCAGTGCCGACTCTGGTGGCTCCCCTTCGTGCCGACGCCAAGGGTCTCTTCCGCCTTCATCTCCATCAGCCCTCCTTGGTGCCGATTCCAAGTACGGCTTGTATCTCCAGCCCGCCCGCACCGCTCCCGCAGCCACCGACGTTGTCTCCTCCAGCCACAGCAGCCGCCCGCAGCCTCCTCCTGCCATCCCGCCGCCTTGTTCCTGCTGGAATCCCGCATCTAGCCCGCCGCCGTCGTCTCCCTGCAGATCCGGCCGGCCGCCGGCCCCTCTCTGCTCCCGCAGCCACCGACGACAGCAGCTCCAGGGCCGACGGCTCTTCCCTGCTGATGAAGTCTATTCAGTTGCATGCAGCCCAACAAATGCACCTTTGGTAGCTACAGGAGGTAAAGGTAACAAAGGATTTATATGGAAGATTGGCTCACAAGATTCAGGTTTAGAGCTTCAAGATCTTGTAGACACAGTTTCTACCTTATCCTTCAGTTTTGATGGGGTAATTCAAATATGGGATTTATTTTGACCGCAAGTTTTCCTTTTTAATTATTTTCCTTTGTTGAACCCTAGCGCTCTTGGTCCTGCATCACTCTGCCTCCTAGAAAAACGACAATGCGTTTGCAGGATGAGTGGAGAATGCGTGTTGTTGTTGGTGTTGGTTACAGAAGGGAGGACCGAGGAATCTGATACCAAGATGTTTTGGGCCTAGCCTATAGCGTTGTCGGAGTTGGCAGTGGAGGCAGAGATACAAGGGAAACCAACCTCAACCAGCGAAGACTGCGAGGAGAGAGGGTGAAGGGGATCTGCTCAACCCTAACCCTAGAAATGAGAGGAGAAAAGAACTCAAGAGAGAAATAAAACTTGGTTAGTTTCATTCGTAACTCAAACTTGACCCAAGGGTCTATATATATAAGTCTACATTACATTGACATGAGTACTAAAAGATTAAATAAAAGGGAACTCTAAAATATAAATACTCAATCGACTTGATAAGACTTGACTCCTATGACTCAAATACATGAATAGGAGGACGTGGGGCCCCTAACAAGTATAAAATCCTCAATTTGTTAAAATTGTCATGTAAAATCATTCAATGTACATGGTCAGATGCTTTTACAAACAGCTGTTTATGAATGGATGCTTGCCGTTTGAAGTCACAACACGCACCACTTGTTCCCCAAGACACCACTTGTTCCCCAAGACACCACTTGTTCCCCAAGACACCACTTGTTCCCCAAGACACCACTTGTTCCCCAAGACACCACTTGTTCCCCAAGACAGGATACTTTATTTCTGGTGGTACATTGTCATTAGGAGAAGAAACCATCCAACTATATACAAAATTTACTCTTTTGGTAGTTAAATATTGTAAAAAGATGACTTATGTTGTAGTACGCTTAGAGTTCCTTCATATAAACCAATAGAACTTTCATATCATTTAATCTATTCCATAGTTCCACATCCCCTAATTAGTTGTAACACCTGAAAATTTATGCGGCGCGCTCTGTGAATTTTCAGGGCCCGACCGTGAGCTTAATTGATCGAACCTTCGTTGTGCCAAGGTATGTTTTTATTTTGGTCTTTTACTCACATTAATTAATAAATCATGTGAAGTTAACCGAATGAAGCTTAAAATTTGTGCGTAACGGAATTTGGAGGATCGCCGGAGAAAATACACTTTAATTAAAACATGTCATAGGAGGCAGTGACTATTTTGGTTTGTATTTCCAGTTCCTTCCAGATCCTCCCCCCCATTAAGAAGTTTTGTGTAGCGTCGTTTCCATCTGTAACAGTCGCACCGCACCGCACGTTTTTCGCTCCCGTAACCGTTGGGTAATTGGAATCATCCGTGCCGTAAAATCTTCCTCCCGTAACTCCATGCAAAGCCCTAGTTCTTCCTCTCCGTCGTTCGACAGCAGAGACGTTCCCTCTCTGTCTCGCAGGCGGCTCGCGCGGAAGGCGTCAATCCCTTCTCTTCATCGGCGGTCTGTTGGATCCCTAGTTGGATTTGGGCTAGGTTCACTAAATTATGATATTTGACCCAACATGTATATCTATGGTCATGTATGTGTCCTAAAGTGTAGGCCATTTCCTTAGAGTCAACACTATATGGACCAACCATCAACAGACTGCAGAAGACTAAAGACTTAGAGAAATTTCAAAGACTCAGGAAATGAGTTCGACGTTCGTCGAACTCAGGTCGACGAAAGTCATGCTCAGCTCGACAAACTTAGAGAAAATTCTCTGAGCTGAGCTCGACGAACTTGAATCTCAGGCCGACGATTTTTAGAGTATACTTCAACATTCCAAGTCCAGAATTCTTCACTTAACTCCAGTCGACGAACTTAGTTCTCAGCTCGACGAACTTAGTTCTCAGGTCAACGATCTCTGGGTATTCTACTTCATCGTCTTATTCCAGAAACATCTAAGTATTTGAAGTCCAGCATCACACTCCAGTCGACGAAGTTAGAATATCAGCTCGACGAATTTGGATCTTAGTTCGACGATTTCTGGATCATCTACTTCAACACTATAAGACCAAAAACACTCAAGTATTCCAAGTCCAGAATCATTCTTCAGTCGATGAATTCATTTTCTCAGCTCGACGAACTTAGAGCACAGTCTTGACAAGAATTATCAAGTAGAAGTTATATTCTCAGCTCGACGAACTTGATATACATAATTGACAAGGTTCCAGAGAAAGCAGTTGTCCTTGTAGAAATGACCCGAAACTTATGTATATTGATTGAGTATATGAATACAAAGAGAGTATACAAATATATAGGAGAGAAAGAGAGGAAACAAATCCTATACAAGATGTGGGACTAAAGAAGAAGAAGCATAAATGGGCCAACAATACATGGGCCCAATACAAGGGTTATTCTAACACTCCCCCGCAAGCTGGAGCGTACAAATCGTATGCACCAAGCTTGGACAAGTATTGATAGAAGGATGCTTTGGGAAGAGCCTTTGTGAGGACATCTGCAACTTGTTTCGTCCCTGGAACATGCTTTAAATCGAGCTTCTTCATTTGAACTTTCTCTCGAACGAAGTGACAATCGACTTCAATGTGCTTCGTTCTTTCGTGGAAGACTGAGTTCTTGGCGATATGTATAGCCGCTTGGCTATCACAAAGAAGTAGAGCCGGAGAAGGTATTTTTACACCCAGATCAGTGAGAAGACTTTCAAGCCATGTGAGTTCGGATACAACAGATGCCATTGCGCGGTATTCTGCTTCAGCCGATGAGCGAGTAACGACCGCTTGTTTCTTGCTTCTCCAAGTAACCAAATGTCCCCCAAAGTATGTGCAGAAACCACTAGTAGACCGCCGGTCATCAAGAGAGCCAGCATAGTCCGCATCAGAGTATGCCACTAAGGTAGGAGAAGACGAGGAAGTCCGGTACACAAGTCCTTGACCCGGGGCTGTTTTTAAGTACCTCAGAATGCGTTCAACCACCAGAAGATGAGACTTGCAAGGAGAGTGCATGTAGCGACTGAGAAGACCAACAACAAAAGAAATATCTGGTCTGGTAACAGTAAGATAGATCAACTTTCCAACAAGTCGTCGATAATATTCAGGGTTCTGGAGAAGAAGATCCGAGTCAGAAGCCTGAGCACACAGCTTGTGGTTTACATCCATGGGGGTATCACATGGCTTACACCCTAAGAGACCAGCATCATGAAGAAGATCAATACAGTATTTCCGTTGAGATAGAATAAGGCCGTCCGGTCGTCTGGCAACCTCAAGACCCAGAAAATATCGCAGAGTCCCCAGGTCCTTTGTCTGAAAGACCGAGTTCAGATGAGCTTTGACGACATGTATCCCTTGTGAGTCATCTCCCGTGATGATGATGTCATCAACATATACTAATAGAAGGACCATCCCTGATGGTCGGTGACGAGTGAAGAGCGAGAAGTCAGCCGAGCTTCGGCTAAAGCCGACAGCTCGAAGTACTTTACTGAATTTCTCAAACCAGGCCCGTGGAGATTGTTTGAGACCATACAGAGCCTTGCGAAGGCGGCAAACCTGAGACCCCCGTGGTTTCAAACCCGGGCGGTTGTTGCATGTAGACCGTCTCCTGGAGATCCCCATTTAAGAAAGCATTCTTAACATCGAGCTGAAAGAGAGGCCACCGGCGATGAACAGCGACAGAGAGGAGGACCCGAACGGTATTCAGCTTGGCGACCGGAGAAAAGGTTTCCTCATAGTCGAGCCCCTGTTGTTGAGTGAAGCCGCGAGCGACAAGGCGAGCCCTCAGACGGTCGATCGTCCCATCAGCAGCATGTTTGATGACAAAGACCCACTTGCACCCTACCGGTTTCTGACCCGGAGGGAGGGGGACAACGGACCATGTCTGGTTAGCCCAGAGAGCAGACATCTCTTCCATGGCTGCCCGCCAGCCCGGATGTTGAAGCGCCTCCTGTACAGAGTTAGGAACAGAAACCGAAGAGAGAGAAGTAGCAAAGGTGTGTAGAGGTGGAGAAAGGCGATGAAGTGAGACGTAGGCCTCCAGAGGATGGGCAGTGGAGGGCGTTACCTGATCAGAGGGACGCGAAGTGTCCACGGCAGAGGTCGGCGGCAGAGGGGCAACGGAACTGGGAGGGAGACGAGCGTAGACCCGGATAAACGGGCGGTTTGGTGGTAGAAGGAGCGGGGGGAGGAGAGAGCAGTGGTGGTGGTGGAGTAGCAGGAATAACAGGACGAGGGAGGGACGGCGGGAGAGGAGGCGGTGGTAGAGCAGTAGGGGAGGGAGCAGGAAAGAACGGTTCGTCTTCCCGGAAGGTAACGTCAGCAGAGACAGTGACCTTGCAGGTAGCGGGTGAGTAACAAACATAGCCCTTCTGGGTGTGGGAGTAGCCAACAAAGATGTGTTTCGCCGCCCTGGGGTCCAATTTATCGGAGGAGGGCCCGAGGCAGTGGACATAGCAGGTGCTTCCGAAGATACGGGGCGAGAGAGGGAAAGTCGGAGTGGAGGGAAACAATATGCTGAAGGGAGTCGCATAATTGAGGACAGAGGAAGGGAGGCGATTGATGAGAAAGCAGTCAGTGGAGACCGCAAAGTTCCAGTAGGCTTTAGGAACATGCATTTGGATCATGAGGGAGCGGGCAACATCCAATAAATGGCGGTTCTTGCGTTCGGCAACCCCATTTTGTTGCGGGGTATACGCGCAAGAGGTTTGATGGAGAATCCCGTATTCCGAACATAAGGTGGTAAAGTCGTGGCTTGTGTATTCACGAGCATTATCAATACGGAGAGTTTTGAGGGTGGTATTGAATTGCGTCCGGGTCTCGAGGACACATGCCCGAAACACCCGGGGAAGCTCGGAGCGTTCGCGAAGTAAGTAGAGCCACGTGGTGCGTGAATGATCATCAATAAAGGTGAGAAAATAACGATAACCACATATACTAGGAATCCGAAATGGTCCCCAAATATCCGAATGAACAAGATCAAAAGGAGCCGCACTCCGAGTACAATGCGAAGGAAATGAAGAACGTGGCTGTTTGCCGAGAATATATGAATCACACTGAAAAGAAGTAAAAGAAAGGTCTGGAAGAGCCCGCTGGAGAACTGGCAGAGGGGCATGACCAAGGCGGCGATGTCAGGCAGTGGAGGAGACGAAAGACAGAGCGATCGGAGATGCATCGAGAAGGTAGAGCCCATTCCGCAGCTGGCCTTTACCAATGGTAGTCCGCGTCCGCCGATCCTGTATAACAAAAGAAGAGGAAGTGAATATAACAGAACAATCCAGGTCACTCGTAAGACGCCCAACAGAGAGTAAGTTAAAAGGGGAACTCGGAACATGAAGAGCCGAGCGAAGAGGGAGGGATGGGTGGATAGAAAGATCGGCCGAGCCGGAGACAGGAACCAACGCCCCATTGGCCACGGTGATGGACTTCGGATAAGGAGAACCCGAGTACTCGGCAGGCCGTTGCGAAGTGATGTGATGAGTAGCGCCAGAGTCCAGAATCCAACCCGGGCTATGGGAGAGACAAGAAGTACCTGTGTGGGAGACGAAGGCGACGGAGGCCGAGGGGGGGTTGAGCAGCCCCTGGAGATGCTGGAGCTGAAGACGGACGGTGTCGAGATCCGGAGGAGGAGCGTCAGTAACGGCAGAAGCCGTCGGGCGAGGGGGGTAGCCGAGTTTCTTGTAACAAGTCGCCTCAAGATGGCCATCCTTCCCGCAGAAGGAGCACTTTGGCCGGCCACGGCCCCGCGAGCCCGAACGTCCCCCCCGAGTAGAAGGGGGAGGAGAGGGTAAGAGCGGAGGGGCATGCTGAAGGAGAGCCGGTGGAGAAGGAGCTGGAAGATCTGGAGGAGGCGAGACCAGGAGAAGCATGGAGCAGACATCCGAAAAAGAGGGTGTAGTAGGAGCGGCCAGGACCTGAGCACGAAGACTGTGAAGATGAGAAGGAAGTCGAGCCATAAGGATGACAATGCAAGCAGCTTCCTTCTGAGCCCGCTGAGCAGCAAGATCAGTGGTCGGCGGCTGGTGCTGGATCCAGGCTTCAGCAAGCGTTTTAGCCCGAGCGACAAACGAGGTCATATCTGAGGCGCAGCCAGTGTCGAGAGTGAAGAGATCAGTGAGAATGTCATAAAGATGCTGGAGGCTGTCGCGGCCAGAATACAAGGAATGGAGCTCATCCCACATAGCCTTGGCGGTGTCGTGGTACATAGCCATTTGATAGGGCTCACCATCCAAGGAGTTCAGAATCCAGGTCTGAACACGGCCGTCATTACGAAGCCAATCATCCGTAGGTGGAGAAGGAGGTGCCTGAGTAAGGTGCGGGAGAAGGCCCTTAGCCTGGAGAACCCGCCGAACAGAATGTACCCAAGGAATAAAGTTCTTCTTGCCAGAAAGAGAGATGGTGGTGATCCGGAGCTCGTCACGGAGTTCGACAGAACAGGCCGGGCGGTCTGGAGGACAGGCCGGATGTACAGGGGGCGGGCTGGCCGCTGAGCTGGGAGAAGTACCAGAGGAAGTCATGGAGACAAGCCGCAGCCCTTAGACGACTAGGGAAGAAAGCCGCGGATAAAGAAAAGCCGGGCGGACTGAGACAAGCCGCACCGGACTGAGACAAGTCGGGCGACCAGGAGACGGTAGGAGATCGCGACCAAGATGTAGGCGCGAAGGAGACAGCCCGCACGGTCAGGCAGATCTTACGCGCCGGACTGAGACAAGCCGCGCCGGACTGAGACAAGTCGCGCCGGACTGAGACAAGTCGCGCCGGACTGAGACAAGTCGCGCCGGACTGAGACAAGTCGCGCCGGATTGAGACAAGTCGCGCGACCAGGAGAAGGCAGGAGATCGCGACCAAGATGCAGGCGAGAAGGAGACAGCCCGCACGGTCAGGCAGATCGGAGCAGCGGACAGAGAAGGAGGCCGCGGCGAGAAGAAGAGAGGCCGCAGGCAAGACAGGCCGCGAACACGCAAAGAGAGCAGGAGCGGACTGACGAGAGGCCGCGACTAGGAGAGAGGCCGCAACGGACAGGTAAGAAGGTGGTCCCACGGAGAGAGGAAAAGGCTATAAAAGCAAGAGGGGGGGGGGGAAAGGGTGAAGGTGGATCCACGAAGAGAAAACAAGGGCAGAAGGAGGCGGACTGAAAGGGCAGGCCGCAAGGAAGCGCGGCTAGAAAAAAAAACAGGCCGCGAAAAACAAGCCGCGGGAGGAAGACCGCGAGAGAGATTACACAGTGCGGTCAGACGTCGGCAGACCGCGAGAGTCGGAACCTGGCTCTGATACCATGTAGAAATGACCCGAAACTTATGTATATTGATTGAGTATATGAATACAAAGAGAGTATACAAATATATAAGAGCGAAAGAGAGGAAACAAATCCTATACAAGATGTGGGACTAAAGAAGAAGAAGCATAAATGAGCCAACAATACATGGGCCCAATACAAGGGTTATTCTAACAGTTCCTCATGTCGACAATCTTGGATCTCAGCTCGACGAACAACTATTATCTGGTCGACGAACTTGACTTCTCTGTTCGACGAACTCTGGACACAGATCGACGAATTCTGCTCAACGAATTCTGTAAAGTTCCAGACTTAGAAATTTCCCTCCCTCTGTCTCTTTTCTATTGCAATAATTCCTGAGTAATCAATGCATAAATATTCTCTGAATATTACCGTTAGAAGCAAGCATTGATTACGGTCTTCATCAGGATTATTGCTTGCCGTTTTTTCATGGGACAGTTGAGGAAAATCAATCAATGCAAATATTCTCCAGACCGTCAGCATTAAATGAAGAAAGGAATTCAAATTTTTAAAAAAATTATATAGAAAAAAAGAACAAATAGCAATACAGGAGAATAGAAAAACTGACACAGAGAATATACAGAACACAGAGCTCGCATGGCAACAACACTGTCAAGAGACAAGAAGCCCTAGCCCTTGACCAGAGAAAAGAACAGCAAGATGAAAAAGAAGAACATACATTCAAGATCAAGAGTCTTCTTTCTTCTCCATTCCAGGATTCTTCAAAAGACAACAAACATTCTATCTGTCAAGAAGTTTCTGGAGTTCTTCTGGTCAAAGCAAAAGTTTGAAGACCTATCACCCTGCAGCAAGTC
The DNA here is from genome assembly GCA_039583875.1 of Platanthera guangdongensis. Taxonomy (NCBI): domain Eukaryota; kingdom Viridiplantae; phylum Streptophyta; class Magnoliopsida; order Asparagales; family Orchidaceae; genus Platanthera; species Platanthera guangdongensis. Next base: position 150,856,416 of record CM077167.1, read on the forward strand.
TTCAACTTCCTGAACCATTCTATATCTCAGGGGGAGCCTTTGCTAACATCATTTTTCCACTAGAGTCTTCTCAGTTGTATCTGAGAAAGTGAAGACAAAATCACTCTCTCATCCCCCACTGTATAAAGGGTTCTTAACTCTCTTCAAAAGTTATTCCTGGTTGCAAGTCACCTGACCAAAAGACTTGATGATTGGTTTTTGAGCACCTGATCAAAAGCTCATTGGTGACAGTCACCTGATCAAAAACCTGAGTGGATTCCTACCAGGGTAGTAGAAGAGTGGATGTACCCAGGTTGGAGAACCACTATAAAATTCTTGTGTTGTCTGGGTTGCTCTTTTCTTTTGTTCTTGCTGTGGCTGTGCTAGCTAGGTTGTTGTGTTTGTGTTATTAATTTAATTTCTGTAGCACTAGTAATAGATTGAATTAATTAGCAAAAATTTTATAAATCCTAAATACTATATTCACCCACCTCTAGAGTATTTCAGATCTAACCCCTAGCTTTCAGTTGGTATCAGAGCAAGGTTCCTTTGGTTGTACAAGCTAACCCTTGAACCAAAAGATCCTGTGTTAGATCTGAGTTTTATTTTCTATTAGATTTATATTCACAGCATGACACAGAACAAGAATTATTCAAGCACCAGACCTCCAGTATGTAACCTAAATAGGTTTGTCATCTGGAAGACAAAAATCAAATTATATATGAATTCTATTGATGAGGATATCTACAATTCCATCTTGACAGGTCCTCCTCAAGCTACTGCCTCTACATCTACAGCAACTTCAAGCACAAATGCAGTTCCACCACCTGAGTGGACTGAAGCCCAGAAGAAAGCAAAGGTTGCTGATGCCAATGCCATGAACATTATGGCCCAAACCATGTCAGATGACATCTTCCAGAAGGTGGCTGAATGCACATCAGCCAAGGCCTTTTGGGATTCCCTTAACCAAATGGTGGCTGGATCTGCTGATGAAAGAAAGGATAGAAGTTCCAATCTCATATCACAATATGAGAACTTAAAGGAGGAAGCAGAATCAGTTGCAGATATGTACAATAGACTGAGCTCTATCATCAATGAGCTAAAGACATTGGACAAGGACATCACCCTCACTGAGGTGAATGACAAAATCCTCATGTGCTTCCCAAGCTCATGGGATTCAAGGATCTGGCCAATAAAGGAGGCCAGAAGCCTAAATGAGATTTCCACAGAATCTATTTTAGGAAAGCTCAAATCTTATGAGCAGCTCATCAAATCCAGAGAAGTAGCTGAGCAGAGAACACCTCCACCAGCAAGGAAGGAGCACATCATAGCTTTTAAAGTTGTTGAAGAAACAGAAGCCTCAACTGTGAATGAAGAGCTGATAAGTCTCTTTGTCAAGAGATTCTATAAAATGACAAGTAAGGATTTCAGAAGAAATTCATTCAGGCAGGATGACAAGCCAAGATATGACAAAACCCCTACTAAAGAAGTGGTTTGCTTTGGTTGCAGGAAACCTGGACATTTCATATCAGAGTGTCCAAAAAATCAAAAGAAGGAAAAGAGAAGAGAGTAGGATTTTAGAAGACAGCAAAGCAGCAGACCTTCTTCCAGCAAATACAAGAAGAAGGAGAAAGACTTTGTAGCTGAATCCTGGAGTGAAACTGAGGATGAATCCACATCCTCCAGCTCCAGTGAAGATGAAGAAGAGGCAAGGGCCAAAAAAGTATGCCTCATGACCATTGATGCCTCCAGGAGTCAATCAGATGAAGAAGGATCTGACAATGAAGAAGCTTCAGAAACAGAAGCTGATCAGGTACTCTTATCTTTTGACTATAATTCTGATGCTTTTAAAATTGAATTTAAAATTATGTGCATTGATTTAATAAATTCTGAAAAAGAAATCAAAGCAGTTAGGGAAAAACTAACTAGTCAAGAGACACTGAAATCTGAAAACACCAAGCTAAAAGATGAACTTACATTAGCTAATGAACAAATTATTCTGTTAAAAACTGAGTTATGTGAGACCAAACAACTTGAGAAATCTATCAATGGAAAAAGCCTTAAGCTGATGGACATCACAAGCACAGTCAATGCCAGACTAAATGACAATCTGGGCTTGGGTGCATCATCAAGTTTACCCCCCATTATCAAAAAGAACATACTATCCACACCCATAAAATTTGTTTCTGCTAAGGACAAAGAAATAATAACCAATAAAGAAACCATGGAAGAAATGCCCAACTTAAAAAGTCAAAACAAAAGAAATCAGAAAACCTTGAACAAAAACAAAGTTCAGCAGATTTCGTCGAACTTAGATCGACGAAATGTGGCCAGTTCGCCGAACTCTAATCGACGAACTTTGGACACAAATTCTAGCTATGATTATTCTTCTTACTGCGATCGACGAACTTTGTATGGTTCGTCGAGCAGAGATCGACGAACTTGGGGCACAAAAAATGAACTTGTTCATTCTCTGAGCAGAGATCGACGATCTCATTCCATTTCGTCGAACTCTGATCGACGAACTCACAACAAGTCGTCGAACCCAGTCAGACTTAACAAAAATTATAATTGCAACACCAACTCCAATCAAACTAAGAAATCATTTAACCCACTTGCAGATTGGATAATACCTCCCATAAGATATCATCCATTAGGACATAAATCACAACCTGAGTATTCTGTGATTTCAAGTTTTTCCTATCAACAATATAAAGGACCCAAGGTAACCTGGGTCAAGAACAACTAATTGTTTTCATTGCAGGAAAAAGGCTGTTCAGTGATTAATCAAACATGGTACCTGGACAGTGGATGCTCCAAACACATGACTGGTAGCATGGACAACCTAATCAACTGCAAGTCCAAGCTGAGACCAGAAGTAATCTTTGGTGATTCAAAGTGTGGCCAGTTTGAAGGCTATGAAGAAGTAAGGATTGGAGCAGTCACATTCAAGAAGGTGACTTATGTAAAAGAACTCAAGCATAACCTCATCTCAATAAGCCAATTATGTGATGAAGGTTATCAGGTACATTTCAATTCAAAAACTTGTATTATCTCTAATAAAGAAAAACAAAATGTTTTAATTGGAAATAGACAAACAAACATTTATTTAGTTGATTTCTATTCTGCCAATTCAGATATTTGTTTGCTTAATATAATTTGCAATCAAAATGAATTATGACATAAAATGTTAGAACATGTAAATATGAAAAACATTGCTAGGCTATCTAAAGACAATCTTGTGAGGACTTACCTTCTGGCCCCTACAAGAAGGAAGACCTTTGCAGGGCTTGTCAACTAGGCAAACAAACTAAATTTAGTTTTAAGTCAATTAATAACAGTGATTCATCTAGGATCTTGTACTTGCTACACATGGATATCTTTGGACCCATTCCTGTACAAAGCCTATGTAACAACCCCCTCTTTTTAAAACAATTTAAATACCTAAACCTACCACCCCTCATTTTAATAAAAACAATAATAATAATATAAACCAAACCTAAACCTACCCCCCCCCCTCTTTAAAAGGAGCTGAACCGGTGCTCAAAATCCTGCAACCCGCACAGTCGCATTCCCGCATCGAATCCCGATTCCCGTCTCCGTCTCCTGCGCACCCGACGACCCTGGATTCGCCGCCAGCACCTCCTACCGCCCCCGAGATTCTTCCCCGTGGCCGGAGATCCCTTCCTCTAGGCCCGACGTCTCATCCTCTTGTTTCCCCGTCGTCTCCGGCGCTCCCCTTGGCCGACAACGCCCGCATCAACTCCTCCTCTCTTGGCTGACTGTCCTCTTCATCAAGGCAGCAACCATCTCTTTCTCCTCCAAGGGGTTGACAACCACTGTCTCTCCCTCCGGCAACCTCTCCCGCTCCGTTTGGGTCGGTGCTTGCGAGAAAGACGACTAGGGTTTCCTCCCCTCTCCTCCTTGGGCCGGAATTTGGCTTCTCTTGGGTAAGAAAACTCATCTTGCCTCCTAAGTTCAGTTTTCTCTTAATGTTTTTGCTAATTTTCGCTTCCCAATCGATGTAATCACGTCGATTAAACGTGTGTTCGTCATATATTCGACTAATCCAGTCTTGTTTGTGTTTTCCGGTGCATCTCCTCGGATCTAGGTGGTGGAATCGCTCCAAGACCTCTCCGAATTAGGGTTTTTTCGCATCCAAACGCCGCCAAAATCTCCGATCCCTCGCGGTAGCCTCTTCTCCCCTCACTCTCGAGGGAGATAAATTCCTAAACTCCTCTCATATTGTGTTGCGCTGTCATCAAATGCGCGTGCAAGTGTAGGAACCTTATTATTGCTTTGAAGTACATTTTTGATCTTGGAACAGGTTTAGCTAGAGCCGTTAACCTCGCTTGCGCCATTTAGCTGTCGCTAGCGTTTTCAACGTCAACCTAAGGCAAGTAGAGAACCCCCTCTCATTTGCAAAACTTTAGATTAATCTGGATACTTGTTCTTTTACAAATGCTTTGTCTACAAAATTCTGAACTATCATAATGTTGACATAACATAATATGATAAGTAACCACCTAAACATGAAACATAAAGACAAATCCGTAGTTGTAAGCAAATTTTTGAATTTTAGCGTCTAATAGGGTATCTGTCTGTTGGCATGGTCACGATAAGCAGATTACTTTTCTAATAAGACTTGCACCTAGATCTGAATGTGAGCCATGTGCGCCCGCTATAACACCTACACTTCATCGATCACGGCTTACAACATTTTTTTACATTAGGCTATACTCCGGAGTTAGCTAATCTTTCAGAAATGTCTGTTGACCTGGTTTTTTGTATGTTTGGTAGCTTCGTACAAGATAGATCAGTACTCAAATATGTCTGTTTGTTCTTGCTCATATTTTAATTAATTAACTTGCTCCTGTTTAAATCTTAAGTTTTAAGACATTTTTCTTCTGTCTTGAATTTGCCTTAGGTTTCGTGACTGCGCCGCCTGCCCCCTGAGCTACCTCTCGTTCAGCTGTTGTTTTGCTTGGAGGTTTTTCCTTTGTAGTTGCTTGTATCAGGTTTTATGAATCATTTACTGTCTGTTCGTATATCATGTATTGGTTATGGTAAGACATTTTCTTTTGAATCATGGACAACTCCTAGGATGTTTCTGATGTACTAAATCGTTTCATTTTATGACATTTTCATTACTGTTGTTATTACATCTACTTCTAATTCAGCACTGTGTGTAACATTAAATTTTTCAAGGAAATACATGTGCATTAACTCTCTCCGTTTTAAATTCTTAAGCGCTTCCGCATATATCTTTTTTTTTAAAAAAAAAACTATAAACTTTTCAACAAAACAACTATTTAAACTTCAGATTTTCTCTGTATCCGCCTTAGCAGACATGGTTTCTTTTCGCCCATGCCTGTGGCATCACGGCCCACCCGAGTGCACTTTGACTTTCGTCGAGACGGGTCGTGACAGTTGGTATCAGAGCCAGGTTAGCTCTAAAAAGAAAACGAAGTATTTTGAAATTATCAAGTATTTTAAATTCTAAATACAGGAACATGCATCATATCTCACTCACCCTGTCATTATTTGTTGTTCGCGGTTGAAACATTGCACACACTCACTCATAATCATGAGTAGTATGCACACAAATGTTAAAGGGTTATGTGCAAACTTAATATTTTTGTGCATATGAATTTCCACTAGTCTATACACCGCTTGTGAATATTAAATTGTATGAGCGGTTTAATATTTTCAAGTGCGTTTGCATTAGAATCATAATATGCATGATATGTTAAGTGATATGTGCGCTTAACATGACATGTGTATCCATTCATGAACATTCGTAGGAATGCATTTTAGACATAATTGCATTGCATGCATAACATAACTCATTACACAAATGTTAAGTGAAGAACAACAGATGATGATTGTACACACATGCATTTATAAATTGTTTGACATTGCATGTGATTCCTTGTCATTTTAACATGAGCATTACCTAGAGTTGTCCAATGAAAATGCTGTAACTAATATATGATTTATGTATTCGACAGTATAAAAATGCTAGAACCTGTTGTTCCGTAATCTTCTATGATTAACGTAACTGTCTCTCTTAAATTGATTTCTTTGTGTTCCTGTCTAGATGGCCCCTAATAGATCTCAGCGCAAGAAGGCTACCCCTCCCGCCGGGGCAGCTCCTGAAGACGCTACTGCCCATCTATTGAGGCAGATTCTCAAGCGTCTCACTCGCTTATAGGAAGATCGTCAAACTTCTGACATAGCTCCTGATTCTGGCAGCGCAAGGACAGCTGGAGTCACTGCTATCGCCGCTCTTGGAACCACCCCGCTTGCACCTGGTTCAGGAACTGGCTTGCGTACTGACATCCTGGTGGTCCCGCTCGTGCCAGGTCTAGTTGCTCCTCCAGTAACGATGACAGATACGCTGATGTTCAAGAGGCTGAATCCGCCGTCCTTCAATGGCAGTCGAGATTTCTTCGTCATTTCAGAGTGGCTCTCCCAGATGGAAAAGCACTTCGAGTATGCCGGTGTTCCTGAAGCACAAAAGGTTCATCTTACGGCTTACCAGCTGACCGAGGATGCATACACCTGGTGACTTCAGCGCTGCAGTCTCCCCAATTCTTCCGCTATGACCTGGGAGCAGTTCAAGAATGCGCTCATGGAAAAGTTTCTTTCGTCCGTGGAGCGAGATAAGTTAGCTGAAAGGTTCCTGTCCCTTCAGCAGCCCGGCAGGACCGTGACTGAATATGAGATAGAGTTCTCTCGTCTATCTCTCCTTGCCGCAAAGTTCGTGCCCGATGAGTCTAAGAAGATCAGTCGATTCGTGAAGGGCCTCCGACATGACTTCCGCCAGCATGTGGTAGCCCACGACGCCACCACCTACTCCGAGACTGTTGGGGCCACCTTGAAGGTTGAGGCTATTGAGCTGGACCACACTGCCAAGAAAGTTCAGCATGGTACGAGCAATGCCGCTGCACCTGACCATAAGCGTAAGAGTGCTCCACCTCAGGAGCAAGGTCCCAAGTCACAGGAGGTGTGTGCCTACTGCCATAAAGTTGGTCATACCATCCTAGTCTGCCGCTCCCTCCTGAAGAAGCAGAAGATGGCTGTGCCCGCACAACAACCCCGAGTTACGCTTGCCTCTGCCTTCTCCGTCTGTACTTACTGCAAGAAATCGGGTCACATGGTGGGAGATTGTCGCCGCAAGATGAATACCTGCTTCAGATGTGGGCAGTTTGGACATCAGATTAAAGATTGCCCCGCGAAGGAAAGCCCGATCCCCGCTCAGCCTCTGCAGACTATTTCTGGTGCGCAAGATAAGGGCAAAGCTGTGTTGAACGTCACCACTCAGGGCGAGGCGCTCGCATCTACCTCTGTCATCTCTGGTATGTTTTACGTAAAGTTTTTTGTTAATTTCCTGCATCTTTTCATTTGCTGCCTTAGTGTCAAATAATCTTGAATGTGCCCGTAATGTTCATTTCTAGGGAGTTTTAGGGTCAAGAACAAGTGGATGCAAATCCTATTCGATTCCGGGGCATCTCACTCTTTTATAGCGCGTTATATCGTGGATCTTCATAGTTGGCCTACTTCGCGACTCGAAGTCCCTTTCGAGATTTCTGTGCCCGGTCATCTGCACTTGTCAACTAGAGGCATTCTCAATTGTCCAATACTGCTTGGTGAATTGCAAGTCGTCGACGATCTCATAGTCCTGGATATGACAGAATTCGACGTAATTTTGGGTATGAACTGGCTGGTCGCGTATCGAGCAAAACTGGACTGTGTGGCAAAGAGGGTCAATCTCAGTATCGATGACAAAGACTACAACGTCCATGTTAGGACCACCCGCAACCACCTGCAGGTAATTTCTGCTGTGCGCGCCTCTCGACTTCTTAGCCAGGGATGTTTTACTTGCCTTGTTTATGCTTCACAATTAGATGCTGTCATAACGCAACTTGGGTCTATCCCGATTGCTTCCGAGTTCCCTGACGTGTTCCCCGCCGAGTTGCCTGGAATGCCTCCTGTTCGTGAAGTAGAGTTCTCCATCGATGTAGAGTCTGGAACGCGCCCCATATCTAAAGCTCCATACCGCATGACACCGCGAGAACTGGATGAGCTTAGGTCGCAATTGGATGAGCTGCTTGAGCGTGGGTACATTCGTCCCAGCTCTTCTCCTTGGGGAGCTCCCGTTCTCTTCGTTAAAAAGAAAGATGGATCCATGAGACTGTGCATCGACTATCGGGATCTGAACAAAGTAACCATCAAGAATAAGTACCCCCTCCCGCGCGTGGATGACCTATTTGACCAGCTCAAAGGCAGTACCGTCTTCTCCAAAATAGATCTCAGGTCGGGTTACCATCAGTTGAAGATCAAGGAATCCGACATCCCCAGGACAGCCTTCCGGACTCGGTATGGACACTTTGAATTTTTGGTGATGTTTTTGGGTTGACTAACGCCCCTACCTGGATAAGTTCATCATTGTTTTCATTGATGATATCCTGGTCTACTCAAAGACTCGTGAGGAACATGCAACCCATCTTAAACTCTCTGTCCACTCTTCGTCAACACCAGCTCTATGCCAAATTGGCGAAATGTGAGTTCTGGCTGGATCGTGTTGCCTTTCTAGGGCATGCCATTTCAGGCGATGGACTTTCCGTTGATCCTGCCAAGGTTTCCGCTGTTATAGACTGGAAGCCGCCTTCTACCCCTACTGAGATTCGCAGTTTCCTTGGTTTGGCGGGCTATTACCGGCGTTTCGTCAAAGACTTCTCCTCTCTTGCTGCTCCCCTGACACGACTAACCCAAAACATGCCCGATTCGAATGGTCAGATCAATGTGAGCAGGCCTTTTCTGAATTAAAGCAACGTTTGTGTTCAGCGCCAGTTTTAGCTCTTCCTTCAGAGGGGTTGGACTTTTCAGTTTATACCGATGCTTCCGGAGTGGGCTTGGGCTGTGTCCTGATGCAATGAGATCGTGTTATTGCTTATAGGTCGAGACAATTGAAGACTCATGAACGCAACTACCCCACTCATGATCTAGAGTTCGCTGCGGTGGTGTTTGCTTTGAAGCTTTGGCGCCACTACCTCTATGGCGTGAAGTGTCACTTCTTTACTGACCATCAAAGTTTGAAGTATATTTTCGTTCAGAAAGATCTCAATCTTCGTCAGAGGCGATTGCTAGAATTCATAGCGGATTATGACCTGCATCTCACTTATGTGCCCGGGAAAGCCAATTCAGTGGCGGATGCTTTGAGTCGTCAGGCTTCAGTTGCCACCTGTGCACCCATGTCAGCTTCTCTCGCGGCCCTGATTGATGACCTCGAGCGGATGGACATATCCTTCTCACCTGGAGGCCAAGGAGAAGTCTCTGGTCCATTATGGGTAGAACATATGAAGGATCTGCAACCATCTGATCCCGCACTCCAGCGCATTCGCCGACAGGTTGAACTTGGTACTTTTCCAGATTTCTCTATCTCTGACGATGTTCTGCGTTTCCGAGGTCGCCTATATATTCCCAATGTCCCTGAGTTGTTGGATAATATTTGCCGAGAAGCTCACGAGTCCCGCACATCTGGCCATCCTGGCAACAACAAGATGTATCATGACCTGAAGCAGATCGTGTGGTGGCCTGGTATGAAGAATTATATCGCACGCTTCATCTCTCGATGTCTGACATGCCAGAAGGTGAAAACTCAGCGTCAGCGTCCTGGTGGACTTTTGCAGCCTCTGCCTATCCCTGAATGGAAGTGAGAAGATATCTCTATGGACTTCATCACGGGTTTGCCCCGCACTCCGAGGGGACATGATGCGATTTGGGTCATAGTAGATCGCCTGACTAAAGTGGCTTACTTCATCCCGTATAAGGAGGGTCATTCCACCGAGAAGATGACCCAGATTTATGTTTCTGAGATCGTTAGGCTCCATGAGATTCCTCTGCGGATTGTTTCTGATCGTGACTCAAGATTCGTATCACACTTCTGGAAGGGATTTCAGCAAGCTTTGGGCACGGATCTCAACCTAGTACCGCGTATCATCCGACGACCGATGACCAGACTGAGAGAGTTAATCAGATTCTCGAAGATATGCTACGGTGTTATATTTTGGACTACATGGGAGCTTGGGATGAACATCTACCCTTGGTTGAATTCGCCTACAACAACAGCTATCAATAGAGTCTCAAGATGGCTCCCTTCGAGGCACTGTACGGGCGTCGCTGTAGGACCCCGCTCTACTGGTCAGAGGTTGGTGAGAAGGTGGTGTTGGGTCCAGAGTTACTCCAGGAAATGGAAGAAGCCACCAAGAAGACTCGTCTTCAGCTTAGTCGTGCCATTGAGAGGCAGATAAAATATGCAAATCAGCGCCGCGGTCCGTTAGAGTTTGCTGTGGGCGATCAAGTGTTCCTGAAGGTTTCTCCTACTCCTGGGGTGAAACGGTTCGGTCGCCATCATAAGCTCAGCCCGAGGTTCGTGGGACCGTACTCCATCTCAGAACGTATTGGAGGATCTGCTTACCGTCTGGAGCTACCTGCTTCTTTGGTCGGTGTTCATGACGTCTTTCATGTCAGCCAGCTTCGGAAATATATCCACGATCCAAATCGTGTTCTTGAAGAAGTTCCAGTGACTCCTGAAGCCAATCTGTCTTATCCGATCGAGCATTCGAAGATCGTCGAATATCAAGAACGCAAGCTTCGCAAGAGAATCATTCCGATGGTGAAGGTACTTTGGCTGCATGGCAAGTCCGAGGAGTACACTTGGGAACTCGAGTCTGACATGCGCAGGAAGTACCCGCAACGCTTCTCTTAATCTTGGTACGTCTCTAAGTTTGACTTTCTTGTTATTTCAACATCTTTCATAGTTAGCTTTCATGCGTTAATCTGCGAACTTCTGTTTAAAGTATATGTCATCTGAAACTTCGTTGTTTAGTCTCATTCAAAGAGTTCTCAAGAAAGTTTCGGGACGAAACTTTCTAAGTGGGGGAGAATGTAACAACCCCTCCCGTTTTAAAATAATTTAAATACCTAAACCTACCACCCCTCATTTTAATAATAACAGTAATAATAATATAAACCAAACGTAAACCTACCCCCCCTCTTTAAAAGGAGCCGAACCGGTGCTCAAAATCCCGCAACCCGCACAGTCGCATTCCCGCAGCGAATCCTGATTCCCGTCTCCGTCTCCTGCGCACCCGACGACCCCGGATCCGCCGCCAGCACCTCCTACCGCCCCCGAGATTCCTCCCCGTGGCCGGAGATCCCTTCCTCTAGGCCCGGCGCCTCATTCTCTTGTTTCCCCGTCGTCTCCGGCGCTCCCCTTGGCCGACAACGCCCACATCAACTCCTCCTCTCTTGGCCGACTGTCCTCCTCATCAAGGCAGCAACCATCTCTTTCTCCTCCAAGTGGTTGACAACCACTGTCTCTCCCTCCGACGACCTCTCCCGCTCCGTTTGGGTCGGTGCTTGCGAGAAAGACGACTAGGGTTTCCTCCCCTCTCTTCCTTGGGCCGGAATTTGGCTTCTCTTGGGTAAGAAAACTCATCTTGCCTCCTAAGTTCAGTTTTCTCTTAATGTTTTTGCTAATTTTCGCTTCCCAATCGATGTAACCACGTCGATTCAACGTGTGTTCGTCATATATTCGACTAATCCAGTCTTGTTTGTGTTTTCCGGTGCATCTCCTCAGATCTAGTGGTGGAATCGCTCCAAGACCTCTCCGAATTAGAGTTTTTACGCATCCAAACGCCACCAAAATCCCCGATCCCTCGCGGTAGCCTCTTCTCCCCTCACTCTCGAGGGAGGTAAATTCCTAAACTCCTCTCATATTGTGTAGCGCTGTCATCAAATGCGCGTGCAAGTATAAGAACCTTATTATTGCTTTGAAGTATATTTTTGATCTTGGAACAAGTTTAGCTAGAGCCGTTAACCTCGCTTGCGCCATTTAGCTGTCGCTAGCGTTTTCAATGTCAGCTTAAGATAAGTAGAGAACTCCCTCTCACTTGCAAAACTTTAGATTTAATCTGGATACTTGTTCTTTTACAAATACTTTGTCTACAAAATTCTGAACTCTCATAATGTTGACATAACATAATATGATAAGTAACCACCTAAGCATGAAACATAAAGACAAATCCGTAGTTGTAAGCAAATCTTTGAATTTTAGCGTCTTATAGGGTATCTGTCTGCTGGCATGGTCACGACAGCATGATTACTTTTCTAATAAGACTTGCACCTAGATCTGAATGTGAGCCATGTGCGCCCGCTATAACACCTACATTTCATCGATCACGGCTTACAACATTTTTTTACATTAGGCTATACTCCGGAGTTAGCTAATATTTCAGAAATGTCTGTTGACCTGGTTTTTTGTATGTTTGGTAGCTTCGTACAAGATAGATCAGTACTCGAATATGTCTGTTTGTTCTTGCTCATATTTTAATTAATTAACTTGCTCCCGTTTAAATCTTAAGTTTTAAGACATTTTTCTTCTGTCTTGAATTTGCCTTAGGTTTCGTGACTGCGCCGCCTGCCCCCTGAGCTACCTCTCGTTCAGCTATTGTTTTGCTTAGATGTTTTCCTTTGTAGTTGCTTGTATCAGGTTTTATGAATCCTTTACTGTCTGTTCGTATATCATGTATTGGTTATGGTAAAACATTTTCTTTTGAATCATGGACAACTCATAGGATGTTTCTGATGTACTAAATCATTTCATTTTATGATATTTTCATTACTGTTGTTATTACATCTACTTCTAATTCAGCACTGTGTAGTATTAAATTTTTCAAGGAAATACATGTGCATTAACTCTCTCCGTTTTAAATTCTTAAGCGCTTCCGCATATATATATATATATATTATATTTTTTAAAAAAAACCATAAACTTTTCAACAAAACAGCTATTTAAACTTCAGATTTTCTCTGTATCCGCCTTAGTAGACATGGTTTCTTTTCGCCCATGCCTGTGACATCACGACCCGCCCGAAGCGCACTTTGACTTTCGTCGAGACGGGTCGTGATAGCCTAGGAGGGAAATCCTACACTCTAATCATTGTAGATGACTTCTCAAGATTCACTTGAGTGTTCTTTCTGAGATCTAAGGCAGATACCTTTAAAGTTCTTATAGATTTTCTCAGGACCATACTGATTGAGTACTCTACTCATGTTGCATTGATCAGAAGTGATCATGGTACAGAGTTTGAGTCTCTTCTTATGCATGAGTTCTGTGAGAATGAAAGTATCAGACACTGCTTCTCAGCTCCTAGAACTCCCTAACAAAATGGGGTAGCTGAAAGGAAAAATAGAATCCTGATTGAAGCTGCAGTCACATTACTTGCAGATGCTTATATGCCACTATCCTTTTGGGCAGAGGCTGTAAGCACAGCAAATTATGTACTGAACAGAAGTTTAATACATAAATTTTAGAGTAGGACTCTTTATGAATTACTTAAAGAAAAGAAACATAAAATCACATATTTTAAAGTATTTGGATGTGTATGTTATATACATAATAATAACAAGAAATACATTAGAAAGTTTGAAGGTAAGCCTGAAGAGAGAATTTTTCTAGGATATTCCCAAGTAAACAAAGTTTATATGGTGTTTAATTAATCATCTTTAAAAATTGGGGAATCTATACATGTTACTTTTGATGAAACTAACATGTCTTATAAGGAGAAAGATATTTCTACCAGTAATCCTTTGCAGGTACCTCATTTGTGTGAGAAATTGGATGGACTAAACCTCACCCAAGATGCTCCAACAAATCCTTCTCCACAAGTTGATGAAGACAGTGAAGAAGAATCTTTGGAAGAAGTTGAACCTCATTCAACAACAAATATAATTCCACAAGAGGAATTAATTCTAAATGCTGTTGCTGAACCAACTCCACCCACTGATCTTGTCACACTAAGGGATCACCCTAGATCCCAAGTGATTGGAGACATAACAGTAGATGTACAGACAAGACATCAACTCAACCAAGATGTGATGCATGCCTGTTTTCTTTCTCAAGTTGAACCTCAATCCATAACAGATGCTGAGCAAGATCCCCACTGGATCATTGCAATGCAAGAGGAACTCAACCAGTTTGAGAGATGTAGAGTTTGAAATTTGGTTCCAAGACCCAAAGACTACCCAGTCATTGAAACCAAATGGGTATATAGAAACAAACTAGATCCCCAAGGTGCAATTGTGAGGAACAAGGCTAGGCTTGTTGCTCAATGATATAGGCAAGAAGAAGACATAGACTATGATCAAACCTTTGCACCAGTTGCAAGGTTAGAAGCAATTAAAATCTTTCTTGCCTATGCTGCCTACAAAAAGTTTAAAGTCTACCAGATGGATGTAAAAAGTGCTTTTCTAAATAGAGTGCTAAAAGAAGAGTTTATGTTAAACAACCTTCAGGTTTTGTCTCTCCAACCCATTCCTCTTAGTATTTAGATTGCATAAAACCCTCTATGATTTAAAGCAAGCTCAAAGAGCTTGGTATGAGACCTTAGCTAGCTTTCTGATAGCGCATGAATTCACTAGAGGCATAGTAAACAAAACATTATTCACTAGGCACTATAAGGATAAAATCTTGTTAGTACAAATCTATGTGGATGACATCATATTTGGGTCTACTGACTTTAAACTATGCAAGAGGTTCTCTGACCTCATGCATTTTAAGTTTGAGATGAGTAGCATGTGTGAGCTCTCCTACTTCCTTGGTCTCCAAGTAAAGTAACTACCTGATGACATCTGCATCTTCCAAGCTAAGTATGCTAAAAAGATTCTTAAGAATTTTGGGATGGATGATGCCTCAGCAAAGAAAACACCTATGACTACTAATGCTGTAATAGATTCTGATACACATGGGAAACCTGTTGACCAGAAGTTATATAGGGGCATTGTTGGGTCCCTATTATATCTTACAGCTAACAGACCTGATATAATGTTTGCCACATGCCTTTGTGCTAGGTTTCAAGTGAACCCTAAAGAATCTCACGTAATTTTCCTAAACAAATTCGAGATATATAAAGAGTTGTCCTAGTCTAGGGCTATGGTATCATACAGAGTCAAAATTTGATTTAACTGGATATTCAGATGCTGACTTTGCTGGATGCAGTGTTGATAGAAAAAGTACCTCAGGAACTTGCCAGTTACTTGGTATGAGACTAGTGTCTTGGTTCTGTAAGAAATAATCATCTGTGTGTACCTCAACAGCTGAAGCAGAATATATAGTAGCTGACAGTTGCTGTTCACAGATGTTGTGGATTCAGAATCAACTCCTATACTATAGTTTCAACTTAAGTAATTCAACTCTACTATATGATAACACGAGTGTTATATCCATAGCACAGAATCCAGTCCATCACAGTAGGACTAAACATATAGATATTAGACATCATTTCATTAGAGAGTGTGTAGACAAAAACAAAATTAAACTGTCTATATCTATACTGATTTACAAAGAGCTGATAGTTTCACCAAACCCTTGGATGAAAGAAATCACTTGTTCTTTATAAATCAGCTTGGAATGATCAATGGAGAAGCCTTAGTTTAATTTCTGTCTGCACTCGACGAATTTGCCAAAGTTCGTCGAACGGAGCTCGACGAACTGAGGAAAGTTCTTGAGATATTCGTCGAACGGAGATCGACGAACTCTCTGTGAGTGAAGTTGTGTTCGTCGACCGAAGATCGACGAATCTGCTTCAGAAAACTTTCGTCGAACGGAGCTCGACGAAATGTCTTCAAATCTTCAGATTGAGCTTGACGAATTGTTTACCTCCAAATTATTTCGTCGACCTCAGATCGAAGAATTATTTAATTTTTCGTGGAACGGAGTTTGTCGATTCATATTCTAGAAAACCTTATATCTAGGTTTTCTTCGACCTTCGTCGCGCGCTTTCAGTTCCCTTGCACTTGATCTTCGTTTTTCTCTTGCAGGTGAACTAATGACGATTCCAGCAGGAGATCTTGCTGTAATGAAATTCGACACCGGCTTTGATGTCGATTTTGATTCCTTCCAGCATTCAGACCCAATCTTCCTGGAAATCCTGCAACTGCTTGAAGAACAGCAGTTAAAGACTCTGATGTCAACCAGGATCAAACTCGTCAGCGCTGAAATCAGAGAGTGGGTCTATAGTTCCTCCACCACAGATGAGAACACTCTGACAGGGACAGTATCAGGTAATGCCATTTCTCTTACTCACGCCGTCCTAACAAAAATTTTTGGGTTAAGTAATGGTGAAGAAGAGTTGGAAATTGATACCGAGGAATATGATGTGATGCTGGGTATGATGAGTTATTCTGGAGAAACCCCAAATAAGTTGATGAAGAAACACATGTCTGCTGAATTTAAATTCCTAGCAGACATTGTGAGCAAAGTGCTGATGGGTAAGCACACTGCACATGACTATATCACCAGACAACAATTCCTGGTTATGTGTGCTGTGGTTAACAAGAAAAAGGTAAACTGAGCTTAGATCATGTTTGATCTGATTAAGAAAAAGAATACAAAAAAGAGGTTTGCTTTGGAAGAATATTAGGAATCTTCCTGAAGGAGAAGACTGCTGAATCCCTGGTCTCCCCGACCATATTCATCAATGCCTCCAAGAGGCTCACCTGTGCCCTTTTTGGCAAATGGGAGAGGACCATCACTAAGCCCTCCAAGGCTCCATCCTCTTCCTCCAGGCCTTCTGAAAGCACAAGGGCAGTAATAGCCTCTCCCTCACCCTCAGAAGCAGCTCCCTCCTCCTCCAACATTTCTTCTCTTCAACAACCACAACAACAACCACAACAATCAGTTCATATTCCTACTACAGCTCCATCTCCTGCAACTTCTCCACAAATAAATATCACTGAAATTCCCTCCTCTCCCATTCAGGAATACCATCAACCCTCTCCTTCCCAATCACCACAACCATCTCCACCTCAATCCCTCCTTCCACCTCACTTAACTATCCAAGATCCTGACACCTTTATCTCCTCTGACACATTCAATATTGTGATTCCCCCATCCTACCCACATCAAGAACCCGTCTCCACACCACAAATTCCACCTCTACAAAAGCTCCTCCCTCTATCCCCTTCCCTTCCCTAGTCCAAACAGACCTTCCATCTTCTGCACCTGACTCCACACATACAAACATGTCCAGTGTATTTTCTGTTTGCTCCAATTGTGGTCATCACAATCCCTACTCCTCCATTGCTCCAGAATCTGTCTATTTAAACTTCTATGATATTGTTTAAGATGTACTTGCATTCATCTCTCCCTCTCTTCAAATTCTTTTAAATAAAGCTTTAGCTCCTCTCACTGCCTCCATCCAAACTCTATCTGCCCAAGTTGCTGCTCTATCTCCTGTCCCTTCTTCTGAGGGACTGGCTCCAGGACCCTCTGCAGCCAGTCAGGGGGAGATGCTTCATGATGAAGAAGCTCCAGTAACAGCAGAAGCAGAGTTTGAAGCAGCAGCAGCAAAAGAAGTAGCAGAAGCAGAAGCAACAGCAACAAAAGAAGCAGCAGCAACAAAAGAAGCAGCAGAAGCAGATGCAGCAGCAGAGTTTGATTCCTTTATGACTGATTCTTCTGAAGATATACCAGATCCTTCTAAAATCATAGACTTAATAGACTCAGATACTGAGATGGATGAGCCTATTTTGGCTGAACTAGATACTGCTAGTGATTTTATTATAAATCCCACAGTAGATCTATTACATTTATTGAGTATTTTTGATATAGCTTATTTGAATAATCTGCCAGCAGACAACATCAATCCATTTATGGCTATAGTCCCATACACCTCTCCCATAAGCGCCAAAGTTGCCAAGCAACTAAAGGCCAGTTTTGCAGTAACAGAGACTCCAGCCATTCCATCTCCGCCACAAGTTGTTTCCCCCATTGTCTCATCTCCTCCTGCCCCAGTTTTTGTTATGGATGATTCACCACTGCCTGATCTTGATGCACTGATCATGACAGATATAGAAGAAGAAAATAAAACAGTGGCTGAAAGCACTGTTATATATAGCCCTTCTGTTCCAGCTCCAGCTCCATGCAGTTCTCCTCCTCCAGCTCCTATTCAGGCTGAAAAGCCAATTGATAAATCAGTACTAAAGACCATTGATGTCTTATATGATGCTCCTCAAGATTCTGATGATGAGAATGATGATGAAGAGCACTCAGATGATGAGCCCAAGAAAAGGAAAGTATCTAAGAAGAGGAAAGCTCCTCCACCTCCTGCCCCAAAGCCAAATCCAGCAAATGACACTCCTTATTATATACTCCAGAAGATTACACCTTACAAGGGCATGCCAGCATGGATGTGGCTGTCCAAAAACCAGCAAAAAGATATGAAGAAAAGCAGAAGATATTCCCCCATCTCCTCAAAGATACAGAAAGGATCCTCCTCCTCCTCCACCTGCTGCTGGTGCTTCCAGTTCTTCAACTCAAAGGACTACCCAGTTTCAAACTTATCAAAGATAGCAGGGTAGGTCCTCATCTTCAGGAAGCAACCAACAAAGGCATTATTCATCTGGCAAGTAGCAGCATCAACAACATCAACAACAACAATTCACTGAACATCAAAAGGCTGAAAGCCCCAAGAGACCTGCTTTCCCTCCTGTACCATTTGAAGATCCAGAGACAGCTACAACAGCTAGGATGGCCAGGTTTCATGAACTGGTTGGTCTTTCCATGATTAACAAAGCTAAAGCTGAAGGGAAGGATTCCTCTCAATACTCTATAATGTCCAAGTACAGAAAAGAAGAACTGAGCAGGTTTGCTAAGGCTAACAAGTTTTTTAATGTTGATGATTATATGAAACTGCATCCAGAAGCAGTAGTGCGCAGTGCTACATCTCTTAATATCATTGGGGCTGCTGACATGACAATGACCAAGGCTCAAGCTGCAGATCCTAACAGGGAAATTATATTTACACAGTCTGAAGACAAAGCCAAAGAGGAGAAGCACAAGGAACAAAGAAAGAAGAAATAAATTATAAACTGTTTTCAGTCTTTCTGTTATTCTAAAAACTGCTTGTTTATATTTTGATACAAAGCTCTGTGTGTATATATAGCTGCTGCACATTTAAATTTTTCATGCCAGATATATGTTTTATTGCTTTGTATATTTTGTATGTCTGTAATTAGTGACCTTACCCAAATAGAGAGAGATTGTTGGATCCCTAGTTGGATTTGAGCTAGGTTCACTAAATTAGGATGTTTGACCCAACATGTATAGCTAGGGTCATGTATGTGTCCTAGAGTCTAGGTTATGTCCTTAGAGTCAACACTATATGGACCAGCCATCAACAGACTGCAGAAGACTCAAGATTTAGAGAAATTTCAAACACTCAGGAAATGAGTTCGATGTTCGTCGAACTCAGGTCGACGAAAGTCATGCTCAGCTCGACAAACTTAGAGAAAATTCTCTGAGCTGAGCTCGACGAACTTGAATCTCAGGTCGACGATTTCCAGAGTATACTTCAACATTCCAAGTCCAGAATTTTTCACTTAACTCCAGTCGACGAACTTAGTTCTGAGAAAGAAAGCATGCCACCATATTGTGTTTACGAATATCGCAATCCCACAGTAAGAAATTCAACTACTCTTAAATAACAATTACTAGGTTATTTAAGAGCACATTTGTAATCTAATTATGTGAGCCACACTGAATAATTAAATTACTCCAGATTGTGCAGAGAAATAAATACCATATAGCTTAGTAATGCATGATGAAGCTAGACATAAAGTATCATGAAATTTACAATGTGTAATTGCATTACATACACCCACAGTAAGAGTATACTACTAAGAATTGATGAAAGAAAATTTTAAATAAACAACAAATTTCAGATCAGCGTCCCCTTTCTCATACGGCCTACAGTTCGTATGAGCCTCAGTCGAGGGGTTGTCATCCGCAGTTCCAGACTTGAAGTTTTTCAGTTACGAGCCATGTTCCATTCAAGGAGCACCTCAGTTCAGTTCAAGCCATCTTCGGGTCGCCATTTGCGCTCCAAAATCTGTCGTAACCTGCAAATCATAAAATTAGGATACCAAACTTTAGTAAAAAAATAGGGTATCTAATAATCCGTATAAGTAAAAACTCATGTAACAAGATATAAATCATAATGCATATTTTCAGAAGACATTATAATTTTGCAATTAGGTGATTCGAAAGCACACAGTAATAAGCTAAATACATATTTTCATATACAAGTTAGTTATATATTTTTCTAGTATTACTGGTAATAGTCTTTCTTACTCTCTAGTGGTCCTGACCCAGTTGGAACTTATTTTTACAAGGGTCATCATTGGGGAGCTGCGTTTAGAATAAGCAGCGTGGTCTTTCGTTCAGTTTGTTCTACTTTACAGTTGTTTTTCCAGTTCAGTTATTGTATCTTTATTTTGAACTTGTATCTGAATGATTTAACGATTTTGCTGTATCAGATAATGTTTTAGTTTTCAGTAAATGCAAACTGTTTGGCTCTTTTCTTTATTAATGAATCTGTGAAATAGCTTTTGAGGTACACTTATTTACCCATTTTCAATCTTTTTTACTTATGTTGTAAACTTACTTTTAGTATTCTAATTAATCATGTCATCTATGTACTAGTTTTAATACCAGTTCTTAGTCTACTTCTTATCATGGGACCCAGTCGGACTGGTGATTTGTTGTTAAAATAGGTTGGGGTGTTACACATTGGTATCAGAGTCAGGTTCAGGATCCCATGACCCAGAAAAATTCACAGAGCCACAGAGCCGTATGATTGTATCAGAATCATTCTATCGTCAGTAGTGTCACCAAATCTTGTCTAACTTTAAATATGTCTGTGTATGGAAATATCATCCATTTTAAATCTTTCTTTTGTGTCTCTCAGTAATAGTTTCTTTTTCTACGTCTTATAGACACCTCGTATCAGTGAAGCAGGCAAACCCTCTCGTCAGAATCTTGCTCCTGAAGTCGTCATTAGAGCTGTCACGGTTCCGGTTCGGTTCCGGTTCGGTTCCAGTTCTACTAAAACCGTGAACCAAACCGTTAAGGTAATGGTTCTTCAAATTAGAACCAAAACTTATTTTGTTTAACCGTTTCTGGTTTTGGTTCCGGTTCCAGCATAATTTTTGGAACCGTCTTGTCAACGGTTCCGGTTATGGTTTAGCAAGAATCAAAATCAAACCTGTCACTAACGGTAGTCCGGTTTTATGCGGTTTGGTCCGGTTTCAATCGGTTTCAACTAAACCAAAACCAAACTTGGCATAATGAAAAAACGCGGTCTGCGAATAGTAAAACTCAAAAAACATCGAAATAGATAAATGAAGTTGCGCACTCCTTGGCGGTCTCTTCCGCGATCGGTAGGCTAGTATTCGTCGCCTTCCTATGCGTGTAGACTTGCTATGACGTCTAGTCGGCTTGCGTGCGTCTTGTCGGCATGCTTCTATGCGGTTCCGTCCGGTTCCAATTGGTTCCAACTAAACCCAAATTTGACGGAATGAAATAAAAGCGGTTTGCAAATAGTAAAACTCAAAATAACATCAAAATAGAAATATTTAAGTTGCGCACTCCTCAGTGTTCTCTTCCACAATTGGTGGACTAGTATCCGTCGCCTTTTTTCGTGTGTAGACTCGCCACGACGTCGAGTCGGATTGTATGTGTCTCGTTGACATGCACAACCGTAACAATCAGCTACAATTAGCTATCTTTCATGATTACTATTAATTAATAGTTGTATATCTTTTATATTTTTTAAATATAATATTTCAGAAAAATATGTGAGAAAAATTGAAAATACATTATGTAACTATATGAAAATCAAAACTGCACTGCAAAAACCGACTTTAAACCGCACCAATGTCAAACCATACCACATGGTTTTGATGCGGTGCGGTTTTGTTCAGTCCAAAACCGATCCCCTTTGCTGCGAATACGATTTGGGTTCAAACTGCACGAGCTTCACTCATGATTGTAAATATAGATATTATAGATAGATTATAAAATAATAATAATATTATAATAATATTAATAATAATAATAATAATAAACGGGTTGCTGTTCGGATCAGGTTTAAAAATCTTGAAACCGCCCAAGACTTGTCTATTGCGGTTCCGGTTCTGGTCCGGATAATAAAATGTAAGAATCACACTCGGACCAAATGTTGTTAACGGTTCCAAAATTCAAACTGGAACCCGAATAATTTGCGAACGATTCGGTCTAGTTCTTTGCGGTTCCAGTTCGGTTTACGGTTTTCGGTTTTAAGTGACAACTCTAGTTGTCATGAGTGACGCCAATGCGCTAGCGGAACTAGCAGCGCTAGCAGTATCAGAACCAACTGATCTGACAACCCAAATTTCCAAGGCGGTAGCCGTAGCATTGTTTGAATTTCAAAAAGGTCAACCTGCACGGACTCTAGTACCAGTACTAGCACCTGCAGTCGTGGAGGTCGGGATGTATCGTTTGTTAAGGAACTTTAGAGATCTCCACCCCTCCAACTTCAGTGGAGAAGAAACCCCAATGGAAACTGATGATTAGGTATTGAATACTAGGGATCTGTTGTACATAATGCAGTGCTCGGAGAATAAAAATGTGCCATTAACAACCTTCCTCCTTCAGGGTGAAGCAAAAATTTGGTGGACAAAGAGCCTAACAGACGATCCTGCTGGTAAGAAATTGAGTTTTACATTTTTCTTCTATTAGAAATTGTAATCTATCTACTGGGGTATTTATGCGACCTTATCTTAGACAGGTTGTTCGACAAATATGTTTACCTGGAGTGACTTTTCTACGACACTCACAAACTGGTTCGTACCCCCTTCCGCACGTCGAAGTCTCCCGGAGAAGTATATCATGCTCTTTCAAGGCGATGAGGTCGAGAAGTGCAACCGATTTGTTGATGGCCTTCGTGACTCATTAAGGCAACCGCTGATGACTTTGGTCAATGCTGATTAGAGAAGCCTGGTAGATACTGCGAGGAGATTGGAGGCCGATCAATGACGAGTTCAGAGACGCATCATTTTTTGTTCCAAGCGGTCCCATGAAGCGTCTCAGCAACAGCAGAATAGGAGCAACCAGGGTAATAATTGGAGTAAGAAGAAGAGGTCGGGTGATAAGAAGGGGAATTAGCTCGAGGCCAAGGGTAAGGACTATCCCCTCTGCCCAAAGTTCAACTGCTATCATCCAGGAGACTGCTTGGCTGCTTCTGGAGTTTGCTACAAATGCCAACAACTAGGGCATTTTGCTCGTTCCTGCCCAAGATCTACAGGTAATCAGGTAATATAACTTTAAGACTAAAGCTTCTCGATAAATTATTTCAACCTTAGCCTAAATTCATTCCTGTTACATGCCTCACAGTCAAAGTTTGAGGTTGGCGGTCCAAGTAAGGCGGACAAGGGAAAGACGTTGATGAACGCTAACCAAAAGCCAGCTCCAGGACGAGGTTTAGTCCAACCCAGAGCTTATGGTCTTGGGCACCGGGAGGCCAAGGAGGTGGATAATGTGGTCACAAGTATGAAATTTTCTCTGAATTAAATTGTTAGGTATTCCCTCCAGTAACACGTAACTCAAGTTTATAAGTTTGGATTTAGGAATACTCATGATTCAGAACGTACCCTCCAAGGTTCTCTTTGATACGTGAGCCATCACATTTTTTCATTACGGAATCTTTTACTCATAAACTCGGTCTAGAGATCCACCCAGAAGCGTCATCGTTAAACGTTTTGATGCCTAATGGTTATATTATGCAAACCGGTTATAAGTGTAGGGTCCTAGTACATTTCTTGGAAACTAAAATTATTGCAGAGGCATCCCTCCTACCCATTACTGAATTTGAATTGATATTGAGAATGAACTGGTTATCTGATGTGAACGCTAAGATAGACTACAGGAGCAAATAAATTCAATTAGAAGGTTCCAATCGGTCCCTTATTTTGTATGGTGGCATGAAAGATGTTTCTAAATTAATTATCTCCTCCGTTAAGACCATCAAGAATATTAGTGCGGGTTGCACAACTTTTTTGATTTTAATGCATGTTGAAGCTAAGAGCACCCTTCTGGAAGTGGAAGTAGTGCGAGAATTTTCAGATGTCTTCCCAGAGGAACTGCCTGAAGCCCCTCCCGTTAAATAAGTTGACTTTCGAATTGATCTTATTCCAGAATCTCGATCAGTAGACAAGACTTCTTATCGCATGACCCCCAGGGAATTAGCACAGTTAAAGATCCAGTTGCAGGTGTTGTTTGATTTGAGTTTTATCAGGCTCAACACTTCTCCTTGGGGTTCTCCTATTCTATTTGTTAAAAAGAAGGGCGGTAGCTTGAGATTATGCATCAACTACCCCGAGCTGAATAAACTCACCATTAAGAACAAATACTCACTTCTCAGGATAGATGATTTGTTCAACCAACTTAAAGGGTCTTGCACTTATTCCAAGCTAGACTTGAGATCGAGTTACCATTAGTTAAGGATTCGAGCCGAAGACATTCAAAAGATAGCTTTCCGCACGAGATACAGACACTTTGAATTTGTGGTCATGCCATTCGGGTTGACTAATACTCAGTCAGCTTTCATGGACTTGATGAATCAGATGTTCTGAGAGTTTTTGGATCGTTTTGTTATCATCTCTATATATGCCATTTTGTTATATTCCAGGAGCAAGGAGGAGCACGTCACCCTTTGTTTTAAATGTCCTTCGACATGTCTGACATGTCTCCCAACATGTCATTTTTAGGGCAAAACGATATGTTTTTCTAGAAAAATAGATTTTCCTTTTGTAAAATATAGACCGATATGTCTGATTTTTTCCGATATATCGGCCGACACGACTTTTAAATATATCTTATATTATTTTGTTTTATGTTATATTAGTAGACTAGTAACATATATTTAAATCATATATATATTATGTATGTTTAAGTCGATTAAATTTATTATTTCGATTTTTTAACGTTTTATTTTTATAATTATTTTGTATAATTGTTCCGCAATTTTTTAATTGTATATTACAAAAAATATGTAAAACAATTAATACATTTATTAGTTGATTATTTGTATGTTTTTTATATAAATTTATTGTTATCAAAATAAAATGATTGTATATTATTAAATATATTTTATAATGTATCAGTTTGTATTTGTTAATAATATTTTATCTTAAATAGTATTCGATTTTATTTTGTAATATAAATGACTCATTTTTATTTATTTGTTATATTATTTTTTTATTTTTATAACATATAATTACAGTTAGCACATATAAAAATAAATTTTTTAATTATAAAACATGAAAATTTGATTTTTTTTAATATTCCCGACATGTCTCTGATATCCGACATCCGACATTTAAATACTCAATCTGATGTCGCCGATATCCGATATTTAAAATATTGATGTCACCCATCTGCGTACTGTTTCGAGCACACTCAGGGAGAATTATTTATATGCAACATTCTCGAAGTACGAGTTTTGGCTTTCTGAGGTGACATTCTTGGGTCATGTTAGCAGTCAGAAAGGTCTTGCGGTGGATCACAAAAAAATAGAATCCATCGGAGTTTGGCCAAGATCGAAGGCAATTTGAGAGGTCCGCAGTTTTCTTGGTCTGGCAGCTTATTACAGGAGATTTATCAAAGATTTCTCAAAAAATTGCTCTATCTATGACTTTCTTACCAAGAAATAGAAATTTTTAATTGGATTGTAGAATGCGAATTGGCATTTAAGGAATTGAAGACCAGTTTGATGTCTGAGCCGATCCTATGTTTACCTTTGGGTGTAGATGGTTTCCAGATTGATAGTGACCTTCTGGCCAGGGTTTAGGTTGTGTACTGATGCATCATGGGAGAGTCATAGCCTTCACATCCAGATAACTAAAATTGCACGAGAAGAATTATCCTGTTCACGACTTGGAATTAGCAGCGGTTATACGTGCACTGAAAATTTGGAGACACTACCTCTTGTGGTTTGTTGTGAAATCTTTACAGATCATGAAAACATCAAGTATATCCATTGTTTTAAATGTCCCCCGACATGTCCGACATGTCCCCCGACATGTCCGACATGTCCCCCGACATGTCCGACATGTCCCCCGACATGTCCGACATGTCCCCCGACATGTCCGACATGTCCCCCGACATGTCCGACATGTCCCCCGACATGTCCGACATGTCCCCCGACATGTCCGACATGTCCCCCGACATGTCCGACATGTCCCCCGACATGTCCGACATGTCCCCCGACATGTCCGACATGTCCCCCGACATGTCCGACATGTCCCCCGACATGTCATTTTTTAGAGGAAAACGATATGTTTTTCTCAAAATAATAGATTATGTCCATTTGTAAAATATCGGCCGACATGTCCGATCTTTTCCGATATATCAGCCGACACAACTTTTAAATATATCTCCCACTATTTTATTTTATGTTATATTTGTAGACGAATATCATATATTTAAATCACCTACGGATACTATATTATGTATGTTTAAATAGATTAAACTTATTATTTCAATTTTTTAATGTTTTATTTTTACAATCAATTTTGTATAATTGTTTCACAAATTTTTAATTTCATATTAAAAAAAAAGGAAAATATTTAATACATTTATTAGGTGATTGTTTCATATTTTTAATATAAATTTATAAGTTTGAAAAAACTTATAATAAATTAAGTATTTTTCACTTTTTAATTTTTTAATTTACAATAAACTTATTGTTATCAAAATAAAATTATTATATAGTATTAAATATATTTTACAATGTATCATTTTGTATTTGTTAATAATATTTTTTCTTAGATACTATTTAAATTTGTTTCATAATATAAATGACTCATTTTTTATCTATTTGTTATATTATTTTTCTATTTTTATAACATATAATTATAGTTAATATACATTAAATAAAAATTTTAATTATAATATATGGAAATCCGATATTTTAAAATATCCCCGACATATCTCCGACTTCCGACATTTAAAAACACAATCCGATATGTGTCTGACATCCGATATTTAAAACATTGAGTATATCTTTGAGTGGCAGGAATTCAATTTGAGGCATCGTAGATGAATGAAATTCCTTTCAGATTATGGTGTGGATATCCAGTACCATCCGGGTAAGACAAATGTGGTAGTAGATGCTCTCAGTAGAAGGGGTTCGAACTACTCCATCACACAACAAGAGGAGTTTGTTTGAGAGCTGGAGAGAACAGAGATCATGGCTGTACCGCGCTCCAGTTTTGGTTCTGGACATTTAGCTTGGATGGGGATCACTTGTGATATTAAAGATAGGATCAGGACAGCTCTACCCGTAGATCCGAAGATGGTAGAATTTTTGGAGTTGGTGCAGTCTGGGCAGAAGGAAGTTTTTGCTATTCATGATGGTTTGCTACTCCATAAAGGAAGAGTGTGCATCCCTGATGTCAGCCACCTGCACGAGAACATCCTTAGAGAGGCTCATAATTCCAAGTACTCAATATATCCGGGCAACACAAAAATGCACGCAAACCTTAAGAAGTCAGTTTGGTGGCAAGGGTTGAAGGGAGATGTAGCAGAGCAAGTTGGGGAGTGTGAAACTTGTAGGTTGGTTAAAGCCGAAAGCCAGAGATCAGAGGGCAAGTTGCAAGCACTTTCTATTCCATAGTGGAATTTTGAAGACATATCGATGGATTTTGTTCATGACCTTCCCAGCTCGCAGAAGGTGAATGATTCTTTGTGGGTTATAGTTGACCGTAAGATTGTAGATGTCAGATGTCGGGTTCATGTCGGTTTGGGTTTGAAATGTCGTATGTCGGATTGCGGGGGATATATCGGAGATATTTTACAATATCTGATTTTAATATTTAAATAAATATTACATTATTTATAAACATATTTTTTGGAAATAAGTAAAATTGTACAGACAAATAACTATAACAATGTATAGACAAATAAGTATTTATAACATTTTCTTTAAAATAATTTTGAAAGATAAAGGAGAAGCACATGTAATTATGTAAAGTTGGAGGGGAGTTTTTCTTACCACAGGAGAAACAAAAATCACTGTAGATTTACACAAGGAAAGTTATAAACTTATTTATTGCAAGAAAGAAACATAATTATAGCATAAATAAGAATCTTACAGTAACACAAGTTTAATAAAACTTTTAGATCTTATAACTTGATCAATATAATAACTCCAAATAAAACTTTCAATTGTCGCAGAAAAAAGAAGAAAGAAGAAGGGGGCTTACAGTGGAGTGAAGTAGCAGAAACCCTAAAGCCCGACATCGACTTCTCGCGTCCTCGCCTGCGATGCCAATTCGTAGAAAGCCCGGCGTCGTTGTCTACTCCTCGCCTGCGATGCCGATCCGTTGCCTCGTTACCGGAGAAGGAGCTGTCGAGTGTCGACCACTCCGCCAGAGCGACTCTCCCGTAAAATTTAGGGTAGAGCGAGAAATGACGAATGCGTGAAATGGACTCATAAAGTAAAAAAATATGGGTCCCGTGAAATGTGTTTTTTATATATTAAATATAATAACCGAAATATCGGGTTAGAGATATATCGATATATCGGGATATATCGCCGTTTTTTTACAAAACGATATTTTTGTCAAACAAATCGGTTTCGTTGCGGTTTGCACTCAAAACCTTTATGTCGGCCGACATGTCGGACATGTCGGCCGATATCTACAACACTGGTTGACCGTCTCTTCAATGTTGCCTACTTCATTCCAAATAAAAGGACAGATCAAGGTCAGAGATTAGCTCAATTGTATGTGGATGAGATTGTTCGATTGTATGGTGTTTCTAAGATTATCATTTCAGACAAAGATGATAGGTTCACCTCGAAGAAATGGAAATATGTCTAGTAACGTTTGGGCACCAAGTTAAATTTCAGCACAGCTTTCCACCCTCAAACAGATAGGCAGACAGGACGCACCAATAGAACCATGAAAAATATGTTCAGGACAAAGTTTTCAGGATAGAGATCCTAGATGAGATCATTTTGAGGTAGGATCAGATCAGATAGTAGGGTCGGATCGAGGATCGCTTTACAAAAGCAGGATCGATTTACAAAATCTGGATCGTAGAATCGTAAGATCCTATAATCGGGATCGCGATCCTGACAACCATGGTTCAGGATGCGCACTTTAGACTTTGGTGGTAAATGAGAGAAGTACGTCACTCTAGTTGAGTTCTCTTACAATAATAGCTTCCATGCAAGTATTGGTATGACACCCTTCAATGCTCTTTATGGCAGTCGTTATTGGACGCCACTATGTTGGGCTAAAAATGAAGAGAGAATTGCTAGCGCAGATACTTAGATTGACAAGACCACCGCCCGAGTAAAACTCATTTAGGAGTGTATGAAAATAGCTCAGGACAAGCAAGCCAAGTATTATGATCAGAAGTACAGGACAGTGGAATTTAGTGTCAGAGACTTTGTTTATCTAAACGTCAGACAAGTTAGGGGTGTCTCTCGAATCAAGCAGATGAAAAAATTGAGTGCAAGGTTCGTTGGTCATTTCGAGGTGTGGAGCGCGTAGGTGAGGTTGTATACAGGTTGGTCTTATCCGAAGATTTGGGTGGATTACATGACGTGTTCCATGTCTCCTATCTGAGGAGAGCAGTCAGAGATCCCAGTCAAATAATCAGTACCGAGGAAGCACCAATCGAATCAAATCTTAGCATCAGTATCAAACCTTAACATCAGTATCAAACCTTAACATCGGTATCAAACCAGTCAGAATAGTGCACTCAAAGATCCAAAAGTTAAGGAACAGAGAGATCCGTTTTGTTAAAGTCCTTTTGATGAATTGTGGTCGAACAGAGTATACTTGGGAAAGAGAAGATGAACTCCGGAACAATGAAGATTATGCCTTCCTGTTTGACTCAGGTATGTTTGTAATTTTTAAGGACAAAATTTTTTTAGGAGGGGAGATTTGTAACACCTGAAAAATTTATGCGTCTCGCTCTGTGAATTTACAGAGTCCGATCGTGAGCATAATTGATCGAACCTTTGTCGCGGTGAGGTATGTTTTTATTTTGGTCTTTTACTCATATTAATTAATAAATCATGTGAAGTTAACCGAATGAAGCTTAAAATTTGTGCGTAACAAAATTTGGAGGATCACGGGAGAAAATACACTTTAATTAAAACGTGTCATAAGTGGCAGTGACTATTTTGTTTTGTATTTCTAGTTCCTTCCATATCCTACCCCATTAAGAAGTTTTGTGTAGCGTCATTTCCATCTGTATTAGTCGTACTGCATCACATGATTTTCGCTCCCGTAACCACTGGGTAATTAGAATCATTCACGCCTTAAAATCTTCCTCCCGTAACTCCACTCAAAGCCCTAATTCTTCCTCTCTGCCGTTCGACAACAGTGACGTTCCCTCTCCGTCTCACAGGCGGCTCGCGCGGAAGCGAACATCAATCCCTTCTCCCCGTCGGCGGTCCTTCCATTCGACTGTGCCAGAAGCTAGCCCAGGTCGGCGACCGCTTCTTTCCCCAGCAGTCTTTCCCCAGCAGTAGCCTCGTTGACTTTTTCCCTGTTTCTGTCTGCCCTCTTTGTTGGGTCCATTGCCCATAATGTTCCCAAGATTTGATTTGAAGAGGCATCTCCATCAACACTAAGAGCATAGTCGTATTTGATGTTGTTTAAGCTCATCATGTGCAGGATGTTACATGGAACAAGTGATGTGACAGGTGGTCACAAAGTGAAGATGCTGGAAAGGCAGGAAGTAACCTAAGTGGCCAAGTCAGGTAAACTCTTACCTATGTTGTGGGATGACAGAAATCTGTCTATGCCCACAGACGTTAAGTGATGAAGACACACTCAACGCCATACATCAAAAGGTTGTGAGTAGAACTCAGTTCAGGAATTCGTCGAACTGAGTTCAGAGTTCGTCGAGCTGAGCTCACCATTCATCGAGCTAAGTTCAGAGTTTGAGACTCTGAGTTCGTCGAACGCAGTTCAGAGAATTCGTTGAACTGAGTTCAGAGTTCGTCGAGCTGAGCTCGCCATTCGTCGAACTCAGTTCAGTTAGTTGAACTAAATGACAGAAAGTTTTTTCGAAGGAAAAAAGCATTGAGTGGTAAAGACACACTCAACGCTCTCAACGCCAGAGTGAGAGAAATGTTGGTCTCCGCAAAACCGCTGAGACAGGAGTTGGTCTCAGCAAAACCGCTGAGACTGGAGTTGGTTTCAGCAAAAACCGCTGAGACAGTAGTTAGTCTCAAGGAAAATACGCTGAGAGAAATGTTGGTCTCAGCAAAATCGCTGAGATAGGAGTTGGTCTCAACAAAACAGCTGAGACAGGAGTTGGTCTTAGCAAAACCGTTGAGAAGAAACCGCTGAGATAGAGGACAAAATCAACTGAGAAGAAGAAAACGTTGAGACCGCTGAGAAGAAACCGCTGAGACAGAAAACAGTCTCAGCTGTGAAGAAAGAACCGCCGAGATAAGTGTTTGTCTCAGCATAACCGCTGAGACAGAATTTTGTGTATGTAGTTTAGCGTTGAGTGATGCTCACACACTCAACGCCAAACAGCAGATAGCTGATAAAACAAGTTGGCGTTGAGTGAAGCTGAATCACTCAACGCCTAGAACCAGTTTTATATTCTAAGTAGTTTGACGGTGAGTGAAGATTACTCACTCAACGTCATGAGACAGTAAATCTGTCTAAGTGTTTTGGGGTTGAGTGATGTTTACTCACTCAACGCCTATGCTAATGGTGTTTTATTTTTGGCTAAGTCCACGACTGATGACGTCAGCAAGTCAACAAAATTCAAATTAGTCGGGGGATGACTACAGTACGCGACAATTGTTGTCGCAGACCTACTGTACGATAGTTGGTGTTAAAGCAAGTTGCTGCAGGCCATTAATTATGTGGGGCCCACTGCTCAAGAGCTGTTGGGCCAAAATAAATAAAATAAAAGAGGCGTACAGAGAAAAAAGATACACTTCAGGAAAAAGAAATCAAGTCAGTTTTCTTCTCCGCCATTGTTGTGGAGCTGAAGAACAGGAAACTCAAATATACAAGACAGAGCAAGTTAGCTGTTGGATCAAGACCTTCAACTGCAAGATTGCTGGTGCCATTCTCACCTGCACCAGCAAGCTAGTTCAGAGTATTTTCTCTGAGGGAAATGGTAGCAGCCAAGGGCCGACCCTTGCTGCAGGTTCTTCACAGTTCTAGCAACACAAGCACCTGGAGATCTGTATCTGGAAGTTGTGAAGAGAAGAAAGCTTGAAGAAGCTGAAGGAAGACTCAGGGGACTATTCCTCAGGAGTCAAAGCTAGGGCTGAATCACCTCAGCCTAGGAAAGGAGCACGAGGCAGAGCTATTCCAGTCTGCAAAGTTAGACCTGTGATTTTCTCAGCTCAGGTAGCAGCAGTTAGCTGCAGTAACTTCACTGACCAGAAGGAAATTCCCCGGTGCTGTGAAGAAGTAGTTAGGGCTGAGCTTCAGTCTCATTTCAGGAAGTGGCAGAACATTGCTCTGCAAGTAACTTCCAGCACAAATAATTACTTATTGTTGTGGAGGTAGTTAGGATTAAGTATATCTTAGTTCAGTGAAGGTAGACTCAGGAAATAAATTCCTGTAGTCATTGTTGAGCTGAGTCTATCTCTGTCAAGAAGCTTGACACAAAGAAATATCTCTTGTGTCAAGAATATCCATCAACCCACCTTCATCCTGTAGGATTCAGTTTACCTGAATCTGGGTTGTAGGTGGCTGTTTAGTCACAGAGCTGTAGGTGCCCTGCTGGGGTACTGAGGTAGGATCCAAGTGTGGATCTGAGCTGTTGGGCTTAATTGCCTGAGTAGGAGAGTGCTGCTCTCTGAATGTAGGGCTTTTGTGCCTGAGCTAGGTGACAAGTTTGTAACTGAGCTGTAGGTGCCTGGAGGGGCACTAAGATAGGTACCTGGAGGGGTACTGAGTTGTAGCAGTGTTGCAACACTCTGAGAGTAGGGCTTTGTGCCTGAAGTTGTAGGGTTGAAAAGCCTGAGTTGTAGGCCTTAGAGATAAGACCGAGGTAGGTGGCTTGCGGGTTACTGAGTGTAGCAGCACTGCAGAGCTCTGAGGTAGGATCCTTTGTGGATCTGAGGTAGGGCTGTCCTCACAGCCTGAGTGTAGGGCTTAACAACCTGAGGTAGGTGGTCAGCAAAGGTGGTCTGCTGACCACTGAGTGTAGGCCTTTGTTGCTGAGAAGTGAGTCTTGGAGGAGACTTGGAGATCCTGCGGGATCTGTGGTGTAAGCTCTTAAAAGCAGTTTGGAGGAGTTTGTGCATAGTACAACAAGTTAGTTGGATAGGTGTGAGGGAAAGTGGATGTACCCAATTGAGAAACCACTATAAATCTCTGTGTGCTTTT
This sequence comes from Platanthera guangdongensis, assembly GCA_039583875.1. Classification (NCBI taxonomy): domain Eukaryota; kingdom Viridiplantae; phylum Streptophyta; class Magnoliopsida; order Asparagales; family Orchidaceae; genus Platanthera; species Platanthera guangdongensis. The sequence goes on from CM077167.1 coordinate 150,889,671, forward strand.
CTGTGGTTTTTTTCTTTTCTTATTTACAGGTGTTAAGGACAAGCTCTAGATCACCCTAAGCTGAAAGATAAAAGAAAACAACATTATATTATAAAGAATGCAAAAGATAGTCTCAAACAGACCAATAACCTATTCACCCCCCTCTAGGTGATTTAGCTATCCTTGACTTAAAGACTTTCAAGTGGTATCAGAGGGAGGTTACTCAAGAAGGACTTAACAGTCTGAGTAGAGCTCAAAGGATAGCTAAAAGGTTAGTATTGGTGAGTTCAAAAGAGAACCATAAGGAGTGGAGCTCAATGGAGTTTCAAGTCTGCAGTAAGGAGAACCTTGGGACATGGAAAGAAAGGATCAGACAGATCATGGAAGCCAGTGAACCTAGAGTCTTGGCTTCAATTCAAGAAAGACCCTTCATTCCCATGAGTTGTGCAGAGATGTCTAAAGATGAAATCAATTTGACATCTATGGACAAGAGGGCACAACACATCATGATAACTTTCATAGATGACTCCACCTTCCAGATGATTGTCCACTGCAAGACATCCAAAGAGATGTGAGATTCTCTCACTTGCTACATGGAAGGGATAGATGAAGTCAGTCTTTCTGACAGTGGTTCAGAGTCTAAAGAAGAAGAAACTTTCATTGGGCTAGTTGTTGCTGCTGTTAAAGATGAAGCTGTTGCAGCAGGAGAAGTCAATCCTCCAGATGCTAGAATGGAGATCAAGGCCCCTCTATCATGATCAGAAAGTGATTCAGAGGTGCATGATGAAGAAGAATCCTGCCAGGATCATCCTGGTCCAGATCAGGTACAATCTTTGTCTAGTTCCTCTTATTGTTCAGTTCATGAGACTTACTCAGACTCTGATGCTTCCTCATCAAGTGATGATGCAGGTCATTTGACAGATGAAGATATCAATCAATTGATTGACAATCATTCTGTTCTTCTGAAAGCTTTCAAGGAAAGCAGGTTGCTTATTAAGAAACAAGCAGATGAAATTGCCTCCCTCCAGCTAGCTGCTTCCCAGCAAGATGAGACTTCATCATTGCTATCTCAGAAAAAGAGGGAAGTTGCTCATCTGAAGATCATGGTAGATATCCATGTTGAGTCTATCAAATATAAGGACTCTACGATCAAGGTTCTTGAAGAGAAACTTGAAAGAGAGAAGAGGATAGTGACCAATTTCTCTAAGATAGATGCTATCAAGAGGAAATCTGAATCTGAGTGGATTACAAAAGTTATCATATCTCAAAGTAGAGGCCAAGCTCCTGTTGTGCCACAGTCAACCTTTCATAAGGTAATCCTCCCTTCTCATAGGAATGACCAGGACTGCATGTATGGTCACTATAAAAATGAGAATTCTTCTTGTAAGAATACAAGAGTATCTTCCAATGGAAGAAGAAAGAGTAGAGGAATGTGTGCCTTTAAGGCTCCCCATGAAAAAGTACAAATGACCCACTCTGGACCATTTATATTTGGTGCTTCAGCCCCAACTCACAAGTATAGGGTCGTAGCGTTGAATCAAGCCCATCTAACAAGGACTAAGACCAAGGGTCAGTCTACCAGTAAGCCTAACTTGACTTGCTCTGATGATATAAATAATTTGTCATCTGCAAAGAAGGCAGCTGTAAATACCATTCAGGGAAATCAAAGAAAGCCTGCTGGAAGAATGACCTTCAATCAGATCCTTGCTGAAAGGAACCTGAAGAAAGTTGCTGCTCGTCTTCCTTCTGTTCAGTCAGCAGTTAACCACAGTGTAAGGCCTGCCCAGAAAAGAAGATATAATATCCATGAGTGTTGGTGCTGTGGCAAGGTGAGACATTTTATCCTAGATTGCTGACATAATCCTTCTGTGTCTCGATCAAAAGTTAGCCTACCTGTCAGAAATGCTGCAGGTTGGCAAGTCAGATTTCAGACTAATCAGAACCTAGGACCCAATACCTATTGGGGTCCTAAGGTAAGATAATTCTGTTTTGCAGGTTAGTCTAAGTGCCCATCCCTATGTGGCACTTGGACAGAAGATGTTCCAGAACTTTTACTGGAAAAAGGAAGTTATCCTAATAAAAGGATAAGGTGTCGCTTTAAGGACAGGATCCGTGCAAATGCTGATAGGGAGCATGTTCAGTCCAGACTGCTGGACAAGCTTGAGTCATACCCAAAGTTCCCCCAGCTCAGAATAGATCAGCATTACTGCTGAGGATCAGCTTGTCACCATGGACATTGCAAAAGCTGAGAGGGAAACCACCCAAGTGATGGCATATGCTGGAAGAAGGCAAGCCACATTCAATCTCATGAGATGAGAAAGCTGGCAACTGCACCAATGGTATCATCTGCAATAAGGTAGGGGGAGAAGAGAATCACAGCAGACCAGATCTTCCCTCTCTATTCAGAAACCAAGAAGGGATTGATCAAGTGGTGATCAAGAGTGGAGATCAATGTAATGATCAAGATAGTACTAAGTGGGCTGAACACTCTTGTACTGCTAATTATAAAGCTGAAGCCAAAGACAAGTCAGATGCTAAAGAAGGGGAGAAGATCTGACTCATCAAAAAGAAACTGTGCAAGGTGCTAGGTAGTTGCTAAGCATCAACATGGATGAAGCTCAACGAAATAACCTTCCTTCGTCGAACGGAGCTCTCGACGAAATCAGAAGAATTCGTCGAACGAAGCTCGACGAAATCTAAATAATTCGTCGAACTCAAGATTGTCAAACAGAAATTTTATGGCATCAGAACCATAACCTCCAGATAAGTAGAATTTCTTTTATATTGATATTCTACTAGTGTAATATAAGTTGCTAGGAATCCTGACTGTCATAGCTGAACTATGCATATGTAGATCAAGTATCAATAACTTTGGAAGCATATGGAAAAAGTCAATCCTGAGTTTGCCGTCGGACAAATGGCTGTCATGATTATCATGCCACTAGATGAAGTCAAGTTCAACACCCTCTTGGTTAAGTTGGGTATGTGGAACTTAGGAAAGCTTCAGCAGCTCCAAACTCCAGTTTGTGTTGCAGGATTTACTTTTCTTGCAGGTAGATGAGTCCTTGATGAGATATCAAGACTATAAAGACCATCAAGTGGTATCCAGACTGGCATAAACTAGAATGACAACCAGAAATCTGACAAAGGATGCCTCAGTTGAGGGGGATCAAGCAGCTGCTGCAATAGATCAGCTGTCAATACAACTGATCAGTTTGTCTTAAGTACAATGTACATACCAAGGGGGAGAATATGAGAAGAGAGACAACCAGCAGCCAACTCAAGTGGATCCATGGCTCACTCAAGTAGAACTATGTTAGCAGCTAGTTAAAATACTGCAATGTTGTGTTGTATTATTCTATCAACACAGAAGGTATGACTCATAATCTTGCAGACTGATCACTAGGATGATTTCCTTAGTAGAATCAACATAGGACTTTGTCTAGGATCATGTGATAATCTCTCCCATGATATTTTCTACTCAATCAATAGATATACCTATTAAAAAAGACAGAAAGGGGGAGATATGTGTGGCAATACATAAGGGGCAATGCTTCTAGTGGTGCTCCACTTAAGTATTAAGTGGTATAAAGGAGAGTTCATATTACTTGAGCAATTGCTCAAGTAGTATGAGAATGCATTGAGTTAACTTATTAAGTCAATACAATTAATCTGAGCACACTGTATTAATATAACGTAAGCTTGCAGTTGTAGCAGATCATAAACTACAACTGCATGAATTTAGAAGCATATTATGTTAATGTCTCTTAGTGCTTGCTGAATTTAGAAGCATATTATGTTAATGCCTCTTAGTGCTTGCTGGGTGTTCTGCCTTTTTCAAACAGGGGGAGATTGTTGGGTCCATTGCCCACAATGTTTCCTAGATTGGATTTGAAGAGACATCTCCATCAACACTAAGAGTATAGTCGTATTTGATATTGTTTAAGCTCATCATGTGCATGATGTTCCATGGAACAAGTGATGTGACAGGTAGTCACAAAGTGAAGATGCTGGAAAGACAGGAAGTAGTCTAAGTGGCCAAGTCAGGTAAACTCTTACTTATGTTGTGGGCTGATAGAAATCTATCTATGTCCATAGGCGTTGAGTGATGAAGACACACTCAACGCCATACATCAAAAGGCTGTGAGTAGAACTTAGTTCAGGAATTCGTCGAACTGAGTTCAGAGTTTGTCGAGCTGAGCTCACCATTCGTCGAACTAAGTTCAGAATTTGAGACTCTGAGTTCGTCGAACGCAGTTCAGAGAATTCATCGAACTGAGTTCAGAGTTCGTCGAGCTGAGCTCGCCATTCGTCGAACTCAGTTCAGTTAGTTGAACTAAATGACAGAAAGTTTTTTCTAAAGCAAAAAGCGTTGAGTGGTGAAGACACACTCAATGTTCTCAACGCCAGAGTGAGAGAAATGTTGGTTTCAGCAAAACCGCTGAGACATGAGTTGGTCTCAGCAAAACCGCTGAGACTGGAGTTGGTTTCAGCAAAAACTGCTGAGACAGGAGTTAGTCTCAATGAAAATGCGCTGAGAGAAATGTTGGTCTTAGCAAAACCGCTGAGACAAGAGTTTGTCTCAGCAAAATTGTTGAGACAGGAGTTGGTCTCAGCAAAACCGCTGAGAAGAAACCGCTGAGATAGAAGACAGAATCAGCTGAGAAGAAGAAAACGTTGAGACCGCTGAGAAGAAACCGCTGAGACAGAAAATAGTCTCAGCTGTGAAGAAAGAACCGCTGAGACAAGTGTTTCTCTCAGCATAACCACTGAGACAAGTGTTTGTCTCAGCATATCCGCTGAGATAAGTGTTTGTCTCAGCAGAGAACAAGAAAGCGCTGAGACAGCTAAGCAAAAAAATGGTTAAGACAAAAAGCGTTGAGTGGAGGTTGCTCACTCAACGCTGTCAACGCCTAGTGAAGACAAAATTTTGTCTAAAGAGTTTGGCGTTGAGTGATGCTCACACACTCAACGCCAAACAATAGATAGCTGATAAAGCAAGTTGACGTTGAGTGAAGCTAAATCACTCAACGCCTAGAACCAGTTTTATATTCTAAGTAGTTTGACGGTGAGTGAAGATTACTCACTCAACGCCATGAGACAGTAAATCTGTCTAAGTGTTTTGGCGTTGAGTGATGCTTACTCACTCAACGCCTATGCTAATGATGTTTGATTTTTGGCTAAGTGCACAACTGATGACGTCAGCAAGTCAACACGTCAACAAAATTCAAATTAGTGGGGGGATAGCTACAGTACGCGATAATTGTTGCCGCAGACCTACTGTACGACAGTTGGTGTTAAAGCAAGTTGCTGTAGTCCATTAATTATGTGAGGCCCACTGCTCAAGAGCCGTTGGGCCAAAAATAAATAAAAGAAAAGAGGTGTACAGAGAAAAAAAATACACTTCAGGAAAAAAAATTTAAGTCAGTTTTCTTCTCCGCCATTGTTGTTGAGCTGAAGAACAGGAAGCTCAATTCTACAAGACATAGAGCAAGTTAGCTGTTGGATCAAGACCTTCAACTGCAAGATTGCTGGTGCCATTCTCACCTGCACTAGCAAGCTAGTTCAGAGTATTTTTTCTGAGGGGAAAGGTGTAACACCCCTTCCCAATTTTACAATAATCAGCCATCCGGCCGGGTCAGCGATATAAAGAGAACTAGAAAACAGTATCAAAACTAGTACGCATCAGGTATAAAGTAAAAGCTACTAAAAAATTTAAAACTTACAACGGAAGATAAGAAAGTAAACTAAGGGTAACCACGTACCTAATATCTGGATTCACAGAGCCACTAAACATGAAAAGAATTGAAATGACTGGAAATCAGAAATAATATCGTAAGTCTGATACATGACATATAAAATATTAACAAGATACATTGCCCACAACTACAACTATATGCTGAAAGTAAAGAAGAACTGAATGAGAAAACACTACAAACTGACGCCACCAAACGCTCATCCTAGGCGTAGTTTCCCACCTGGGTCACCTGAAAAAACATTGTCCACGAGGGGTCAGAGTAAAGAGAAATAATTCCTCCTAGTGACACTAAAAACATTTTCTCATATGATGAATGCATGTCTTTAGAAAATAGTTTCGTGCATTAAAAACATTTATGCTATATGTTATGCATTCTTTCAGAACACTACATGGTCAAAACATCTACCTGTTCTATGTTTGCAATTTTCAGTTCACTAACCCAAGTCCCGACGTTCACTAATTAGTGTACTGTCTCACGTCAGGTCTATACCTGAGTTTTAAGTGATTTCTAGCTTGCACCTCTACTTGAAAGACTCTATGCAGAGTAGCTCATAACGCGCATCTGAAACTGACGACTCGAGACCATCTGACGAACTCAATTGTTCTAGTGTCACGCGGACATGGTCTCGAATCTTCTAACTGTCTCAAAAGGGAGCAAACTCCCAAGACTGTACTGCTCATAGGGTAGCATATGCCTTATGAGAAAGGTAGTGCGCCTCTACCTAGCACGAATAGACTTATGTGTGCTGACTGACCTTTTCTGTCTGATGCCGCTCTGCTTGAGATATCTCTTTGGTGGACTACTGGGCGACCCTTGACTTTCATGTGGTCGACTAGAAGGGACATTCACGCCCTTGGGTTGGACAAATTCCAAGCTCACGTACACAGGTAAAGGTTTCGTACCTAACGTTACCATTCCTGATCTGACTACTTAGGTCTTGGAGAAGGGTGTCATTCTACACATTTTCCGCGACCATTTTCCTATCACCACACCTTTTTATGCATGGTCATGATACTTGTACAAAACCTACACATGCGTATACAAAAAAATATATTGCTTGCTATGTCTAACTAACAGGAATTAGGTTTCCTTACAGTGGTGCTGCGACGCTCGTACACTCGACGCGGCGACATTTGATTTTTCCCAACGAAATCCGACTGCTAGGGACTTTCAGAATGTTGCCCCGATGCCACCAAAATCCTGCAATCAAGCTAACTCTATATTACCCATTTTCCCCTTAGGGTTTAATTTTTGGAAAAGTTCGAAAATACTAGGGTAACCCAAAAATCCAAAAATAATTTAGTTTTTTACCTTTACGAGGGAGTGATTGAGGCTCTTAATGCGCCCAACTCAAATTTTTGCGGTGGAATCCGTACTCCAAAACCTAATTAGGGCCACATGATGCAAACCTAGGTTAAAACTAGCTTCCAAACGAAAAATTTCTATGAAGGAATAGAGATAAAGGAGAAATAAACTCACCGGAAACGAACGATTCCAAGTTCCACCGGTTAGAGTTGAATTCGGCTCTTCCACGACCAAGGAAGGAAAAAGAATACCCACCGGTGCTCGTATAGGGAGGAGGATAAGTCGGGGAGGGATTCTGGAGAGGGATCGGACCGCCGGCTAGGGTAGCGGGATGCGTCGGGCTCGGCGTCGCTGCGTGCGGAAACGGCGAAAGGCGAGAGGCTGCGGTTTTTCTTACCCGTGAGAGTGAGGGTATACGGGAAATAATTGCTTGCGGTTTGGCTAAATCCCGTGAGAAAGAGAGTTGCGGGATTTTACTTTCAAGCCTTGCGGTTTTGATAACCGCATGAGGGGGGAGGGGGTAAAATTGCTATTGGCACCCCATAAGCTATTATTTTTTTTATTATTATTCTTGCTAAACGCAACCCATACCACACTAACTCCTTTGAACTAAACGATTTCTTGCCGCGCTTCGATACTAAGATTTAAAATGTGTAACACTATCATTATGACTAGCACGCTTCTCAAATTAACGGACGCGAACTTTAGGAATAGTAGCATTGTACCTCGACGCCGCGCTGCCTCGATCAAAATCCGTCGCGACTTGACCCTTCAATTAAAATTAAATTTTCTCGTCAAATTTACGGATGTTACAAAAGGTAGCAGCCAAGGGCCGACCCTTGCTGCAGGTTCTTCACAGTTCCAGCAACACAAGCACCTGGAGATCTTTATCTGGAAGCTGTGAAGAGAAAAAAGCTTGAAGAGTCTGAAGGAAGACTCAAGGGACTATTCCTCAGGAGTCAAAGCTAGGGCTGAATCACCTCAGCCCAGGAAAGGAGCAAGAGGCAGAGCTATTCCAGTCTGCAAAGTTAGATATGTGATTTTCTCAACTCAGGTAACAACAGTTAGCTGCAGTAACTTCACTGACCAGAAGGAAAATTCCTGGTGCTGTGAAGAAGTAGTTAGGGCTGAGCTTTAGTCTCATTTCAGGAAGTGGCAGAACATTACTCTATAAGTAATTTCTAGCACAAGTAATTACTTGTTGCTGTGGAGGTAGTTAGGATTAAGTATATCTTAGTTCAGTGAAGGTAGACTCAGGAAATAAATTCCTGTAGTCATTGTTGGGCTGAGTCTATCTCAGTCAAGAAGCTTGACACAAAGAAATATCTCTTGTGTCAAGAATATCCATTAATCCACCTTCATCCTGTTGGATTCAGTTTACCTGAATCTGAGTTGTAGGTGACTATTTAGTCACTGAGCTGTAGGTGCCCTGCTGGGATACTGAGTTAGGATCCAAGTGTGGATCTGAGCTATAGGGCTTAATTGTCTGAGATAGGAGAGTGCTGCTATCTGAGTGTAGGGTCTTTGTGCCTGAGGTCGGTGACAAGTTTGTCACTGAGCTGTAGGTGCCTGGAGGGGCACTAAGGTAGGTACCTGGAGGGGTACTGAGTTGTAGGAGTGCTGCAACACTCTGAGAGTAGGGCCTTGTGTCTGAAGTTGTAGGGCTGATTAGCCTGAGCTGTAGGCCTTAGAGATAAGGCTGAGGTAGGTGGCTTGCGAGTCACTGAGTGTAGGAGCACTGCAGAGCTCTGAGGTAGGATCCTTTGTGGATCTGAGGTAGGGCTGTCCTTACAGCCTGAGTGTAGGGCTTAACAGCCTGAGGTAAGTGGTCTGCTGACCACTGAGTGTAGGCCTTTGTGGCTGAGAAGTGAGTCTTGGAGGAGACTTGGTGATCCTGCGGGATCTGTGGTGTAAGCTCTTAGGAGCAGTTTGAAGGAGTTTATGCCTAGTCCAACAAGTTAGTTGGATAGGTGGGAGAGAAAGTGTATGTACCCAATTGAGGAACCACTATAAATCTCTGTGTGCTTTTCTGTGATTGTTTTTCTTTTCTTATTTACAGGTGTTAAGGACAAGCTCTAGATCACCGTAAGCTGAAAGATAAAAGAAAACAACAAGATATTATAAAGAATGTAAAAGATAGTCTCAAAGAGACCAATAACCTATTCACCCCCACCACCTGTAGGTGATTTAGCTATCCTTGACTTAAAAACTTTCACTCTTTCAACGTTCTCCCTCTCCAGTTGATCAGGTATCCATTTTTAGGGTTCCCAATTTTTCCAGCAGTGGGATTTTAGTTTACTTAGATCTCATCTTCTCCTTTGGCATCCACCGATTTCAAGAACCAAGGACCCTTTCTCATACCAGAGTGAAGCCCGTTTCAGTGTTGTCGTGAAGTGGTATAACCCCGCGCCTTAACTCTGTTTCAAATCACCCCCACTCCAGTTATGATCAATGTTTAGAGTTTTGGTTTAGTGAATCTATTGTTGTTTCCAAGGCTTTCTTGCAAGTACTAATCGTTTGGGATTTTTCACCGGGCGATTTCAGATTTGTGTGTGATTGAGGTTAGTGTGGAGAAACCTAGAAACTTTTCCAAAAAATCGAGGTGAGGATTTCTCCTCTCTTTTATTTTTCATTTTGACCCCCTATAATTTTTTCTTAGGAAAACCTTGCCTCTTTATTTCAAAAAAAAAAAACTCTTGCAGTTGGAAAGAACTCTAAGAAAGAAAGCATGCCTCCACATCGTGTTTACGAAAGCCGTAACCCCCAAGTAAGAAATTCGACTTATCATGACTAGACATAACATTTCATGTAACAACAATTACTAAGTTATTTAAGAACACATTTGTAATCTAATTATGTGAGCCACAATGAATAATTAAATTACTCCTTATTGTGCAGAGAAATAAATACCACATAGCTTAGTAATGCATGATGAAGCGAGGTATGGAGTATCATGAAATTTACAATGTGTAATTGCATTACATATACCCACAGTAAGAGTATGCTGCTAAGAATTGATGAAGGAAAATTTTAAATATACAACAAATTTTAGAACGTCCCCTTTCTCATACGGCCTGCAGTTCGTATGAGCCTCGACCGAGGGTTTGTCAGCCGCAGTTCTAGAATTGGAGTTTTTCTGTTGTGAGACGTGTTCCATTCAGGGAGCACCTCAGTTCAGTTCAGAGCGTCTTCGGGTCGCCATTTTGGCTCCAAAGTCAGCCCTAACCTGCAAATCATAAATCATAAGATTAGGATACCAAACTTTAAAAAAGAAACTAAGGTATTTAATAATCAGTACAAGTAAGAACTCAGATAACAAGATAGAAATCATAATGCATATTTTCAGAAGACAATTTATAATTTTTCAATCGGGTGATTCAAAAACACGCAATAATATGCTAAATACATATTTTCATATACAACTTAATTATATATTTTTCTAATGTTACTGAGAGGAGTAGTCTTTCTTACTCTCCAGTGAACCTGACCAAGTTGAAACTTGTTTTTACAGGGGTCACCGGTGGGGAGCTGCATTTAGGATAAGCAGCGTGGTCCTTCGTTCAGTTTGTCCTACTTTAGAGTTGTTTTTCCAGTTTAGTTGTTGTACCTTTATTTTGAACTTGTATCAGAATGATTTAACGATTTTGCTGTATCAGACAATGTTTAAGTTTTTAGTAAAAGCAAACAGTTTGAATCTTTTCTTTATTAGTGGCTCTGTGAATCAGCTTTTGAGGTACACATTTATCCATTTTCAGTGTTTCTTACTTTTGCTGTAAGCTTACTTTTAGTACTTTAATTAATCATGTCTGTTATGTTCTAGTTTTAATACAGTTTCTTAGTTTAATTATTATCGCGGGGCCCTGACGGACTGCTAATTTGTTGTTTAATTGGGTTGGGGTGTTACATTTGTTGTGTGCAAGTTCCATTTGATATCCTCCTATTGTCTCATCTCTTTTTGAGAATTGATTATTTTTCATAGATCGCAAGTTTCATGATGCATGCAACTTCTATTTGAAAGTAGCCCTTTCAATTAAAATGCAATACTTCACGAACCTTTTGAAGGTAATTTAATATTGTTGTTACTCAGAGTTGGATGTTATGTGATTCTCTGCTTTATATATTTTATAGGAGCGATTAGGAGAAGTCGAATTTATAACAAGTTTCACTGATCCTTCAATTAAACTGCAATTATCAGTGCCTGTTACTTCAGTAGGCTTGGTGAGTCATTCTACCTGAGATTATTTTAGAAATTAGCATCTCAATTGTCTGTAATGGCAGTAAGGGAGTGGTGTTCTGACCTTATAATTTGTTTAAGTATACAAACTTAGTGTATCATTATCATCTATAATATTGAGAATATGGATAATTATCATTTACCTCCCTTATGGTTTAGCTAGCTTTTACATGGGCCATAACCCCTTGAGGTTTGGCTAAAAATCAAATATCCCTTTATGTTATATTCATCCAAATTTCTTTAATTGCATATTAAAATTATTTTTTATCCTTAAAAATATGATAAAAGGGATATTTATATTTTGCTAGAAGTGACATAAAAATATAAATGCCCAAGCAGTGTTTATGATAATTGTGTTACTCTCATACATCATAAATAAGTTTCAGTATATGTCAATTAAATGTTAGATTTTATGTGGTAATTTTTCGATAAAGCAATTTTTCCTTAATCAAAAAGGCAAATAAGTCAATTTAGTTTTTAAATAAATATTTTAGAATGATAAACATGACATATGGGAGGTACTTGATAATTTATTAACATAGAGATGCTATATAATACTCAACTTAACTTCAATGGCGTAAATGATTATTACCCCAGAAAATAGTAAGAATGGCTTCCATTAATTGATTGAAGAATGTTCACTGTTGCAGCCTAGAGCAGCTCTGCAGTTTCCATATGGTGAAATTGCACTGGAGCAGAGGGAGAATATTAAAGAAGATAACGAAGTTAACAAAGTTTTATCAGTTGGTGGTATCTTGAAATGCCCTATGTTGAATGGAGTTTCCACTCTTGTCTACGACGGAAAAAATTTAAACTTAAGATATTTGTACACGGTGATTGGTTTACAATTTTCTTGTTTTTATCCTACTTTTCTTGTGTGACCTGTTTTAACTGCTGCATTTCTGGAAAGATTTTATTCATTGTGGAATGTTTATTATCATTTAATAATTAAATTGGAGGTACTATTAGGATGCGGAATTGACATTCATTCCTTGTGTTGATCTACCTTCAAACCATGCTTCATTTGCATTTAAACGGCGATTGAGCCTTTCAGATAAATTGAGGTATGCTATCTTCTGGAATATCATTTTTTTTCCTTTTACACAGTTATTTCAGTTTTCTAGGCATTTGTTCATCAAATAATGATATATACTTTAACCACTCCCACCAACTCTCGGTTATTTCCTCTTCACTGCTCGACTCTTCTCTTCCCCGCCTATAATATTTGAGAAGGTAGTATATGTGCTTCAGCTTGCTACAAACACTAGCACATAAAACATGTAAATTGTTAGCAATAGATCGAATGTATTATTCACATTAACAATAGTGATATGTATATATACATGTACAAGAGAGGGTGCTCCTAATACCCAAGGTGAGCCTAAGCTATCTAGACCATAATGAATGTACACTATATCTAACACCCTCGCACTCACGGGGAATCATACACCGAGAGTTTGGACAATAAATAGACATGTTGGGTCCATGTCTGCGGCTTAGTCATCAAATCTGCAATCTGCTGCTCGAAAGGAACAAATGAAGGAGCAAGTGTGTCATGACCATAGTGCTCTTGTAGGAAGAGAGCATCCACCTCTATTGGGAAAAACCTTTGTGATTTAACTTAACAAATTAATTTATAAGTAATTTTACATCCTATGACTATTACTAATGTTATATAGTTAGGTAATATGGTCATAGATGTCCTAAGAAGTTAGTTAAGTCAAGAGCATGAGGTTGGCACACTAAAATAGAGGAAAAATACAAATTAAATCAATATGCGTCGATATGAAGTCAACGCAACGCCGACTGGAGGTCGACGTCACTTCGACTAGAAGTTAGAGAAACAAAAGAAGTTAAGTTTACACTAATCTAAGGCAGAAGACGACGCATGCGTCGATATGTTATCAGCGCAACGTCGATTATAAAGTTAAGTCGACTGGACTTCATTCTTAAGATAGATCTCAACACACCTACTTAAAGTCGGCATAGCGACAAATAGATCTCAATATGAAAATAATAGAGAATCTGTCCAGACTTATTTTATAGAAGTTGTTAAGGAATTCTTTCAAATGTTCTGAGACATTGAAAGAAGGCTTAATGAAAAGAATTCTCCACCAATTTCAGAGGAGTTTTTATAGAAGAATTTTGAATGATATTTCGAGAATATATGAAGCAGATTTGGAAAAGCATAATCCATTCCTTTTGAGGATATTTTATATAAAGAGGAAAATTCAAAATCACCAAGGTTTTTGATATACCCCAAATTCAGAAATGATAACATAGAGAGAGATACTGATGCTGAGAAGAGACGAGGACGAGCTTTGGGCCCGTTCGGGGCCGATTTGGCGACTTACCATATATGACGTGCCCGGATCGACGATCGGACTCCACAGATGTGTGCAGATCCGCGTCGCTTGTCGAGATCATATATATATATATATTTGTTTATTATTGTTATATTTAAGTGTCCCCCGTGCCGGCCAATCATAGTCGTTGATTGGGGATGTCTTAGTCTTCATGTTATTATAAATAGAGGTGTTAGGGGTTGATCAAAGGCATTGCAGATTTTGGTGAAAGAATTCCCGGAATCATGCGATTCCGTCACGGTGCTGACTCCGTGGAACCCTAGGTGACGACTCTTATGCTTATATCTCCCTACCCAAGGTATCCCTTTACCCTAGACTTCTTCCCCCTCCGAAACCCTCATATGCAGCCCCTGCAACACCCAAAATCCAGCCAAGGATGGCTGTCCAGAAATTCCACTTTCTAGTCATATTACTGTTCCTTAATGAAATTTACTGTGCTAGTCCTATACTTTTCCCCCTCCCAATAAGACGCTGCCCACTATTTCCCCCTTTCCTGAAGTCGTCGGCCTCCCGGTTTCAACCCCTCCTTCAGCCGACCACTCCCTCCACCCATTAGCCACCGTTGATTGTTCCCCTTCCCAGATCACTGATGCCTATCCACCCCTCCCTGCACCTGACAAGCATTCTAGCCTCTGGCTCCAAGTTCCCCTGCCCTTATTTTTCGTGGATCCACCTTGCATATCCTTTCCCCTTTCCGGATCAGTCCAAATTCAGAATTTTCAGCCCGGATTCGATTCCAAAATATCGGATCTATTCCTCCCCGCCCGGATCTACCCAAACGTGGCTGGATCTCTCTGTTTCCAGCCCGTTTCATCTCCCGATGCCGATGACAGCTGATGCGCAGACGACAAGTGCACCGCTCACACAAGTAATATAAAATGAGAATAACTCCTAAGTATTTATCTCTTGAGGAACGCATAGTGAGGTACCAGAGGATTCTGTGAGCAACATCCACATGACGAGTTTTAGGAGCATGCATGAACTGGCTAACGACGCTCACCGCATAGGAAATATATGGACGTGTGTGGGACAGGTATATCAATCTCCCCACTAATCTTTGGTACTTAGAGATATCAACAATTTCCTCTTCATCATCGCGCCCCAATCAGTGGTTTGCTTCAATCGAGGTGTCAGCTGGTCTACATCCACTCATCCCCACCTTCTCAAGGAGATCTAAAGTGTATTTACGCTGGGAGATGGAAATCCCCTGCTTGGATCAAACAACTTCAATACCCAAGAAATACTTGAGTTTACCCAGATCTTTGACCTCAAATTCTCTAGCCAATTTCTGTTTCAACCTCTGAATTTCTTCGATATCATCCCCTGTTATGACTATATTATCAACATACACAATAAGTGCAGTGAGTTTTTCAATCCTTCGTTTAATAAACAGAGTATGATCAGCATTGCTTTGATGGAAACCAAAAGATAGCATGACCTTGAGCAACCGCCCAAACCACGCTCTTGGAGACTGCTTCAGCCCATATAAAGCCTTTCTCAATCTGCAGACTTTCCCTGCAGCACCTGTAGAAATGAGGCCCGGAGGAATAGACATGTAAATCTCCTCATCTAGATCACCGTGGAGGAAGACATTTTTCACATCAAGTTGCAAGAGCTCACAGCCTTTGCAAGCAACACAAGATAACAAGAACCTGATAGTATTCATCTTTGCCACCGGGGCAAACGTCTCCAGATAGTCAATACCAAGGGTTTGCGTATAACCCCTCGCCACCAACCTAGCCTTGCATCTTTCAACAATCCCTTGTGAGTTCTGTTTCACAGTGAACACCCATTTACACCCAACCGTCTTCTTTCCATAGGGAAGGGGAACCAAATCCCATGTATGGTTTTTCTCAAGAGCATTCATTTCCTCAACCATTGCCTCATGCCACATAGGGACCTCCAGAGTCTGTTTCCATGATTCAGGTATGGAAGAAACAACAAGAGAAGAAACAAAGGCCTTGTAGGTAGTAGAAAGAGAATCGTACGATACATATTATGATAAAGGATGGAGAGTGCAAGACCGGATACCTTTCCTGAGGGAGATCGGTTGATCGGAAGGCCCTGAGTCAGGTTCCACTGACTCTCCTGATAGCATAGTCGGATCTTGCGTGCTCGTCCGCTTTGTACGCCGGGTATAAACCTGCAAGCTCAGAGGAGGAGGCCCAGGAGGAGGACGTATGTCCACTGGTAGAGGAGGCACGGGAGGAGAGCTCACTTCCACTCGTAGAGGAGGCACGGGAGGAGGACTCACTTCCACTGGGAGAGATAGTGGCTCCCCCTGAAGTGAGGAATACGGTGGTGGTATGGGCAGAGGAACCAAGGGACGAGAAATGGGAGTATGCGAGGGAGAGGCATCCTGGACAGGATAATATGTCTCGGATTCATGGAACGTAACGTCCATAGTGACAAATACTTTCTTGGTAGGAGGGTGAAAACATTTATACCCCCTTTGCGTTGGAGAGTAGCCAATGAAGACACATTTTAGTGCCCGATGATCGAGTTTGGAAAGGCGGTGGTGGTGGATATGAACGAAGCAAACACATCCAAACACCCTAATGGGAAGCCGAAAAGGGGGCACCTGAAGAGTGCCAAGGGGTGTAGCATTCCCAAGAACATGAGTGGGCATATGATTGATGAGATATGTCGCAGTAAGAACGACATCACCCCCGTAGAATTTCGGAAGATGCATAGTGGACAAAAGACAACGAGCGAGTTTCAGGAGATGACGATTCTTCCGCTCAGCTACACCATTTTGTGCGAGAGAATACGCTCAGGTAGTCTGGTGGAGGATACCACGATCAACAAGATATTGCTCAAACTGCGAATCGATGTATTCGAGACCATTATCACTGCGAAGAATTTTAATTTCGGAGTGAAATTGAGTGGATATTATGCAATGAAACCGTCGGAAAACTGAGAAAACATCATTTTTGTTACGCATCAAATACAACCATGTAATACGAGAGAAGAAATCAATAAAAGTAACAAACCACGGACATCTAGAAATAGAAGATGTCGGGTAAGGACCCCAAATATCAGTATGAATAACAACAAATGGAATAGAACTTGACAATGAAACATGCGTAAACGAGGTACAATGATGTTTGTTTAAGCTACATACATGACAGACAAAATAGTCAAAGACAACAGTAGACATAGCAGGAAATAACAATTTCATAACAGAAACAGAAGGGTGTCCCAGGCGACAGTGCCAGAAGTATAAAGGATGGGTAGTGATGGAATGAAGAGCCAGATAAGACGTAGCCTAGCCGGATTTGAGCACATAGAGTCCATTTACCATGCTACCACAACCAATCACCTTCCCCGTCGTTAGGTCCTGAAAAACACAAGAAGACAGAAGAAATGTCACAGAGCAGTGCATGAAGTTAGTTAGATGACTAATGAAAAGAATATTACGAGTAAAATTAGGAACATGGAGGACGGAAGATAAGGTGAGGGAGGAGCAGGAGATGGAACCCTTGCCGGCAATGGAGGAAAGGGAACCATCGGCAATGCTCACCTTATCACGGCCAGAATGAGGAGTATAGGATATAAAACCTGTAGAGGACCCAATCATATGATCTATGGCCCCAGAGTCAATAATCCACTGGGTAGAAGGATGAGAAGCAGCAGAGTGAGCACTTGGGAGACCTATGTGAGCGTAGGAGGAAGAGGCAGAAGGCTCTGTAGAAAGGCCCTGCATCATGTGTCGAAGAGCCAATATTTCATCCGCTGTGAAAGCACCAGGAGGGGCAGAGCCATCGGAACTGGAGTAACTAGGAGGGACCGCGGCAGAAGCATCAGTAAGATGAGCAGAACGTGGAGCAGCATGACGACCAGAGGAGCGCCCAGAACCACAACCTCACGAGGCGGAGCACCCCCTCTGGGGTTAGGAAACCCATGAAACCGGAAGCAGGTATCCCGAGTCTGACGGTTCTTGCCACGATAATCACATAGCAGATGATCCTTATCAGAGCCCTTCAACCCGGAGTCCCGAGATGGACGAGCACCAAGAAGAGAGGGGGCAGTAGCCGCCAAAGCTGACCCCTCAGGCATCTGGTCTGGAAGAAGAGTCAGGCGACGATCGTATTTCTGCTGCACAATAATGTAGACCTCAGGGAGGGATGGTATCTGCGGTTGGCCCAAAATCTGAACACTGATCTGATCTAAGTTGCGATGCAGTCCATGAAAAAACTCAAATATACGATTGCGGTCATCCCGGGCCCGAATCATTGCCTCATCAATAGTGCTCACAAAGGTAAGAAGATCAAAGTGATTATATTCCTGATACATCTGCGTGAACTCCAAGTAGTATGCAGACGGCGGACGGTCACCCTGCCGAAGTAACGAGATCTTCTGGCGCAACTGAAAAATCTGAGCAGCATTGTCACGTCGAGAGTAGGTAGACTCTGCGTGGCGCCAAATGTCGGCAGCGTTGTCGAGGATTAGGTAGTTTCGGGCAATGGACTCCTCCATCGAGTTAGTAAGCTAGGACATGACCAAGGAGTTCTCCGACTCCCACTGTGGCCATTCAGACGAATTCACGTCAGGCTCCTTCATTTTGCCAGTGACGTAGCCAAAGAGATGCCGACTTTTGAGCGCCAGAGTGATAGAACGAGATCACGATAGATAATTGGAGTCGTCAAGACGTATGGTAGTGATTTGAGGTGTATTATGATCATTAGTGCCACGAAAGAGGACCGTCAGAGTGGAGGCACCAGAAGAGGGAGCAACCCCAGAAGAGGGAGCGGGAGATTCAACATCTCCAGACATGATGGCTCCGGAATAGAAATCCAGAAACAACACAGGATTAGGGCATCAAAAAACCGGAGGGAAAAAACAAAAAGATCCACTCCATTAGAACACCCAAAGCAAAAGACGGCGCCAGATAAAGAAAAACTGGGCTCTCACGGCTTAAGCATTCCGGCGCCGGATGGAGGCCAGGAGGGTTGGAGACCCGACTCGAAGAAGAAGAAGAAGACGAAGCGGGCGAGCACAGGAGAGCGTGGCGAGGGCTGAGCGCGATCGAGCACGGCGAGGGCTGAGCGGGATCAGGCGAACGGGCGGGCGAGCGCGGCGAGGGCTGAGCGGCATTGGGCGAACGAGAAGGCGAGCGCGGCGAGGGCAGCGCGGGATCAGGCGAACGGGAAGGCGAGTGCTGCGAGGGCTGAGCGGGATCGGGCGAACGCACGGTAGGCGGAGGCTCGGGCACGCGGAACACCGTCGCCTCTGATATCATGTTGAATCGGGTAAAAAATGTTGGATTAATCTATTACAAGAAACAAATCTCTATATATAGAGGTGATTACAATCATAGGCAACAAAAATAAAACATAAAAGATAATCTAACAATAAGTTAACTGATTGTTGTTTTTCTTGTGCATGTACGGATCTTGCGACGATTTAACTCGTGAAACACTTAAGAGTTCAAGCCCAAATAAAAAATAATGGTTTTATCAAAGTTCAAACGTTGAAAGAGATTTCACGTGCGAAAATTCGACTTGGCCCTCTCGGCCTACATCATCTCCTCTTCTTACACATTTAACTCGTCTAACTCTAGCCACAAGATCTTCTTGCAACGGTGGCCACTGCAGCCCATGCCCTATTTCATGCAACACATCCGCGTGCGATTGATCGACAGGGGGTTGGCATCATCCTTGATAGATACCCTATTTGGGCTCGAGGAGCCCACAACGAGTCTTAGACATGTATTCACTATGTCTAAGGCTTTCATGTGTCTTGCTTTGATAGCCGCATTATTGGCAATCACTTATTCAAGCATCACTTGATTTCACTTGGGGGCTATGTTTTTAAAGTCGCAAGGTGCGCCGAGACGCAAAGGGGTCCTGGAGCGTAGGCGCAAGGCATAGACGCACACTTGAGGCATGGGAGGAGCAAAAATAAAAATATATACATGATGTCATTAATTTAATACAAAAAAACACATAAAATACATCTACCACCATCAACACAATAGAATTAACACATTTAGTTTGAGTAGCTATTTAGGAATGATGTGCGGTGGATGCACTTGCAAATCTATTTGGTTGACTTTGGCAGCATCATGATAGGATGAAGTAGTTGGCCAATCTACAAATATCACCAATGATGCATACTTCATAAATATTCACTGTTAATGTTTGGTTTATTATTAAATTTAATATGCTAATATGAATATTTATTCATAAAACTATTAGTATATTAAATTTAATATACTAATATTAACGTAAAACTATTTTGAAAATATGAATATAATAAGGATTCCCAAATATTTCGTCAGATAAATAGATGGATCATTATACATAGATGTCATATAGCTAGAAGGATTTTTTAATGATTTTTATGAAGAATAGTCTTAAAGAACCCCAAATGTCAGAGTTTTCAATGCATACAACAACATTCAAGCCTTTATCACACTATAGTTGAGTCGACTATATCGATCCTTTGTCACCATTATGCCCTATCTTTTGTCATAATCTCACTAATGCCTAAGTACATCATGTCTTTCCTTACAGTTTCATTCCAAGTCTTTATTGGTCTACCCCTCCCTCGTTTAACTTGCCTAGTGATTAGACTCTCACAACGCTTAACAGGTGCCTCTAATGGTCTCCTTAGTACGTGTCCAAACCATCTTAGACGAGTTTCTCGCATCTTCTTTGCAATTGGTGCTACTCCTGTCTTATCCCTAATACTTTCATTCCTAATTTTATCCAATCTCGTGTGTCCACACATCCACCTAAGCATTCTCATCTCCGCAACTCCCATTTTTTGTTCGTGTACACAATTCACTGCCCAACACTCAGAATCGTAGAGCATTGCGGGTCTAATTGCAGTATGGTAAAACTTGCCCTCAAGTTTTAGTGGTACTTTACGATCACATAAGATCCCTGACGCGCCTCTCTACTTCAACCAACCCGCTTGGATTATGTGTCACATATTTATCAAAACCTCCGTCTTTTGAAACTATCGATCCAAGATATTTAAAACACTCACTACGAGAAATATCTTGATCATCCAACTTAATAATGAAGTCATCTGTCCTTCTTGTACTGCTAAATTTAAGCTCCATATACTCCGTCTTTGCCCTGCTAAACCTAAAACCCTTCTTTTCTAAAGTATCTCGCCAAGTTTCAAGTTTTGCATTTACACCCTCGCGCGTCTCATCAACTAAGACTATATCATCCACAAACAATAAACACCAAGGTATAGCTTGTTGGATATGTCTGGTGAGCTCATCTAAGATAAGGGCAAAGACATAAGGGCTTAAAGCTGAACCTTAATGTAAGCCAACAGTGATAAGGAATTCTTGTGTTAATCCTCCAGATGTCCTCACCCTTGTCACTGAATTTGTATACATATCTTTGATTATGTCAATATATGATATATTTACACCTTTCTTTTCTAAGACTCTCCATAAGATCTCTCTTGGAACTCTATCATAAGCCTTCTCAAGATCAATAAGCAACATGTGCAAATCTTGTTTTCTTTCTCGATAGTTGTCAATGAGTCTCCTCAAGAGATGTATAGCTTCCATGGTCGACCTCCCTGACATGAATCCAAATTGATTCTCCGAGATGTTAGTCTTTCGTCTTAACCTTCTTTCTATTACTCGTTCCCATAGTTTCATGATATGACTCATCAATTTAATTCCTTTGTAATTAATACAATTTTGTATATCCCATTTATTCTTATACAAAGATATCAAGATACTTTCTCTCCATTGATCTGACATCCTCTTTGACTTCAGTATATTATTGAAAAAACATGTAACACACAAAATTCCTTCATTTCCTAAACATTTTCATACTTCAATTGGTATATCGTCTGGCTCAACCGTCTTTCCATTTTTCATCTTATTTAGAGCATCTTTTACCTCTAATACTTGAATTTTATAATAAAACGTTATGTTATATTTCTCTGATTTACTTGACTCTTCCAAATTCAATTCTTTGACCTTTATTTCATTATAGAGTTGATAAAATTATCTTTTTCATCGCTCTTTAATATCCACATCAACCGTCAAAACTGTATCTATCTCATTATTTATGCATTTTACTTGACTTAAATCTCTTGTTTTATTTTCTCTAGCTCGAGCAATTTTATATATGTTACGCTCTCCATCTTCGGTATCTTGTCGTTTATAAAATACTTCATAAGCTTGTCTTCTTGCTTTACTTACTGCATGTTTAGCTTCTTTTTTAGTGACTTTATACTTGGCTAAGTTTTCATCATTCCTACAAGCTTAGAGTGATTTATAGCTTGCCCTATTTGCCCTCACTTTGTCTTGAACTTGCTCTTTTCACCACCAAAATTCTTTATTTAGGATGACAAGACCTTTTGATACTCCAAATACGTTCTTTCCACTTATCCTTAAATGAGAAGGCATAACTTCACATGAGACATTATAATCAACATAAGGGTCATCAACTAGTCGTTCCATAACTGTCTTCTTGAAAGCAACATGCTTTTTCCATTTTCAAGTTCCACCACCGAATATTTTGCAATATTTTTGTTTTTTTTCTTAAATTTATTATATTTAGTTTATACATCTAATACCACTAACATATATTATGTTGTCAAACTTTCTCCTGGTATGACTTTGCAATCTTTACAAATCATTTTATCCATTTTGCGAGTTATAAAATAATCAATTTGTGATGTATTTTGTCTTCTTTTAAACGTAATTAAATATTCTTCCCTCTTTATGAAAAGTGTATTTGATACAATTAGTTCATGTGCTACGACAAAGTCTAAAATGGTTCGTCCTTCTTCATTACTTTCTCCATATCCATATCCTCCATGAACGACTGTGTAATCTACATTTTCCTTTCCTATATTGTCCATTTAAGTCTCCTTCAATGAAAATCTTCTCCCTTTGTGGGATTTCTCTTACTAAACCATTTAAGTTTTCCCAAAAATTGCACTTTAATAGCTTCACTTAATCCCACGCACTCATCACATTAATAGTTTCCTTTCATATGACCAATTTAAGGACTAAGATTCTATCACCTTTTTTACTTACCCCAACAATTTCATCCTTCTAAGTAGTATCCACAATAATACTTTCTTCACTGTTTGATTTTTTTTTCCTGTGCACCATAATTAAAACATGAATTATTTAAAAATTTAGCTTTCTCACCCACCATCTAGTCTTTTGCAGACATACATTATTTATCCTTCTCCTAATCATTGTATCTACTACTTTCATCGCTTTCCCTATTAATGTACCTATATTCCAACTTCCAAATCTAAGATGATCACAATTCCCCTACGACATATTTTCCTAGGACGTCTAATATGTGAGGACCTTTACCTATTTAACACTACACCCAAGTCTTCTTGGAGGTGCAGCAGTCCTTGCCAAGACACCGCAATCGGACCATACGACGAGGACTCTTGCAAAGCTAACACTACATCCAAGTCCTGGAGATGCAGAAGTCTTTGCCAAGACACGGCATTCAGACCATGCAACACATTCCTTAAGGGGAACAACCTAATTTTTGCACAATTTCTCAAATGATCCATATTCATATGGGTGACTAAATTTTACGTTGGTCGTCTAGCTAACACTACGCTCACCATTTTTCATCAGGGCTTGGGACTGGCATAGGCTAGTTTAAGTTTTCAATGCATGATTCACTTTAATTTAAACCCAAATAGCTCAACAAAGAAAATGTTCTACAAAACGAGACAGGGACAGAGGGGAAACATGCTAAATCTCCACTATTCTACTTGCCAGCATCTTGAAAGAAAAGAAGAGGAGAGAGGAGAAAGATTCTTACAATGAAAATAAGAGGTGTGGCTTCCACTTCGGCTTGAGGAGCGGCTAGAGGAGCTTATGCTTCCTTCTGCGTCTCTGACGAGTATAGAAAGCAAGAGGACTAAAGGAGCAACGACAACTCCAGAGAAAACTCTCGAGAGGACAGTGATAATCGGGTGGAATACGAGATCTATCGAGTGTCATACATGAAAAATGCGTCGGGCTAAGGTGCTAAGTCGATGATAACCCTTAAAAGGACTTAAACCGAATCAATTTAAAAAATTTAAACCGATATTGGGTTGAAGCGCGCCTAAGCTGCGCCTGGAAAAACTGTAAGGCGTGCGCCTGAAGCACCTTGCCCACCTTGGCCTTGCCAAGGAGTGACTGCTTGCGCCCGTCGCCTCAGGTGCACCTTTCAAAACATAGCCTGGGGGATTTGATTCAACACTCATGAAGACTAGCTCTGGTACCAAATTACTAGATGCCCTTGAAATAGATTTCTTCAACGGCCAATGAAGGATCAGATTGTAGTCAAACGCACACTCCTTCCCTTTCCTTAATGATATTGTTGTCGGATTTGCCTCTCCATTTCATTGCATATGTATTTATATTTGTTAGAGAATATAGGGAAAATCAATGTAAAGGCCCAATAAGTGAGTCCATTTATAATATTTTTGTTTAGTCCCACATCTTCTGTATAGGATGCTTTCTCTCTCCTCTCCTATATATATGTACTTGTACTTGTATTTCACATATTCAAGAAGTATATATGAGGTTTGAACCACTTCTCTACATTGGTAACAGAGGCATCGATCCGGCCTGTTTTATTCTAACCGCCCAGCCTTCCGGCTAACTGGGCGGTTTGTTTTTCTTTTCTTGTTGCACCTCTCTGCGGCCTCCCCTTTTCTGCCCGCCTCTTTCTTCCCTTATGTGGATCCACTTTTTCTTCCCTCCCCCTCCTTTTTATAACCTCTCGTCTCTGCTGTTGGCTCGTCGTCTCGATACCCGCCTACCCGCTGAATCCTCCTTGTCGCTAGCTCGCCTTCTCGCTAAGCCACATCTGTATTCACGGTTTCTCTACTTCTTCCCGGGGGTTGGTCTCCGCTTGTCGCGAGTTTCCTTTTCCTGCGGTTAGATCTAACCGCCTGGCCTCCTGTTTTATTCGTGGCGGCCTACTCCTATCCGCTGCAACCTGTTTCTATCCGCTGCGGACTCCTCCCTGCTTGCCGACTACTTTCTTACCGCTCTCATCTCGCTTCTCCTGATCGCACGATCTGGTATTCTGACCGCGCCTTCTTTGGTCTACTCGAGCGACCTGCTGCTCTCTTCTACCCGCGTGTCTTCTTGTCGCGAGATCTGCCCGCTGCGCAGTCTCTTCCTTGCCGCTTTGCTGCTAGGTGTACTCCGTTCGCTGCGAATTATTCTGTTCGTCGCGGTTTGGTCTGCTTGCCGCGCGGTTTGTCGTTGTTGCTGCTGCGGTCTCTCCCAGTTGTTGCCCTTCGCAGCTCGTCTTGTCGCGTGCGGTTTCTCCTTGCCACGTGCGATCTCTCCTGGTCTCGTGCCGCTGCTGCCTGTCTTGCTACGTGTGATCTCTCCTCGTCTATGTTGCTTGCTGACCGCTGCGGTTTCTCCATGCCGTGCATCTTGGTTGCAAGTCCTCTTGGTGTGTCCTTGTCGCACACTCTCTTCTTCTACCTCTGCGGACAATATTGCCTTATTGTGCCTGCCGGCCTTCTATTCTCTCCCGGCTAGTCTTCGGGCTCTTGCTGTGCGGTCTGTGCCTGTTCCTCTGCGGTATTGTTCTAACCGCTCGGGCAGGTTGCCTTCACGCTGCTCCTTGGTTCAGCCCGCATGGTGTCAGATTCGCTTACTGTTTCAGATACTTCCACACCTCCCTCCACCACCAGTGAAGACATTGCTGCTCTGCGTGCTCAACTTCAACAGATCCAAGGGATGGTCAGTCGCTCCTCTGGATCCATGGACTCGATCTTCGACGAAGGGATATCTTGCCTCTCCCACAACTCTCACTGGATTATAGACTCAGGTGTCACACATCATCTCTCTCCGCAGAAGCCGTCGCAGTACTTCGCTTTTGATTATCCCAAGTTTTATCACTGTGGCTAATGGTGACACGACACCAGTTTCTGGTGCTGCCCATCTGCCTCTTACCCCCTCCCTCTCCTTATCCTCGGTTCTTCATGTTCTGGGGTTCCTCTTTAATCTTTTCTCTGTTAGCCGTATTACTCAGGACCTTGATTGTTGTGTAACCTTCTCACGTTCTTCTTTTGTTGTGCAGGATCGACTAACGCAAACTACACTTAGTCGGGGGTGGCTGTACAACTGGTTGTATCTTCTTGATATTCCTCCTACTGCTCTTACCACTATCTCCTCCGTTGATTGACATCGTCGTCTTAGGCATGCTCCTCTCCAGATTTTCAGAAAGCTCTTCCAGGTGTTCCTCTTCAGGAGTTTTTTGCGAATCATGTATCTTTGGCAATCAATATCGTGTCTCTTTTACTTCTCCCTGTACTAGGAGCGATGCTCTTTATTCAGTAGTACATTCTGATATTTGAGTACCATATAAGATCCCTAGTGTTTTTGGTTATCAGTACTTTGTAACCTTTTTTGATGATTACTCGCAGGTTACCTGGTTATACTTCCTTCGTGATCATACCGAACTCATATCGATTTTTCGTACTTTTCTTACTGAGACTCGCACACAGTTTTCCACGTGTTAAAATTATCCGTACTGATAACGCTCGTGAGTATACCGGTCGAACCTCCTCCAATCTGTGCGTCGAGTTTGGTATTATCCATCAAACTTCGTGTTCGTATACCCCTCAACAAAATGACGCCGCAGAACGGAAAAATCGCCACCTTCTTAATGTGGCTCGCTCTCTTATGATTCAAATGCAAGTTCCCCCTCTCTATTGGAACTTTGCTGTCTCTATTGCATGTCATCTTATCAACCACATGCCCTCGTCTATCCTCCACTTTGTGGTCCCCATGACTCTCCTGCACCCATCCAAGAATCACTTCTCTCTCTCACCTCGTGTGTTTGGATGTACCTGTTATGTCCATACTCTTGGCCCCTCAAATGACAAGCTTGCCCCTCATGCCAAGGCTATGTTTGTTGGATACTCTCGCACTCAGAAAGAGTATGTCTGTTGTTATCCTGCCATTGGTAAGATTGTTGTCTCTGTTGATGTCTCTTTTCATGAGGACCATCCCTATCACACCGCTCTTACTGATCCTCTTCTTCTTCTTCCTTCCCCTCTACCTCGGCCCACAGTTCCAGTTACGTCTCCGCTTCCACCTACTCCAGTTCCAGTTACATCTCCTCTGCCACCTCTTCTTCTCACACCTCCACCGCTAGTCCCCTCTAAACCACCCATCATTCAGGTTTACACTCGTCGTGCTCCATGTTCTAATGCGGAGAATAAAATTGCGATTAAAAATACTAAGGAAAATTTAAGCTTCTCATTATGTCTTCTTGGTTCGCATCTCGGTCTGCTTCCTACTAAATTTGCCCTGTAGAATGTGTCCATCACAGTTCATTTGAGGGGATCCATGGTTTGGTGAGTATTGTCTTGGAGTCGCTGGTCACATAGGGTGCAGAAGCCCTAGCCATTTTTAGATATCGAATCCTCCTCTTTTTGTCGTCGCCCCCTACTTGCCACTGCTGTCCTTCACACTCCCACCCACATTCCTACTTTCCACTGTCAGTCTTTCCACCCTCCACCCTCAATCTAACAAGATTGCTGCCTCCTCGCCCACTCCCCTCCATACCCAATTTCCACGGGCATCACTATTTAAGAAATTTTTGGGATGAGACTATTAATGATGATATGTTATATTACATTGATTGGTATAGGGAAGGAGCATTTTTCTTCCATTTCAAATGTAAATAAAATAAGGTTTATGCTACTTCCTGTGACGACGTCTTAATAATATCTTGTTGGCTACTTTTTGTTTGAATGATCAACCTTTGAAGGGATGCAGCTGATTTTAATTGTTTATATGACAGTTTATATACTTTTTTATTTACATAGCTTCGGGTTCATATGACCATTTGTTTATTTTTGATTTGTATAGTTACTGGTATCACTTCGACTCAAGTGCATGGAGTGCTGTCTATAAGCATACAATTGGCAAAGACCTCAAGATGAAAGTTGGTTATGATTCAATGATCCGTCTTTGCTGGGCATCTCTCTGGGTATGCTTACATTTTCTTGAGAAAATACTTGTGAATGTCATTGTAAAATATTTTGTTTGATTGAAAATTTTAGCAATGAAGGTTTTCTTATGGATGTCTAAGAATGTATTGTCTTCAAATAATTATAATTAGCTTTGCAGGAGATCAAATTTTAGGTTGTGGATAAGGAGGCTGTCTTCATTGAACTGCTTAGTCAAAAATTTCTTTTTTTATGCCATAGAATCTAATTGCTAAATCATAATATTAGAATATAACAATGAATGGTATGGTCACCACCAAGCGATAATAAAAAATTGTCCAAAAATCTTGGTTACTGTTCTTTTAATTATTCAAATATGTTGCACCCATGTTAGTACTTGTATATTGGATTTGACTTTCAACGTTCTCCAAAACCCTAGTCAGTTTTTATGCCGGATTAAGAGGAATCAAGAACTATGTAGTATTGGGGTAGATAATGTCATGAAACGGTATATTTGCACGCTTTAATTTTAAGAAATATGTATTAACCTGGAAATATAAATGTCATTAAAATTAGCCTTTTTCTTACGTTTCGGGGATTACCGGAAGCTGGAATCGCCGTCTTCGTCCGTTCTGCAAAACAATTCTGATTAATGGCTGATGGAAAGACAACATTTGGGAGGAGTGTATGCTGCCCTTTTGTGACCATGCAAGCAAGTGAGACACCATATGCCTTAGAGAGGAGACAACAAAACTGATGAACCATAAGGTTCTCAGTTCCAAATCTCCAATGAGGAAAAACCGCTATTGTTAATTACATTCATGATGTCGAGGCATAAATACTCTTCACGGAAACCTTTAAAGTCATTCTTTCCACAGATTATCATGTACTTTATTTTAGAGCAATGTGAAATACTCAATGCAGCATGACTATAATAACATATGGCCAAGAAGTGAAATTGAAATGGATAACCTTTTTTGTATAACAATTCTGATTATTGAATAACCTTTCCATACAATCGGTCTCTTAATGGGCTTTCAGTCTTTGGGCTTTAAAACTCCCTATTTAAGTTGGAGTATATTTATGGATCATTCCCTGCTTAGTACAAATATCCAAAAAAGAGGAAAAATACGTTTGGTGAAGATATTGTCAACTCTTGATTTGAAGTAATAAAAGGAGTTCATATTTGGTTTTTAATAACTTCTTTGTTATGGTCAGGCACACCGACGAGACATGCGCACGCCGACGAGACGTCGTGGCAAGTCTACACGTGTAGAAATACGACGGAAACTAGCCCTCCGGTCGTGGAAGAGACTGTCAATGATTGATCTACTTGGTTATTTCTATTTCA
Source organism: Platanthera guangdongensis (assembly GCA_039583875.1). Lineage (NCBI taxonomy): Eukaryota > Viridiplantae > Streptophyta > Magnoliopsida > Asparagales > Orchidaceae > Platanthera > Platanthera guangdongensis. Next base: position 150,918,603 of record CM077167.1, read on the forward strand.
ATGTTCTTTAGGTTTTTACTATTTGCGGACCGTATTTTGTTATTCACACCCCGCAACTATAAAGGGTGTTATATGCTTGTAATGGAGTTATATCTTTAGATGAATTGATTTTTAGGGTTACTCCCTAGTTCTTCTCATTTCCTCTTTCTCCTTTTCTCTCTTTCTTGATTGTCGACCCTCTTGCTGGATTCCTCTTCGGGATCATATCAATTTGGTTCGACCTGCCGTAGTAGCTTGGGACAAGAGAGGGATTGGTTAGATTGACGGAGCCACCGAGCCTAATGGAGAGCAGAGCGGTTAAGACCGACAAGAACGTTGGACATCTTGTCCTGATCTGGCATGAAGTTGAGATCGAAGTATTGCTCCGCCTTAGCAATTCAACCCATTGGGTCAATGCCGACAAAGGACGAAGTGTAGAGGGAGAGAGCGAACTGGCCCAGAGTCGGGTGGATTGCGGCTCGGATGGAGGCCTCGCCGCTATGGATCTGAGGAGGGAGCTTCCGTCTACGACTGAGCCGGAGCTGGAGGGGGTGGTCTGTTCCTGGAGGGGATCTTGGAATGGAGGGAGAGGAGTGAGGAATGCTTGACGGCGATGAGCTGGTCTTGAGCCTCAACGCGACGACTAATGGTGTCGGAGGCTGTATCCGGAGCGGGTTCACCATTGGAACGAAGGTTGTGAGCCATGAAATTGGTGGCGCCAGACTAGGAAATGGGTTGTCACTTGAAGCAGCAGAGCGGCGCGGGTCTATGCCCGCTGGAACCGTCGGCAAGCGGAGGAACCCGCGCCAGCGGCATGGCATTCGTGTGGACTGCTGATCCGGGGAGATTGCTGTGCGGGGAGGCCGGCGGTTGCATAATGACTCAAGAGGCGCTGGCTGTTTGGGGATATCAGAGGGTCGCGCAACGATGCTGGATGACTCGACGGATGATTCGGTGCACGTGCGAGATGGATGGGAATCGAGGATCGTTGGGAGGAAAGAGGCTATGCACTGACGTTGGTGGGGACACTGAGGGTTGGCTTCTGGATTCAACGCTGGAGGCACGCGACGATTGGTGCGATCCGGGGCGGATACGCATTAGGCGGCAGCGGACAATTGGGGCTCAGCTAGTTGGACCGAGAAAATGCGAGTCATCGATGGCTTTTGGGGTGCGGGGTGAGGCAGGTCAGACCAGATTGATACGATCCCGGAGTGGAATCCGGCAAGTGGAGGGCCAGTAGCTAAGGAAAGAGAAGAGGGGAAAGAGTAAATGAGACAAACTAGAGAGCAGCCCTAAAAATTCATTCATCCAAAGATTAAACTCTAATAGCATACAACACCCTTTATAACAGCTGGGTACGAATAATAAAATACCGTATGCAAATAGTAAACTCCAAAAATATTGAAATAGAAATAATCAAGTAAATCGATCATTGATGGTCTTTTCCATGACCGGTGGGCTAGTATCTGTGGCTTTCCTACACGTGTAGACTCGCCACGACATCTCGTTCGCCTGCGCGCGTCTCGTTGTCATGCCGCATCTCGTCAGCTCCTCTGCTATCAAGCGTCTTTGCGGCGTCCGCCAGACAGTCGGCCTGAACGACTACATTGATGAGTTTGTCTCCCTGGTCACCCACGTTCCCGGCCTTCCACCGGATCATTATCTAGGCTTCTTCTTGCAGGGCCGCTGCCACATATCCACTCTCGTCACTGCATCACCACCCTCGGACGGTCTCCGACGCCCTTGACATGGCACGTTTGGTGCAGACCGACCTCTCACCTAGACCTCATGCTATTCCAGCTGGCTAGCCCCCTCCGCAGACACCTTGGCAACCGCCTGCCCCGACTCTTCCACCACGCCCTCCGCATGGGGGAACCCCGCCCAGGGCTGCCCCCAGCGTCTCAAACGATGAATATAATGAGCTCCGCAGCAAGGGCGTTTTTCGGCGCCGCCAACCCTAAAAAAAGAACTCTTAGAGTCCCTTTATCAAAGAACTCTGACCTTATTTTATGGAGTGGATTCGTACCTTTGGTGGAAGAGAGGAGTGCCCAATTTTAGGAGAATCTCTATAAAATTCCTGTGTCTTTTGAATTGTTTCCTCTATGGCTTAGTTTTTCTTTTTTGTATTTATTTTTGTAGTAGTTTAATTTGTGAGTGTGATATGAAAGTGATTTCAAAACTATATTCACTCCTCTGTAGAGTAATCTGGACTAATATTCTCGTTCTATTCCACACTTTCAAAAGCAGTCCAAGAAAACGTTGAAAGCGAGATTGAAAAAACAAAATGTGTGATAGGTTGCGAAAAAGAATTGGCAAAGAAAGAAATAAAAAAGTCTCAGAGAGAGCACGAATATTACATCCAAAGTGAAATTGTCTCAAAAATAGTTCTCACACAATTTTATATATCATATATACCTCATAATGAACTTTATAACTTCTATTTTTAGTTGTCAAGAAATGCTAAACTCTGCCACAAACTCCAATTTCAGTTTTCACATATTAAATCTTTGGCATACAACAAGATTTAAATACCTTACAAATATTACTCTGATATAAATGCAACTAGCATGATCAAATTAAATAAAAAAATAGTTCATGTGGACTCTTAGGAACTGGAAACCATATAGGTTTATGTCTCAAGCAAACTTCTTACACCGGCGCATATGGATGCTAAATACTTGCTCAGGTTCTTGATCCCCTCGATATGAGAGAGCGGTGTATGATTACACACCATAAACTAAGATTTCAAGCCTCTGTAATAAAAAATATATACCAAAAATTTCCTTGGAAATTAGCATTATTACAGGTTGCACCTCTCTTATTTTGAAAATATCTCTTTGAAGTGAATTTTCTGGGGAGGCTTTGTGCACGGATGTTACGAAGTGTAAACTTATATGAGAGGTTTTTGTAATTTCAAAAGTAAGAGGCGTGCGTCCTCTAATTTAACAAACATACAGAGGAGGTCCCAGTAAATGACCCTATATAGGAATATATTCTCTGTGCAATTAAATGACTAAATTGGCAAAGATGCAAATATTAGAAGCCTAATTGTATGGATTGAGAAATGAAGATGACTCTTAATTAGGATGCAGAAACTCGCCATGGTAAGTGGTTGTTAACCTATCACAGCCTCCAATCCAGGTTTGGATGAATGAGGTTAAATACAAAAGCTGTATTTCAAAATATTTCTGATTTATCTCTATTCAATTAAACCATCCATCAAAAATGGATTGGATGATTGTTGTGAGGTAACTGAACATCTAAAGTTACTATGGTAGCTGTAGATGTTTAGCAGCCTTCTTACCCTTACTAGTTCCGGAGACGTCTGTTCCGTTGTATTTCTGAAGTTCTAGTATGATTTTAATGTTGTATTTCTGAAGTTCTAGTATGATTTTAATGTTGTATTTCTGAAGTTCTAGTATGATTTTAATGTTGTATTTCTGAAGTTCTAGTATGATTTTAATGTTGTATTTCTGAAGTTCTAGTATGATTTTAATGTTGTATTTCTGAAGTTCTAGTATGATTTTAATGTTGTATTTCTGAAGGTCTAGTATGATTTTAATGTTGTATTTCTGAAGTTCTACTATGATTTTAATGTTGTATTTCTGAAGTTCTACTATGATTTTAATGTTGTATTTCTGAAGTTCTACTATGATTTTAATGTTGTATTTCTGAAGTTCTATTATGATTTTAATGTTGTTTTTCTGAAGTTCTAGTATGATTTTAATGTTGTTTTTCTGAAGTTCTAGTATGATTTTAATGTTGTGTTTCTAAAGTTCTAGTATGATTTTAATGTTGTGTTTGTGAAGTTCTAGTATGATTTTAATGTTGTATTTCTGAAGTTCTAGTATGATTTTAATGTTGTGTTTGTGAAGTTCTAGTATGATTTTAATGTTGTATTTTTGAAGTTCTAGTATGATTTTAATGTTGTATTTGTGAAGCTCTAGTATGATTTTAATGTTGTATTTGTGAAGCTCTAGTATGATTTTGATGTTTTTTTAACTGTAAAAGGAATGCCCTGTTAATGGATTGTTTTTTATCTCTTCTAAAGGTTGGATCTGAAGATGGAAAAGTAAAGTCAGCCCCCATGAAGTTAAAAGCTCAAATGATGCTCCAAGTACCTCGAGATGATGTTAGAAGTTGCGCTCTCTTGTTCAGAGTGAAGAAACGGTGGGATTTGTAGCCTTGCAAATCTCATCTTTCGATATTGTATCCATGTAGTATCAACTTTCCAAACCCTCAATTTTACCATTTTGAAATAAATACCAAATATAATTTTTTGCTTGAGCTTCCAAAAAGGGTTATTAGTTTGAAATATGTCCCTTGTAACGTTCACCTAAATTAGTCATAAACAATGGCACTTTTCAGTGTATATGGTGTACTACACTCCAATTTTTTCTCCTATCCTAATCAAATTTTCACTTTATACCGCCCGGGCTGTAGGGGAGTAAGAAGTATGCATCTGTTGCGTCTTTAATAATTTGAACGGGAGTTATTATCGTTTCAGTAAAAATAATGGTGGGAGCGTGGAGGGGCATTTAAGTCATTTCATTTGCAGGGTGTTTGAACTATAAATACTGGCGGGAAGGGGCATACTGAGTTAGCTGATGAGTCTTGTATGGTTTTCTACTTGAGTTTGCCTTACTGAGATCTGCTTTGTCTAACGAAGACGAGTGGTCATCGCTTAAGGAATGAAGACAACTATTTATCATTCCTTGTTTTTTTGTTTTTCAATTTAAATTACGAGATCTTCTTGTGTATCCAAGCTGAGTTTGCTGTGTAGATTTCTCTGTTAATTTGATGTTGGGTGTCATCAGTTTGAATCTAGGGTTAAGGAAAGCAACACCATCACTTGTGCATGTTTACTGGGAGTGATGTACAGACTAATAGTGGTAGGTTTGAATTGCCTTGGGAATAGCATGAAGTTGGGTTTGTGGAAGAGCAGATCTGGGAAGTTTTTGGAGTTATTGTACTGCCCTTCAGCGGTAGGGTTGAACTGCCATTTAGGACCCTTCTAATATGCAAGCAAGTGGACCAGATGGTGCCTACCATTCAGTAAGGTTTTGGGGGGCATACCACTTTTGGGGCAGTCAAACAAACTACTCGGGCAGCTAGATCGTATAAATTCTGTCGTCTCATTTTTAGTCATTAGAGTAGTTTGATTTTGGAATAGGAGGCTGCAAAATCTTCTTGGAATTTGTGGATGATATACAATGGCACTTGTGGTTTCTGAAAGTTATTACCTTAAGATTAGCTAATCATCTAGTGTGGGGAGGGGGGGGATAGATCTTTGAAATTTTTTTAGTCTTTTTGCTGTTTGTTTCTAAGTGATGTAGAGCTTGTTCTTAAAATCTACAATATAAAAGAAAAACAAGCAACACAAAGGTTCTCTAATTGAGTACATCTACTTTCTCTCCCATCTATCCAATTATCTTGTTCGACTAGGCACAAATTCTTCCAAAATGCTCCTCAGAGCTTACACCTCAAGCCCTCAGCCTTACCCTCAGGTTCTCTTCAGAACTCTACCTCAAAACTACAAAGGTTCCTACCTTAGAGCCCTGCAGTGCTCCTACAGCTCAGTGACCCTCAAGCCACCTACCTCAGCCTTACACAAAGGCCTACAGCTCAGGCTTTTCAGTCCTACAACTTCAGGCACAAGGCCCTACTCTCAGAGTGTTGCAGTACTCCTACAACTCAGTACCCTTTCAAGTACCTACCTCAGCGCCCTTCCTGGCACCTACAGCTCAGCCTACTCTAAGGCCTACAATTCAGTGACACACTTGTCACCTACAGCTCACTGACTCAACAGTCACCTACCTCAGCCTTATCTCTAAGGCCTACTACTCAGGCTGGGAGGACAACCCTACTCTCAGATCCATACTTGGATCCTACCTCATTACCCCAGTAGGGCACCTACCTCAGTGACTAATTAGTCACCTATAACTCAGGTCAAAAGGCCCTACAGCTCAGATTCAGACAACCTTAATCCTACAGGAATATAAACAAGAAGTTATGATTAAAGTTAAAACCCTTACTCAGAGATAAATCTCTGAGTCTACCTTGCTGGACTGAGCAGGTATCAATGCAACCCTCTTGCTGTAGAAGGAATGAGTCTTTTTCTACAGCTAACTGTTTCTTTGCTGCACTGATGAACAACTATCTACTGTTGAAGGCTGACGACCCTACACACAACAATCTCCTTGCTGATTAAATGAATCAGCTGCCTTGTTCTGCAAAGAACAAACTTGCTGAACTGGAAAAGGGTTCAGCTATCTTTCTCTGCCTTCTGGCTTGCACTGCTGGACTTGGCTTTCATGCTTCTCGGATAAGATGAAGTCCAGCCGCCTCTATTATTCTGTATTTTCTTCGCGTGTTCTTCGTAACCCTAATCCCCTTTTCTTTCTGCTTTTTATATCTGTTGATTTGAATCAACAACACAATTTGTGTGTGGGCCCAGCCAAGGATGGTGAGCGTCACCTCCCTCAGAAAAAGGACAAATAGTAGCTTTCGGCGCTACTGCAGCTTTCCCGCAACGACATAAACTATTTTGACTTTGTTAACTTTTGGTGACGTCAGCAGTGGTCATCAGGTGCTGCTGTAACTTTCCCGCAACGACATGAAATACTTTGACTTGTTGACTTTTGGTGACGTCAGCAGTGTTCATCACCTTTTGGACTTAGAAAAAAATTCCAGAACTTCATTAAGCGTTGAGTGATGTTAAGTCACTCAACGTCATCTGACTTGGCTCTTCATTAGAAGCGTTGAGTGAACCTACCTCACTCAACGCTTCTGGACTTAGAGAATTTTCACTGGCTTTGTCTCAACGGTTTCTTCTTCACAGCTGAGACTATCTCCTGTCTCAGCGGTTTCTTCTCAACTGTCTCAGCGGTTTCTTCTTCACAGCCGAGACTATCTCCTGTCTCAGCGGTCTTCTCAACTATCTCAACGCTTCCTTCTTCATTAGAAGCGTTGAGTGAACCTGCTTCATTCAACGCTTCTGGACTTAGAGAATTCCTGCTTGCTTTGTCTCAGTTGTCACAGCTGTCTCAGCGGCCTCAACACTTATACTGAGACATTCTTCTCAGCTGTCTCAGCTGTCTCAGCGGTCTAAACGCTTGTGCTGAGACATTCTTCTCAGCTGTCTCATCGGTCTCAACGCTTTTGCCTTAGTTAAATTATCTGACTTGCAACATACTCTTTTTGTTTACCTGTCCAATCAAGGACAACTTGCATGCATGAACTTAAGGACACATCAAATACAACTATGTGTGTATGTCATTGACCAGTTTGACTTCTTACAAATCTGAGACATTGAGATCAATAGATCCAACAGTTTCATTTCCTTCATTTGGAGATGAGAGGGTGGAGAGAGGAGATGCTCGAACTTCTCACATGGTAGTTCTGCTCTAAATATTTGAGTGAGTCACTTGGATCCGAGATTAGGAATGATGAGAGTGCAACCTTACGAGCTGGACGTGTTTTGATTTTCTGGTGAAATTTCTTCTGCTAGTTTTGTTAGAATGTATAAATTTATGTTTTTGACATTGTTTGCGGTGCGAACATTAGAAGATAGAGGGCATCAGATTCAAAAAGCTTAATTTGTTGATTTTGTATGGAGATTGAAGAGCTCACGCCTTAGCTCCATGGATTGGATTGTCTTTACCATGAAGATTCCTACTCTTACTCTTGTGAGCATTAAGTTGCTTTAGTTTCCCTTCGTTCTAATGTGTGCGTGTAACCTCATATGCATGTTTCATATTTGTAGTACTTGGAGTAGAAGCATTGAGTTTAGACATATTGTGATGAAGTCAAGTATTTGCAACACTCCACATGTAATAATCATATTTTATGGTCTCGTGGGGCCCACATCATACAAACATCACTATAAGATTAAATAAAGAACCACTCCACATGAAATCTCATCATAAAAACCATCTCGCAATGAAAAATATAACAAATCTATAAAATCAGTGTCCACGTTTATCATACTAATCAATTCTACGGCCTTATGACCTATACATCATAATGTTCGAAAAGTTACAACCACTCAACATCATTGACATGTATGTCGACACTACATTAAAAGAAAAGTAAATCAGTTAGTGCATAAACATTTCATGAGGGAAGCTTTATTTAAAGTTTTTAAGAAGCTAGGATGTACTTGCTTCTGATATGGGCCCTGCAATCAAATAGAGAGGAAAAATGGTCATCTCTGAGCAAACCACAAACTGGGTAACAACCCTGCTACTCCTTGTGGACCCATGGGAACCATGTCACCGTACAGGTCAGTAATTTGTATCACTAATAAATAATAAAACAATGCTTATAAAAGAGCTATCTTGGTGGTATAATCATCAATTACGTCTCTATGTAAAGCATTAAGGGGATATATAATGCAATCATGATTGCAACCGGGTATCTCCTATGGATCCATCATGGCCCCTATCATAACATGTATGATTCTAACACATCACCAATATCAAGGCACAAGCATCAAATGCACTCCAGCCATTCAAACAAGCAAGGATCTAGCTGATTTTACCCTGATTCAAGGGCCTACTAGAATCCTAACTCAAGTTGGTGAGGTTGGTTATACCCATTCTCTCGAGCCCTTTTACCAACACCCTAACAATCAAAGTGGTAGGTTATGCCCTTTATTTTGCCCTTATACTGAATACTAACAAAAATTCAATTTTTAATTCAACATTGGGAGAGACCGGTTATATCCTATCTCAGATCTTTCTACCAACTCCCAAATTATTCACAACTAAATGGCCACTTATACCTCTCTTGTAAGCCCTTCTACCAGTTACTTAAACACACAGGAGATCGGTTATACCTTATCACTTCTACCAACCTTCGCATACTCCATATTCATTAATCAAAATGCACATGCAATCCTTAGGCGATTTTGTCAATTTCCTAGGGATTTTACAAGTGCCACAAGCTTAACCCCAACATGAAAAGTCCCCACAAAAATGGGCATTATAAAGCCGCTACAGCCACATTCTCACAACCATAAATCACTAAATGCATCTTCAAACAATCATCACTGAAATGGGATACCGATTGCGATTACGCTTCACAAACATTGCCTAGCCTAGAATCGAACTCGGGTGATTTAATGCAAGCATGTCGAAGTTGCAATCTCATGCCTTGGTGATTCACAATGAGCAATGACACCCAAGCTCTCTAATTAGAGAAACACAATGCCAACATCACCATAATGCATGGAAGGAAATAAAAAATAAAATTAAAGAGTAGTCTAATGACCAGGAAGAGGGAATCATTACATTCCTCATTTTCTTCCCTCCATGAGTTCCTTGCACAAAAGAGAGGAGTATGCATGTGTAGACACATCTATCTAGCATGAGAGAGTTTCTCAAATGGGTGCTTGGTTCTCCTCCTAGAAAGTATTCTTCCTCCTTGATCTAGGTATCCCTTTTTTCCTTCCTCAATGAATGAGAGAGAGACGGAGAAAGAGAGAGAGAGGGATAGAAAGATCTACTAAAAATAAAATCTCATCCATCCCTCTCACGCCCTAAAGGCACCTGTAGAGGCTGAGAAGATTATTTACGAACTAGATTAAGACACTTAAACCTTGTATCTTGCCGACTACACGGTCGTGCCATTGATATGTGAATGGTCTTGTACCTTGTCTTTGCTACCCTTCATGCACGAATGTTTGGAAGATCAGAATCGTCATGCATAAAAGACAAACACAAGAATTTTCCAAAACTCCTGAAATCATGGCATTTTCATTCTTGAATGTGCTAGATGGCTTGGAAGATGAGCACAGTCATGCATCAAGGATACGCACGAGCATTTTCCAGAGCTCTTGAAATTTAGTGTATTTTCTTTTCTAAGGGCCCATTGTCGTGTTCCCTGACTAGCACGACCGTGCTTGAATTAGAAATCAATGGTTGAAATTTTGGGACGATATAACTCTCCCCCTAAAAATTGATTTTGTACCCGAAATTAAGCAAAATCACACTGGTGTACCTGAAGTGAACATTTTTTGGTACTCTTCCCACAGCATGATCTCTCTCCCAAGCGAACTCATTACACCGGTATTTGCTCCAATGCACTTTCAATAGTTTTACTTCCTAGTTTTGCAACTTTCAGACCTCTATATCTTCAATGCAAACTGGGTAAACGACATTCACAAAATTTTCCTCCACTACCACTACAGTCGGTTCAACTACAGTGCTAGGATTTGCCAAAGCTCTCCTTAGCACCAACACATGGAATATGTCATGCAATCTGCTCAATTCAATAGTACAAGACGATGCACACACTTGCATATGTGTTCAATGATCGGGAAAGCACCCAAGTACCTTGGACTCAACTTTTTTATTCTTTGAATTCATGACATGCCTTTAAGTTGTTTGATCTTCAAATACACCATGTATCCCATCACAAACCCCACATGCCAGTGATGCACATTATTGTACTTCGTCTGCTGATCTTGTGTGATTTTCAAGCACTCCTGAATGGTCTCAATGACCTCAAAAGCATTTGGCACCTCTTTTTTTTTAATAGTCGTGTGTCACTCGCCTTCTCCCATGACATCTGCTTCCGACACCAACTTCCATAAAATAGCTTACTACAATTCCATCTTAACTCTCACATGAAAATAATTACTGTATGAGAACTTGGCCATGAATATGCGATCTTCCCATTTCTTTTCATTCTGCAGCAAACACATCCTAAGCATTTCCTTTATAGTACGATTGGTTTTCTCCATTTTTTGGTATTGTTGTGGGTGGAACGTCACACTATATTTTAGCTTCATTCCAAACTCTTTTGCACTAGCCTCCAATATTTGGACATGGAACGATCATCTTTATCATTGATGATGCACTTCGGTATCCCATGCATCCGAACGATATGTCGTATATAGAACTCTATGTGCTACTCTTCATCATCATTTTTCTAATTATGGATCAAGTAAGACACCTTGGCCAAGTGACCCACAATCACCTAAATAGCATCATTTCCTTACAGGGACCTGCGAAATCCAAGCACAAAATCAATCGAGATATTATCAAACTTCCACTTAGGGATAGGCAGTGGTTAAAGAATACTGTCAAGCCTTTGGCATTCTGGCTTCACTAATGCACATGTTTGACACTCACATAACTCCGCATCCTTCTTCATATCAAGTCAACAAAAATATCTTCTTAGATCCATATACATCTTTATACTACCTGGATGAATAAAATACTTAGTGAGTTGTGCTTCATATATCAACTCATCATGAATCTTACCAATGCTCAAAATTAACACTCTTCCCTTTTTCTTTAAGAGCACGTTGACTAAGGTCAAATCATAATTCTTTCTTTATTGTGATTTCAATATCATATCCTGAAGTTTATCATTAATTATTATTGCTTTTTGTAACCTATTTGTAATATCATATTGCACCTAGATTCAATTCATGCAAGTTAAACTTCCACCATCGCAAGCTACACAAGTGACAACTAATGGTTCAAAGGCTCTCACTAGATGTCCACAATAGGATTGGATTCAATTCCCTTGTTGTGAGTACTTCTTACTTAAAGCATCATCTACCACATTTTTCTTTGCAGGCATATTCTGAATATTCACTTCATAGTCCCCAAGGAACTCGATCACCTGCGTTGTTGTATATTGAACTATTTTTGTTTAAGAAGATATTTCAAACTCTTGTGATCGATGAAAATTTATGCATTCATACCATACACATAATGCCTCTACAGTTTCAAGTAAAATATTTTTTGCTACTAAATCCAATTCCAGCGCGGGTAATTCTTCTCATACGATTTTAATTGTCTTGAATCGAAAGCAATCACTTTACTACACCGAACAAGCACACATCCCAAACCACTTGCATATGCATCACTAAATATATAAAACCCACTAGTCCCACTTGGAAGACAGTTTTGTGGCTAATATCAAATTTTCTTTCAAAGCTTAAATAGCTTGATTGCACTCAAGTGCTTCTTGTGAGTTAGAGAAGTAAGGGGCAATGCGATTCACGAGAAGTTCTCCATAAATCTCATGTAATCACTAGCTAGTTCAAGAAAGCTCCTGACTTCCACCACACTTTTAAATAATGACCAATTAAGAATATTTTTATTTTTTTCAGATCCATCGTAACCCCATTGCCTCTAATTACATGGCCCAAAAAAGTAAGTTCTTCAATCCAAAACTCACACTTAAAAAATTTGACATACAGTCAGTTCTCCCTCAACATCTGCAACATTATCCTGAAATGTTCTTTATGACCGCTTCCCAATTTTGAATAAACCAATATGTCATCAATAAAGACCGCAATAATCATATCCAAAAATCTCTGAAACACGCGGTCATAATGTCCATGAACACCGATAGCACGTTCATTAATCCAAATGACACGAAAAAAAAATTCAAAATGTCATACCGCATACCAAAAGCATCTTTTGGGGTGTCCTCTTATATCCCCAACTTGTAGTACGCTGACTTCAAATCCAATTTGGAGTACACGAACAACCCATCCAACTGATCGAAGAGATCATCAATTCGTAGAACCAGATACTTATTCTTCAATGTAAGCTTATTTAATTCTTGGTAGTCAATGAAAAGCCACACACTACCATCTTTCTTTTTCATAAATAACACGAGAGCACTCCAAGGTGACTAGGCGTGTAGAGAATGCCCGGTGGGCCTAGGCCAAGCTCGGGCCCCTTAGGTCCGGGCTTTTTTCCTACCGGGTCCAAGTGAGGCCTTACTTAAACCAAGTCAAGTTCTGGTCTTACCAATAAAATGGGGCATGCCCGAGCCTACAAATCAGGCCCATGCAGGCCCAACAATTAAGCAACCCAGCATTTATGCGCACATTTGGGAGGACAACAAAACCTCTCCCAAAAAAATAATCTGTTTCATTAGCATAATTAAATGGAATATAAAAATTAAAATGTAACCAGTAATTTAATGTTGGGCGTGCCCCCAACATTAAATTGTTGGACACGCCAACTAATAATTTGTTGGGCATGCCCATCAATTTAATGTTGGGCGCATCTAGAATAAGATTGTTGGCGCTGCCCAGGACATATATGTTGGGTAGCGCCAAGAAAGTTTATGCTAGGCGTGCCCTGCAAACGGGATCCTAGGCCCGGTAAGGCTTGGGCCCAGCCCGGGTAAGGCACCAGGCCGGGCTCTAGTCAAATATGGGGGCCTAGTGAGCCCCCGAGCTTAGCCAGACCCGGGCTTAATCAGGCTCAGTCCCGGGCAAACTCAGGTCGGGCAATCGGGCCCGAGCCAAATTTGCACCTCTAAAGGTGATGAGCTCAATCATATTTATTCTTTATCCAATAGCTCCATTATTTAAATATTTTGTTTAACCCGCACTTTTGGCATCATACAATAAGGAGGGCACGGTACCAGTCTCGCACACAACACTAAATCAGTAAAGATGTATCTCTCTCTCTGGAGTGGTCCTTCAGGATGTTCATCAAGGAAAACATCCTCAAACTTCACCACCTACACATCTTGAATGATTAACTTCTTATAGTGGGTTTGAAACAAAGCTATGAATGCTTCGCCATTCTTGTTTACCACACATATCCCTTACAAAGCTAAAAATTGCAGTAAATATTAAGCATTTGTTCTACAAACCAACTCATCTCTGAAATCATATTGAACTCCACCAAAGGAAGCACCATCACTTCCAAATAAAACTCATGATGATATATCTTCAATATAAAACGACCTCTTCTATTTCTTCTCATCAATGACTCATCCGACATCCACACACTTAGCCCTACTCCCACATAAAATAACTTCACAATAGTACTTCAGATAAATCTATTCACAAGGAATGAGTGACATGGCCTTGTGTCGTTAATACCTATGCGGGTACGTTGAACACTGAGGCTATATTTGTTTGCGCGTTTCGCTGCTCCGTTTTAGGCAAATGCCGCCGGAAAGAGGGTAAATAAATGAATCTCCGGTGGCGTTTGCTCCGTTTCCACCCGCCCGCCTTGAGAAATGCCCCAAAAAGCTCCGTTTGGAGCAGCCACCTCCCCCCTCTGTTTCGAACACTCCGTTTCCACCCGCCGGATCGACCCGCCACCGCTAAATCAAATGAAGCCTAAGATGATGTCTATCAACACATATATGACAAATGGGTGGTTGTGGTATAAAATCATAGAATAAACAAAGTTATCCCATGATAAATTCTATGATCTCCATACATGTCACCACCTCGTCTGATGAACGGTCTTTTGTTTCAGGAGTTACATGTGTTGACGGCAATGGTGTCTTTGACCAAAGACAAAGGCAAAGTTTATATATTTATATTTATATAAATATATAATAAAATATGAAATGATGGTAGCCGTGATTTATGGCGTGAAGAAAGGGGGCTCACGTTATGTGCATGCAGGGGGCTTTAAATAGATGACCACGTGGAGTGATTTCATTTGTTGGAAATGGCTATAAATAGGGGTGAGTGCATGACATGAATAAGTGAGAGAAAAAGCCTGGCAAGGTTGAGCAGTGCGTGAAAACTTTAGCAAATATGCAGGGCTGCGGTCTCCTATTGGTGGACTCCTTCCTAGTGCCAAAATAAGAAAATTGGCGGACTGTTTTTCTACGAATTGAGCAAGGAGAAGCGCGATAATAGAAGCAGCGAGAAGAGGTGTTTGCGCCAAGATTTCTGCAAACAGAAATCGTGCGGACAGAAGTCTGTGAACAGCTCATTTTTGTGATCAGCCCATTGTGGACAGCTTCCTGCGAACAGTAGAACTTGACAAGAGCATTGGCGGACTGCAGTTCCGGGAAACTTCAGAAGAAGCGGCAATTATTTTTTGCTTGTATTGGTGTGTGTGTGACTTCTTGTTGTGACGTGTTTGTTGTGTTGTAACACACATATGTACGTGTAGTGTCAAGTTGTAATCAAGCTTTGCAAATTTTTACAAACAAATATATTGTGTTTGTCTCTTGAATAGTCTTGAGTGCCCGCCTTAACTGCTTCCAATAGTGGTAACAGAGGGAGGTTTCAAACCTTGGTAGTAACTCAGAAGAGTTGATGAGATCGCAGCAATGAAGATGGTAAATGTTATGCCGGGTCAAGTTCCCAAGTTGACGAAGACAAACTATGGGAACTGGAGCATCCAGATGAGAGTGTTGCTAGCATCAAAGGAGCTTTGGGAGATAATTGAGGATGATTATGAAGAGCTAACTGCTGAAGCAGAGACAGCGTTAACTAACGCCCAGAGGACAGCACTGCGAGAAGCAAGGAAGAGAGACAAGAAGGCTTTGTTCTTGCTATATCAAGGGGTTGACGAAGCAACCTTTGAGAAAATCTCAGATGCTAAAAGTTCTAAAGAAGCATGAGAGACCTTGCAACGCTCCTTGCAAGGAGTTGACAAGACAAAGAAGGTGAAGCTGCAATCTCTCCGAGCAGAGTATGAAGTTACCAAGATGCAAAACTCTGAGAAGGTTGGTGACTATGTGACTCGTCTGCGGACGATTGCAAATGAAATGAAGCGCAATGGAGAGACGCTTGATGATGTGAGTTTCATGGAGAAACTTCTGCGGTCTATGTCAAAGAAGTTCAACTACGTAGTGGTGGCGATAGAAGAGTCGAAGGATCTAACTCAGATATCTATCGATGAACTCATAGGCTCTTTGCAAGCTCATGAATATCGCATGCTACAAGATGAAGAGTCAAGTGGCTTAGAGAAAGCACTTCAGACTCAGTTGAACTTTGGAGAGAGTTCAAGAAGAGGAGGTGGTCAGCGAGGTCGAGGCTACCAAGGCAGAGGCAGAGGAAGAAGAGGAGGAAGACATCAGAACTTCCAGAGAGAGGCGGAGCAACCTCAAGGTAGAGAGCAAGAAGGAAGAGGAAGAGGCCGTGAAGAGGCCGAGGCAGAGTCTGTGGTGGAATGGCACAAGTTCAATGTTACAACTGTAACAGGTTTGGGCACATGAGTTATGACTGCAGACTTCCGAGGAGGAATGAGGAGACCAACCACTATGCTGAAGCAAGAAACACTGGTGGTGATCCAATGATGTTCTTGACTTACAGAGGTGCTGAAGGAGGTAAAAATGAAGTTTGGTACTTGGATACAGGAGCGAGTAATCATATGTGTGGTGAGAAGGAGTTGTTCACTAACCTTGAACCAAGTGCTGGTGAGGTTAGCTTTGGTGATGCTTCAAAGATCTCAGTAGAAGGCAAAGGGTTGATAGTGGTCACCCTAAATGGTGAGAAGGTACATCTCAATGATGTGTTCTATGTTCCTGGCTTGAAGAGTAACATCTTAAGCCTTGGATAGTTGGTGGAGAAAGGTTACTGCATTCAGTTGAAGGATGGCTTGTTAGCTATGAAGAACCAACAAGGAAAAGAGGTGGTGAAAGTAAAGATGACGATGAATCGTCTCTTTGCGTTGAAGATGGATGCCGAGGAGACGGCATGCCTAGCAAGAACTGATGAGGAAGAAGAAGCCTGGTTGTGGAACCATAGGATGGGTCACTTAGGCTTCAGTTGTTTGAAGCTTCTGTCACATGCAAAGATGGTGGAAGGTTTGCCTAAGATCTTACCACCACAGAAGATCTGTGAAGCTTGTACGAAGGGAAAGCAGAAGCGACAGAGTTTTGAAGGAGGAAAGTCTCGTAGAGCAAGGAGACAGCTTGAACTGGTTCATTCGGACATTGCTGGTCCGTTTGATATTGCCTCAGTTGGAGGAAGCAAATACTATATTACCTTCACTGATGACTTTAGTCGGAAGTGTTGGGTTTACTTCTTGAAGGAAAAGTCTGAGGCCTTTGACAAGTTCAAGGAGTTCAAGGCAATGGCTGAAAAGGAGAGTGGACATTATCTGAAGGTACTTAGAACTGATCGAGGTGGGGAGTACACCTCAAAGTTGCTTGATTCATTCTGCAAAGATCATGGGATTGTTCATCAGTTGACTGCAGCATACTCGCCTCAGCAGAACGGAGTGGCTGAGAGAAAAAATGTGACGATTCAGAACATGACAAGGAGTATGATAAAGGGCAAGAAGTTGCCAAAGATGTTTTGGGCTGAAGTAGTACAATGTGCCGTGTACTTGTTGAATAGATGTCCGACTAAGAGTGTGAAGTTCAAGACTCCATATGAGGCATGGAGTGGATGGAAGCCAAGTATGCAACACTTGAGAGTTTTTGGGTGTGTAGCTTATGCTCACATCCCTGATTAGAAGAGGAAGAAGCTTGATGATAAAAGCGAGAAGTGTATATTTGTAGGCTATGCTCTGATGAGTAAAGCTTACAAGTTATACAATCCTGTGACAAAGAAGGAAATCATCTCAAGAGATGTCTTGTTTGAGGAAGACAGTTGTTGGAGGTGGGATGAGAAAGAGAGAAGCATCAAGGGGATATTTTATGATGATGATGATGATGAAGAAGGTGGTCATGAAGCTGAAGCTGCAGATGGTGGAGCTGAACCACCATCACCACCGAGTAGAGATTCAGGGGGAGCTTCAACTCCCTACTCTAGTAGAGCAAGCACTAGCAGGAGCATCTCTGAAGGTTCTCAACCTAGGATGAGAAGGTTGGAGGAGATCTACGAGGAGACAGAGCCAATTCATGTTAACTTTTCTTTATATTGTCTTTTAGCAGATTGTGAGCCGTACTCGTATGATGAAGCAGCTCAAGAGAAGACTTGGAGGAAAGTAATGGATGAAGATATGACATCCATCAAGAAGAATGATACCTAGGAGTTAGTCACTCTGCCAGCAGGTCATAAGCCCATTGGTGTGAAATGGGTGTATAGAGTGAAGAAGAACAAGGATGAAGAAGTGGAGAAGCACAAGGCAAGACTCATCGCGAAAGGCTATAGACAAGTCCAAGGAGTGTACTATGACGAGGTCTTTGCTATAGTGGCGCGAATTGACACCATCAGGCTGATCATCGCACTAGCAGCTCAGTATAAGTGGAAGATCTGTCAGATGGATGTTAAGTCTGCTTTTCTGAATAGCTACTTGGAGGAAGATGTGTATGTCCAGCAGCCTCCTGGATATGAAGTGAAAGATCAAAAGAAGAAGGTCTACAAGTTGAAGAAGGTGCTATACGGGTTGAAGCAAGTGCCTCGTGTTTGGAATGAAAGAATAGATGCATACTTTCAGAAAAACGGGTACATGAAGAGCCCGTATGAGTATGCACTCTATACGAAGGTGGAGAAGAACGGTGATATCATGGTCATATGCTTGTATGTTGACGATATGATATTCACAGACAATAAACCTCTCATGTTCGAGGAGTTTAGGAAGACAATGAAGAAGGAGTTTGAGATGACATATTTGGGTGAACTCACTTACTTCTTGGGCATAGAAGTGCAATAGAGTGAAGAAGGGATCTTCATCTCTCAAAAGAAGTATGCAGAGGAGATTCTAAAGAAGTTCAGGATGGAGAACATCAAGGCTATCTCTACTCCTGCAGATCCGAGAGTGAAGCTGAGGAAGGATTTAAAGGAAGAAGCAGTTGACTCAACGTTGTTCAAAAGTCTAGTTGTAAGTCTACGCTACCTGATTTTCACTAGGCCCGATATCATGTATGCGGTTGGAGTTGTTAGTAGATATATGGAGGAGCCGAAGCAAGATCACTTTACAGCAGCGAAGAGGATCTTAAGGTATGTGAATGGGACGAGAGATCATGGTTTGATGTACTCATCTGTAGAGGAGTTGAAGTTGGTCGGGTACTCTGATAGTGATTACAGAGGAGATGTGAATGATCGGAAGAGCACTTCCGAATATGCTTTTCATGTGGGAACAACTGTATTCTCATGGAGTTTGAAGAAGCAAGCAACGATTGCCTTATCGACTTGTGAAGCAGAGTACATTGTTGCGGCAGCCTGTACTTGTCAGGCGATTTGGCTGAGAAATCTCCTGCAAGAGTTACATCATCCACATGATGTTCCTGTGACTGTATATGTTGATAAAATGTCTGCGATTCAACTTGCGAAGAATCCAGTACTGCATGGGCGCATCAAGCATATTGAGACGAAGTATCATTTTTGTTGAAGCCAGGAAAAAATCCCAACCTCAGAATTCGGACCAAAGTCGCCTAAGGTTACTCGCTCAGAAGCTAGATCAGACGGCTAGGGTGACTAGAATGAAGAATCAGGTCAAACAGAACCCCAGATGTTGCGGCAGGAAGGTACCACCACATACCTGGATGCTCGAAAGAAGCAACCCCTTCTCAACCAAAGATGGCCGAACTGGGTACGAGGGAGGCTAGCTAACGAAATCGCAAGGTCACAACTTGCTCTCCAAGGAAAAGGAATCCAAAGACTCAGCTAGTATCTCGAAAATGAAGCGCGCGAGTATCCTGCCGAGGATTTCAAGTGCCTCATCTCATACCCCTGGGGTTATATTTATAGGCAAATCCAAGGAGGGGGGGGGGAGGGGGGGTCATATTTATACCCCACCCTCGGGCGACTAGGCGACTTCCGGAGGAACTCGTGTGGGCTGGGCGAGTATCTCGCCTAGTCGCCTACCTGGCTAGTATGCGAGGGGAGCTCGCCTATACTCGCCCAGGCCTTCCGCGATCTTGTATTCTGTCTTTGACTTGTTGACCTTGACTTCTGCTGACCTGGCTGTGGTAGGACCAACTCTCGACGAATACGGGTTGTACACAATCCCTGCTCTTTCGGAGCGACATAGGAGCTCGAAAAGAAACATCCAACACTTATTCAGCGAGCTGCTTTGCCGAGTATCTGGGTTACTCGCCTCTTGTACCTGCCTGCCGATCTCTATAAATAGGGGGGGCCTGGTTCTTTAGCCGGATCTTCAGAACTCGTGCATAATATCAGACGCTAGGAAATTTCTTCATGACAGCCTCGCCGCGCTGACCGGTGCTCTTGGCATCGCTAAACCGAAAAGGCCGCGCGAGGACACCGTTGCCGACTTACCCCCCTCAAGAAGAAAAAAGTTAAAAAGTCTAAGAAGAAACCCGCCTCTGGTGACGATAACTCGCCGCCACCTCTTTCTCAAACCGCGGCTTCCACTAGCAACCCCGTGCGTTCTGCCAGCACGCAACAACTGCTCAGTGACGTGGGGCTTGACGATATTCCCAATGTCGCCGCCTCTGATGTGAGTTTCCTCGACTCGCTCGATATCCCTGAACTCGCCACGACCCTGGCCCCGGAACTCGCCTCCACTCCGGTGCCGCAACAAATTGAAGTCGTCGACTTGCCAGGTTGTCATATTACCGAGATACTTTTCTACACTGATGGTCATTTTTTACTGCTCGCTAACTTGACCATGATACTCGCAGATTCTCCCTCGGGGGACGCTGACGCGGTTCTGAATGTCACCCCGTTGAGGTCCCCGCCACTGGCCGCCCTTCCTGCCGGGAGACCAGTAAAGACCGCACACATGGTGCAGATCCATATCGGTGGCAAAAAGACACCTGAGGCCTCGATTCCTTCGGCGAGCAAGGAATTGTCGCTGAAGAATCCTCTGCCGAGGAAGGTGACCCCGGCGAGCAAGGATCCTTTGCCGAAGGACCCTCTGCCGAAGAAGGTTCTGCCAGTGAGCAAGGGCCTTCCGGCGATTTCTACGCTGTCTGTGAAGAGCTCTGCACCGCCCGCGGTGAGTTCTGCACTGCCTCTGGCGAGTTCTTCTCTGCCTGAGGCGAGCTCTTCGCTGCCCCCGCCGCCGCCTCTTACAAATGTCGCCACCATCCAGTCGGTAACTGCATCCTTGCCGCTGCCGCCGCCCCTGGTCGCGCCTTCCCAAGTCGCTACGACGCGACTTCCTCCGCCTCCTCTGCTGAAGAATCCTCAGCCACCGGCGAGTTTGTCGCTCCCCCTGCCTCCTTCATCGCAACCCGCGAGCGGTAAGCCGGTCAAGCCGCGGCCGAGCTATTTCCCGCCAAGAGTTGCGGATGCTGGACAAGGAGGGCGCGGGCAAGGCAAGGCGGCCGAGCACGCTGGTGGGCCATCTTCAAGCCGCCGAGATGAGCAAACTCGTGGATCCTCTCCTCGCCGATCTAGATCTCCTCGCCGCAGTATGTATCGCTATTGATGTCGCATATGGCAGCTAAGTACTATGTCTAATCTGGCGACTTTCTTTTGCTGACAGACCGGCCGTCGACTCCACGGGCGGCCTTCATTGACGCCATTGGGTTAACGGTCATCGAATATCGTCATGCTGCTGCTCGCGCCTTCCTGGAGCTGGAGAGCAAGTTTGACTAGCTGGCGATCTGCGAGCCACATCGCCGAATATCATCCCTGGAAGTGCGGATGTCGAAGATGGAAGAGCTCAAGAGTACTTTGGAGAGCTATTAAGCCCGCTTCCACATGGTAAAGGAGAATGATCGCTAGCTGGCGCTTAACAACCATCGCCTCCAGCTTATTCTCGACGAGCTGGCCGGTATTCGCGCGAGTATGGGCTCTATTGGCCGGCTGACGAGGATGGAAGAGCAGTTGCGGCTTGGCGATGACGCGATGGCGCTGGCGACGGAGCACTTCCGGTGGGCGCGCGAGATGGGCTGGGCTGGGCGACATCCTCACCCTCCAGAGAGACCTAGTCCTTAGGATTTTTCTTTCTTTTTTCTTTTTCTTTTTCTTCTATTTGAAGCTCACCAAGTGCGACTTTATGAACATTTACTGATTTGTAATAAACGAGCTTCGATCTCGCGCCATTATTTACTTTTTCCTGTTTCCAATGTTTGTGATACTTGTCTGGATTGTGCCGAATTTGTTCTGTAGGTTGCGATCATGCTTTATTTGTACTGTGCGACCTGTGCAACGAAATCAGCTTACTCGCTTAAGGTGCGACTTTGGCCGATACTCACCGTAGTGAAGATATACCCCCCCCCCCTTGGCGCCTATAAATAGAGGGGGTAGGTAGGACATAAGTACGATGTTGGGCTTTCGACCCCATAGCTCGCGAGTATCTTTTCTTGCTCGTGCGCTGCGACTTTGATTTGTTCCTCGCTCTTATTTCTTATTCTTTGATAAATCTCGCAAGATGGTTGGAGATGATGTCAGTGCTCGCCGCCAAGACCATGCCGCCAACTTCGCGGATGCGGCTTTTAAGAAGTCGATCACCACCGAGCGCGACTTAGAGAGCTTTAGGGAAAGGCTCCTCCCGGAGGGATACTCGGCCAGGCTCCTGAGCCGTAGCGAGCGACTCAACACATATATAGAGGGCGCGTTGGTCCTTCCCCTTCGCCATTTTGACGTTGGCTGCGACTTCCATTTTGGCCTGAATATTGCGAGATACTGCTGTATTTGGGCATTGTCCCTGCGCAGATCAACCACAACGGCGTCGCCATCATCATGGGGCTCCTCTGCTATTTGCGCGAGGAGAGGGTCTCCTTCGACCTATCTGTCTTCCGCAAGATATTCGCCTTCGCTGCGACTGGCGAGGGCGTGGTCTAATTCAGTAGTCACGTCTGCACTCTGGTGGGGACGACGAACAAAGTCCACCGATGGAGCGAGCTGTTAGTCATCATCGAAGGCAACTTCGATGGCGTTATGGGAAGGCCACACCAACCTGCCGATGTCGCCTTCCTCCCGCCAATATTAGAGGGCGTTCGCAAGCAGCTCGTCGAGTCGTTCCGAGGTTGCCGGTTCGACGTCATTTTCTGGCGACTAAACGTCAATACCTTGTTGGAGATACATTCCAAGGAGGGTAAGCTTGGGCGAGAATCACTTTGTTTCCATACTCGCCGTGCATTGAGAAGTGCAATGCTAACTAACTCGCCATTTTGTAGTGCCATTCGAGCTTCCGGAGAAGCCGCTCCCACCGGCGAAAGAAGTCGCCACCTCGCTGCATGAAACCAGCTCGCCGGCTGATGTCGGCGAGAAGAAAAGGCTCGCCAAGGGTAAGGGGAAAGCCAGGTCGCCGGGCCCTGCGACCAAAAAACAGAAGGTGTCGTCGCCGCCTCCTGACGACCAAGAATCGCCGCAACTGGATGCCCGACTTCCTCACTTCCACCCCAACTCCAACTTAGGGCGAGAGGTGGTGGACGCCTATGGTCGCCGGCTGGTGACCTGGTTGGCGGATGAAAATCTAGTGACTCTGAGCACCAACCTCCCCTCCTGGTCGGCGGACTGGGAGGACAAGGGGGAGGCCTTTGCCGTCCTTCACGCGATGTACGGGCGAGGCGACGCCGAATCGATGCTGGATCTCAGCGAGGAGGAACTCGCCCAGCAGGCATCCTGCTCGCTCGCTCGAGCCGTCGAACTGAATCATTTCGCGGCGAGGAGGATGCTGGAGAGGACTAAGGCATTGAAGATCGTCAGCAAGAAGGCGATTGATCTCGGCATGGAATCCGCTCGCTGGAGAGATTATGAGGTAAGTTGCCTCCTGCGTGCGATGTTGATGTTGCCAGACATGGATTCTTTTTGCTGACTCCGTTCCTTGTCGCAGGCTGCCGAGATAGAAACCGCCAAGAAGCTTTCTGAGTATGAGGCAAAGCTCGCCAAATCTCAGGCTGATCTGGAGGCAGCCCAAGTTTGCGCAGCCGAGATGGAATCTCTCCTGGACATTTTAGAAGTCGGCGCGAGTTCATCTGCTCCTCAGCCGCGGCCGGAGGACGACCCTCACTACGCCATTAAGTGATCTCGCATCTTGTGGGAGGAGAGGTCGTCGGTTCGCCGCGAGATAGCCCGCGCGGTCGGCAACGTCGTGCTCGCTGTTGAGATTATATTAGCCAGCAGGATACGTGTGTGTGGGACCGCGTGTTTGGCTTCCCCATCACGTTCCAGGTCTAGGTGTTGACCCCGGTAGGCCCCCCGTGTGGCGGAATATCCCCGCCATCCCATGGATGGATTAGTCCCACATTGCCTGCAGCAGGTGGTCATTGGTGTTTATGTACCCCCACCCCCCTGTGGAAACCACCAGTCACCACACATCTTCCCAAAACCCCGAGGTGATAGGAAGGGGGGACGAGGGTACATAAACACCAAGGACCACCTACTGCAGGCAATATGGGTCTAATCCATCCACGGGATGGCGGGGATATTCCGCCACACGGGGGGCCCACCGGGGTCAACACCCAGACCTGGAACGCGATGGGGAAGCCCAAATATGCGGTCCCACACACACCCAATCCCGCTGGACCTTGGTTCTCAACACACCCCCGCAGCGGGATGACTCTGATACCATGTGGAAACCACCCGTCACCACACATCTTCCCAAAACCCCGAGGTAATAGTAAGGGGGGACGGGGGTACATAAACACAAAGGGGAGAAGTCTGCAGGCGGTGTGGGATTAACCCCAACCACAGGACCGAGGGGATATTCCGCCACATGGGGGCCCACCGGGGTCAACACCCAGACCTGGAACGCGATGGGAAAGCCAAACACGCGGTCCCACACACACGTGTCCTGCTGGCTAATATAATTTTAACACTCGCGAGGCTGAGGATCAGCGAGAAGCTTGATGAGGGGGAGAAGCAGTTCACCGTGGACGAGCTGATCCCCGAGCTGCTCGCAGAGGCAAAAATCTCGCCAGATCACATACCTTCACCGTCGACGAGCTCCAGCAGTAGCAGCATCGGTAGAAGCAACAACGGCAGTGGCAGCGGCGAGGAGGAGAGCGAGGAAAGTGGTGAGGAAGAGGATGCAGACATCGGAGATGAGGAATATCAGCCTGATACTGACGACGATGAGTCCTATTTGCTCGCTGATATTTGTCATGCTCGCGAATTCCAGTTAGCGATATTTTGTAACAGATACTTTTGTAACTTGTAAATTTTTTGAAAAAATATAAATACAAGTCTGAATTACCACACTGTGTTTTCCTGCTTTCATACTTGCATGTTGATGATACTCGCTAGGCTCATAGGCTCTCTTTTACCTGTGCGTTGACATCATTCATAGTCGCATAATTTATACTCGCACGTCCATAGTCGCTCTTCATAGCTCGCATACAAATGATCGTCTGTGTTCTGTACATATTCTCGCCATTGCATACTCGCATGTTTGTCGGTTCATACTCGCATACTCGCCCATACTTACTCGCATACTCGCCAGGGTTTGCTCACTCCTGCACGCTTTATTTTACCAAAACCGACATCCTGCGAGAAGCTGAGCCTGATTTGTGGTTGGGAGTTGTCGACATCCAGCAGGAGCCAAGCTCAACTGGGGGGGGGGGGTGGGAACTAGTCGACTCGGGGAGGCAAGTAGTCGATCTGCAGGAGAGGAGCTCGTACAAAGGTCTCGTACTACGACATCATTCCAGCAAGGATGTTGGTCTCACTCGAGGATGTCGTTGGCCAATGTGCAGGAGAGGAGCTCGTGCAGGGACTTGGACTTACGAGGACCTACCACTCGAGGACTTGAACATTGTTGGAGTCGACAGCTCTCATGAGCCTTGCTCAACTAGAGTGGTGTATGTCGACTCGGGGAGGCAAATAGTCAGTTTGCAGGAGAGGAGCTCGTACAGAGGTCTCGGACTACGACATCACTCCAGCGAGGATCTTGGTCTCACTCGAGGAGGTCGTTGGCCAATGTGCAGGACAGGAGCTCGTGCAGGGACTTGGACTTACGGGAACCTACCACTCGAGGACTTGAACATTGTTGGAGTCGATAGCTCTCAGGAGCCTTGCTCAACTAGAGTGGTGTAAGTCGACTTGGGGAGGCAAATAGTCGGTCTGCAGGAGAGGAGCTCGTACAGAGTTCTCGGACTACGACATCACTCCAGCGAGGATCTTGGTCTCACTCGAGGAGGTCGTTGGCCAATGTGCAGGAGAGGAGCTCGTGCAGGGACTTGGACTTACGAGGACCTACCACTCGAGGACTTGAACATTGTTGGAGTCGACAACTCTCAGGAGCCTTGCTTAACTAGAGTGGTGTAAGTCGACTCGGGGAGGCAAGTAGTCGGTCTGCAGGAGATGAGCTCGTACAGAGGTCTCGGACTACGACATCACTGCAGCAAGGATCTTGGTCTCAATCGAGGAGGTCGTTGGCCAATGTGCAGGAGAGGATCTCGTGCAGGGACTTGGACTTACGAGGACATACCACTCGAGGACTTGAACATATTTTTCGTGTTGCTTCAAGAGTTTGAAAACGGATTAAGCGCATTGATATCTTTGAGGATGAAGAAATTAGAAATCGAACGATGATCTTGCAGACGTCGAGTTGGGAGGTTGGCTTCCAATCCTGTTCCTGATAGTTCCTCCAGTCAGGGGAGAGATGCAATCGGGGGTAGCTAGGACGACATGCAAGGGGGGAGCTGATCTCGGCCGTCAATACAGGGGTCCGGTCTTACAAGGGCTCTTATATCCCGAGGCATCGTCCCATCGTCCGAACTGGGCTATCTACGAGAAACAGGTCGAAGGAATGTTTCCCAATCCAAACACTACGATCGCTCTCAGCTCTGCCAACTTGCTACGAGCGCAAATGCAAGAGCGAGGGGTTATGCTCTTCTGAGGGTCATACAAAACGCACTCGCGACTAACATATTCCCTTGAGCCTATCCTGGCTCTCTGGCTACTGAAGGGAGAGCTTGGCAAGGTTGATCCTTCCTCAAATCCAAGAGGTTGGAGTCCAAACCTGTTCCCGCTAGTTCCTCCAGTCGGAGGAGAGATGCAATTGGGGGTATCTAGGCCGACATGCAAGGGGGGAGCTGATCTCGGCCGTCAATGCAGGGGTCCGGTCTTACAAGGATGCTTACATCCCGAGGCATCGTCCCATCGTCCGAACTGGGCTATCTAGGGGGGAACAAGTCGACGACCAACTTCTCGGGTCGATCCTGGAGCAACACCTTGAGTTCCCAGAAGACTTGAGATGAAAAAAGAATGAACAGAAGCAAAACAGTTGCCATTGTATATATGTGAAAGCATGTACAAATAAAATACATCATTGGCCGCTAAGGATAGAACCTTTTCAGGTCATCCCCGCTGCAAGTACCTCGCAGCTGCTCTCCAACCTGATCCTGGAGATAATAGCCCCCAGTGGCCAAGGCTTCCTGGACAATGAAGGGACCTTCCCAATTCAGATGTAGCTTGACAACTGTTGCTCCTCTTCCTACGACGTCCACCTTCTTCATAACCAGATCTCCGGCGAGGAAGTGCTTTAGGCGGACGTTTTTGTCGAAGTGCTTCACCATGCGCCGCTTGATCTCCTCTTGGCGGATGGAAGCCAAGTCACGAAGCTCTTCTACGAAGTCCAATGAGAGTCTTTGAGAATCTTCATTCTCCAAGCGCCATTCTTCGCCGCCATCTCCAGCTGCTATGACTTTTTGGATCCGAACCTCGAACTCCATTGGTATGAGTGCCTCAGACCCATGGGACAACTTGAATGGAGTTTCCCCCGTGGCCGAGTTTGGAGTTGTTCTCAGGGCCCAGAGGACCGAGGGGAGCTGCTCCGCCCAATTGCCTTTCAAGTTGGTGACTTTCTTCTTCAGAAGGTTGATGATCAACTTGTTGGCTGCCTCCACCTGTCCGTTGCTGCGAGGATGATGCACAAAGGCTAATCAAAGATCCGTCCCTAGATGCTTGCAGAAGTCCTCTAACTCCAAACTGGCGAACTGCGGCCCGTTGTTGGTGACGATGGCGAGAGGAATCCCGAACCTGCATGCAATTTCTCCCCAAATGAAATTCTTCACAATCTGTAACGTGGACTTGGCCAAAGCTTTTGCCTCGATCCACTTGGAGAAGTAGTCAATCATGACAAGCACGAACTTCCTCTGCCCGCTGGCCTGAGGAAAGGGGCCGATTAAGTCAATCCCCCAGATGACGAAGGGCCATGGAGCAGTGATCGAGCGAAGGTGCTGAGCTGGCTGTAGCTGAAGAGGCGCGAAGAGCTGGTACTGGAGACACTTTTTCGAGAAGGCCTCTGCATCCTTCCGAATGGTGCGCTAGAAGTATCCATGTCTTAGAATCCTTTTTTCAAGAGTGCGAGTCCCTGAGTGACTGCCGCACTCTCCTGAGTGAATCTCCTCCAGGATGCGAGGTACTTCATTTTCTGACAGGCACCGAGCCAGAGGATCTGAGATGGTCTTGCGGTAGAGTTCTCCTTCTTGAAGCAAATAGTAGGCGGCTTTGTAGCGAAATTTCCTCTGGTCTCCCTCGCTGGCAGGAACCTGACCCGTTGTCAGGAAAGAAACAAACAGATCCTTCCAAGACACCCTCTGCTCAATCTCTATCATCTCCCCTTCCTCGATGGACGGTCGGAACAGTTCAGTCATGGTTCCCCCAGCCCGGGGACCGTACTTAGCAAGGTAGTCAGCTTCTGAATTCTCCTCTCGGGGTACGTGCTCGACGAAGATAGATTGAAACCCCCCGATCAGACCTTTCACTTTGATCAAGTACCGCTGCAAAATCGGATCGTTCACCTCGAACTCGCCTCTGATCTGGGACGCGACTACCATCGAGTCGGTGAAGGACATTATATCTCGAATTGCCAACTCCTTGGCGAGACGCAAGCCAGCCACCATGGCTTCGTACTATGCCTGATTGTTGGTAACTAGGAAGAGGATCTCGACTGCCTGCTCGATCCTGGTCCCCTGAGGGCTTACGAGCACGACTCCGGCTCCCACGGAATACCTGCCCGAAGTCCCATCCAGGAACATCTTCCAGGACACCGTGCTAGAAGGGCCTTCCTCTCCTTCCACCTCGGCCGAGAAGTCGGCAAGGAAATCCGCCACCGCCTGCGCCTTGATTGCTACCCTTGGAGAGTAAGAAATATCGAACTCGCTAAGCTCCACCGCCCACTTTGCCAGCCTGCCAGAGTGCTCCACTCCATCCAGGATACTCCGTAGAGGATGATCAGAGACGACCCTGATGGAGTGAGCTTGGAAATACGAACGGAGCCTACGATCCGAAAACACCAAAGCGAACACCAACTTCTCCAAGATAGGATACCTCGTCTCCACCTGCCGCATCACTCTACTAACATAGTATATAGGAAGCTGCCTCTTACCTTCCTCCCGAACCAACACCGAACTAACTGCTTCCGCCCCGACTCCCAGGTAGAGGAAGTGATTTCATTACCCCGCGGGCCTTGGAGGAGAGAAGCTTGGTTTAGCCGTTGCTTGAGCTTTCCGAAAGCCTCCACACACTCCGCCGTCCACTCGAACTTCTGATTCCCCTGAAGGGTTTTGAAGAACAGAGAGCACTTCTCCCCTACCTTGGACAAAAAACGGCTGAGGCCTGCCAGCCTTCCAGCCATCCTTTGAACTTCCTTGGGATCTCTTGGTGTCGCCATCTCCAGAATGGCCTTCACCTTGTCTAGATTAGGTTCCACCACCCTTGGAGTGAGGAGGTGACCTAAAAATTTCCCCCTTCCTGCACCGAAGATGCACTTGACTGGGTTGAGTCGCATCTTGTACTTCCTCAGGGTAGCAAAGGTCTCCTCCAGATCCGCTATGTGTTCCGTGACACTTTTACTCGTGACGAGGAGGTCATCCACATAAACATCCAAGTTCTGCCCCTTCTTCCCCTTGAAGATTTGATCCATTATCCTCTGGTAAGTCGCGCCTGCATTCTTGAGCCCGAATGGCATCATCTTGTAGCTATAGCAGCCGTCGCTGGTTATGAAAGAGACGTCCCGACAGTCGGGGGGATGCATCCGGATCTGGTGATACCCTGAAAAAGCATCAAGAAAACGCATCACAGGAAACCCGACGGCGAAAACAACCAGCGCGTCGATTTGAGGCAAGGGGTAGCAATCCTTCAGGCAAGCTTTATTCAACATTGAAAAATCGATACATATACACCAGCCCCCTCCTGGATTCTTCACCATTACAACATTGGAGACCCAGCCTGGATACTGGATCTCCGAGATAAAACCTGCCTCCAGCAGCTTCTCTACCTTCTCCCTAATCGGCTCGACCAGCATGGTGGCGCTTTTCCTCTGCTTTTGTCGAACTGGGGCCACCGCGGGATCCAGGTTGAGGCGATGATAAGCAACATCGGCGTCCACCCCTAGCATCTCGGCGATGCTCCACGCGAAGACATCAACGTTGTCCCGCAGGCAGGCAACCATCTCTATCTTCCCTCCAAGCGGTAGGGATCCTCCAACCTTCAGCAACCCTGGCTCTCCTCCTCGAGAGATCACCTCTATCTCCTCCACCTCCTCAGCAGCACACAACCCTTTCTCCTTCTCCAACAACTCTTCCAGCTTCTACGCGTTACCATCCAGCTGATGGTGCTGACGACATTCAAGTAACACTCCCTGGAAGCCTTGGGATATCCCCTGATCTTGATCTGAACATCTCCGCAGCAGTACTTCAGGAATTGGGGGTACGACGATGGAACGGCCCTGAAGTAGTTGATAAGGGGTCGCCCGAAGATGGCATTGTAACCGCTCGGTGCTTCGACGATGATGAAGCGGTATCAGATCGACGTCCCACCGAGCGTAACCAGCAGCTGCACTGCTCCCTCCACCTCTTTATTCTCTCCTGAGAAGCCAAAGAGCGGTTCATCTACAGCTTGGACCCGATACGCTTCCACCTGAAGCCCGACGAAGGTTCTTTTGAAGATGACATTCACCGAGCTACCATTGTCCACGAGGATTCGGTCGACGGTGAAATTCTCGATGACGGCTTGAATGACCAAGGCATCATGGAAGGGGTTCTCATTCCGCAACATATCTTCCTCCGAGAAGGTGATTTACTCTAATGGCGGCAGGGTCTGTGACGTCGAGGCAGCATTCTTTTGATAGATCTGATGGAGACTCCCCTTGTGGGAAGCTCCAAGCCCGACCTCTCCATTGATCACGCCTACATGCCCACCTCCTGTGCCATGTATTACTTCCCTGCGACCTCCCAGGTCGACTCGATCCTCATTCCTCCTCCTCGCCAGAGCTTGGAATTCTACCTGCCCCACCGGGGCCTCCTGCCTCTACTTCTCTCTTTCTGCCACTCCCGCCTCCATCCTCCTCCTTGCTTCCCAAAACCCGGGGCAAGCCAAGGTCTCGTGCCCCTCTACCCGATGAATATCACAGTAAAGGGGAATCTCTGTCTCTTGGTGCATCGCTCGCTGCTCCCTCCGGCGCCGCTTGTTGTCTTGGCAAGCGATGTCCATCGTCTCCCTTCTTCCTCCTCCTCGGCCTCCCTACTGTCGATTTCCATTCCTCCTCTCTTCCTGGTACTACTGCCTTGCTGGTCTCCATTGGGGGCGATTATCTGGATACTGGAATCGCCATTCCCCCCTTCCTCCTTCCCGAGCTTCCGCCGGCCTTCTCTCTTCCTGCCTTCGAGGCCTCTCCTGCCTCATCTCTTCAACCCTCCTGGGTTCTTCCTTCTTCCTTCTCTCCTCTCTCCTTGGTTCCTCCTTTTTCCTCTCCTCTCGCCTCTCCGACGTCCTCCTTGACTTCGACCCCTAAGCTCCTGCTCCCTTCCTCTCCGTCGCAATCTCCCCATCCAGCCTCGCCAAAAAATCCTTGTTCTTCTCCTCTCCCCTAACAAAAGTGTTCGCCTTCTATATCATTTGTTCAAAAGATCTTGGTGGATTGGACCCCATCTCCAGACTGAACAATCCTTGCTTCAACATGAACTTCAGGGCCACCATCAAGATAAAGCTGTCCACTTCCTTCACCTCTAAAATCTCCTCCTGAAAGCGGTCGATGTAATGATCAAAACTCTCATGCTGTCCTTGGACGATTTTAAAGAGGGCCGTCGCTTCCTTCTTCCTCTTCTTCGATGTCGCGAACCTCGCCATAAGGCCCCGACACAGATCTGAGAAGTAGTACACGGACCCTGCCGGTAGTTGATGGAACCAATCCCTAGCGTTCCCCTTGAGGGTGATGGAGAAGAACCTGCACTTGAAGACATCAGACATGTTGCAGATGGAGATGACGTCTTCAAACCACTGGAGGTGTCTGACAGGGTCGTCTCTGCCGGAGTAGTAAGTGAGAACGGGTTCCCTGAACCTTTCTGGAACTGGAGCGGCGAGCATCTCGTCACAAAAGGAGCTCCTCCCTCCCTAGCGGTGATGAGTTTCATCCTCGCTGGAGACGTCATACTCGCCATAGTGCCGAGTATCCCTGCATCTCGCCGGCGACATTGGATCCCAAAAACGAACCCCATGGCTACTCGTCGGGTAATGTCGCGACTGCATCGGTCGCTCTTCCCTTGCCCAAGCGGGCTCCTTTCCAGCACGCCTCGGCGGCGCTTCCTCTTCTAGCGGCGTCAGGCGATGGGGAGAAGTCGCCGTGACCTCTGGGCGCTGAGCGAACCCGG
Organism: Platanthera guangdongensis; assembly: GCA_039583875.1. Taxonomy (NCBI): domain Eukaryota; kingdom Viridiplantae; phylum Streptophyta; class Magnoliopsida; order Asparagales; family Orchidaceae; genus Platanthera; species Platanthera guangdongensis. The sequence goes on from CM077167.1 coordinate 150,950,727, forward strand.
CGAGAATGGTTTGCTCAATCTTATTCGCGAACTCTTCAAATGCGGCCACTGTAACAAACTCGCCACCTCGCGTGGCGTCTAGTCCTACTGCCGAGTTACCGACCAACTCTCTTTGCTCGCCACCAAAGGCCATCTCACTCAACTTCCAAACTTTCTTCCTTGGCTGCGATCCACGTTGACAGCACCAAGTGTTGAAGCCATGAAAAAATCCCAACCACAGAATTCGGACCAAAGCGGCCTAAGGTTACTGGCTCAGAAGCTAGATCAGACGGCTAGGGTAACTAGAACTAAGAATCAGGTCAAACAGAACCCCATATGTTGCGGCAGGAAGGTCCCACCACGTACCCAGATGCTCGAAAGGAGCAGCCCCTTCTCAACCAAAGATGGCCGAACTGGGTACGAGGGAGGCTAGCTGAGGAAGTCGCAAGGTCGCGACTTGCTCTCCAAGGAAAAGGAATCCAAAGACTCAGCTAGTATCTCGAAAATGAAGCGCGCGAGTATCCTGCTGAGGATTTCAAGTGCCTCACGTCATACCCCTGGGGTCCTATTTATAGGCAAATCCAAGGAGGAGGGGGGTCATATTTATACCCCACCCCCGGGCGACTAGGCGACTTCCGGAGGAACTCGCGCGGGTTGGGCGAGTATCTCGCCTAGTCACCTACCTGGCGAGTATGCGAGGGGAGCTCGCCTATACTCGCCCAGGCCTTCCACGATCTTGTATTCGGTCTTTGACTTGTTGACCTTGACTTCTGCTGACCTGGCTGTGGTAGGACCCACTCTCGACGAATACGAGTTATACAATTTTCTTTGTGAAGAAGTGCAACATAAGGTTGTGGAGTTGGTATACTGCCCCGCAAGAGAGCAGATTGCAGATACTTTCACGAAGACATTGAAGACTGAGACGTTTCTGAAGTGTAAAAGCAAACTCGGCATGTGCTGCGGTGTTTGAGGGGGAGATTGTTGACGGCAATGGTGTCTTTGACCAAAGACAAAGGCAAAGTTTATATATTTATATTTATATAAATATATAATAAAATATGAAATGATGGTAGCCGTGATTTATGGCGTGAAGAAAGGGGGCTCACGTGATGTGCATGCAGGAGGCTTTAAATAGATGGCCACGTGGAGTGATTTCATTTGTTGGAAATGGCTATAAATAGGGGTGAGTGCATGACATGAATAAGTGAGAGAAAAAGCCTGGCAAGGTTGAGCAGTGCGTGAAAACTTTAGCAAATATGCAGGGCTACGGTCTCCTATTGGCGGACTCCTTCCTAGGGCCAAGATAAGAAAATTGGCGGACTGTTTTCTACGAATTGAAGCGCAATAATAGAAGCAGCGAGAAGAGGTGTTGGCACCAAGATTTCTGCAAACAAAAATCGTGCGGACAGAAGTCTGTGAACAACTCATTTTTGTGATCAGCCCATTGCGGACAGCTTCCTGCGAACAGTAGAACTTGACAAGAGCATTTGCGGACTGCTCTCTTAGGATTGCGGACTACAGTTCCGCGAAACTTCAGAAGAAGCGGCAATTACTCTTTGTTTGTATTGGTGTGTGTGTGACTTCTTGTTGTGACGTGTTTGTTGTGTTGTGTCGTAACACATGTATGTAATCAAGCTTTGCAAATTTTTACAAACAAATATATTGTGTTTGTCTCTTAAATAGTGTTGAGTGCCCGCCTTAACTGCTTCCAATAACATGCTCTTGTTGGAAACGTTTACAGCGGACACAAAAACAAGTAAAGGGAAAAAAACTTATATTCAACAAAATCTTACAAAATACAACCAAACTTCATTATTACAATTTCACCGCACCAAGCTACTTCAAAATGTTACAACGCACACGACGTGACCACTCATACAACACTTTTAAGGCTTGTATGCTAGAGCTCGCCTGAACAGTTCTCTATTCCTTTGAAAAACGCCGGAGCTGCTGTTCGCGTGGTTCAAAAACATTCCACAAAAATATGTCAGTAAAGCAAACTGTTCTCACAGTTCAGGTCGCAAGTTTGCTGGGAACTGCAGTCCGCCAGTCCGGCACCTTTGCATGCACTTTCCTACTTGCCAATAGGAGTTCGCCACCTTTGCTATTATATTTGTTCGCAGAAATCGAGTACGCCACCTCTGCTTATTTTTTGTTCTCAAAAATCCAGTCTGCCACCTCTGCTAGGCTTCCTTTGTTCAGGACTTCAGTCCGCAAGAAAAAGCCGCAACTTTACTGTTCTGGCGCTTACCTCACCTTATCAAGCTTCCGCTTATTTCAATGGCTCTCCTGTACAGACTTTTATATAGGCAAACACATCAAATGAGAAGTGGACACGTGGCCCACCAATAAATGCAACTCATCATTCACTCCTCCATTCAAGCACCGTTTCACTTATATTAATATATATATAAATAAATATAAATATAAATATAAATATATATATATATATATCCATTGACTTCAGTCAAAATTTCATTTCAGCCAACAATCTCCCCCTCAAACACGACAGCACATGCCGAGTTTGCTTTTGCATTTTAGGAACGTCTCTGTCTTCAATGCCTTTGTGAAGATGTCTGCTATCTGTTCTCCCGTGGGGCAATAAACTAACTGCACCACCTTCTGCTGCACTTGCTCACGAAGAAAGTGGTACTTTGTCTCGATATGCTTGATGCGCCCATGCAGCACTGGATTCTTCGCTAGCTGAATCGCAGACATGTTTTCAACATACACCATCACAGGACCATCCTGTGCATGGTGCAACTCCTGCAAGAGATTTCTCAACCAAATTGCTTGACAAGTACAGGCTGTCACTGCAATGTACTCAGCTTCGCAGGTAGACAAGGATATCGTTGCCTGTTTCTATGAACACCATGAGAATACAATTGTTCCCATATGAAAAGCGTATCCATAATTGCTCTTCCGGTCATTCACATCTCTTCCGTAATCACTATCGGAGTACCCGACCAGCTTCAACTCCTATGCAGTTGAGTATATCAAACCATGATCTCTCGTCTCATTCATATACCTCAAGATTCTCTTCACTGCTCTGAAGTGATCTTGCTTCGGCTCCTCCATATATCTACTAACAACTCCAACTGCATACATGATATCAGTCCTTGTGAAAGTTGTTAGAAAGTAGAGAAAAAGAAGCGGAAAGAAGAGAACAAGCCGAATAAACTTTTGAATAATCGAAATTTTATTATCCAAAAAAGATATCATTTACAAAGGTATGGCCTCCCTTATATAGAATGGAGGAGATAAGAAAGAGAGTATACAAACAATGTGGGACTAAACATTTACAGTACTGAGCGGCTAGAATAATGGAGACCGCATAGGCCGCGCGGTTAGACAGATGGGCTAACCGCTCGGCAACTCCAGCAGGATAGAACAAACCGCAGAGGTAGACCGACAGACCGCCCGGTCTACAAACCGCTGGATCAGACCGCTAAGCCGCTCGGTCAACAAACCGCTGGATCAGACCGCTAAGCCGCCCGGTCTAATACTTCAACACTCCCCCTCAAGCTGGAGCATAGATATCAATCATGCCCAGCTTGTCACAAATGCGGAAGAAGGAAGTAGAAACCGGCTTGGTGAAGATATCTGCCAACTCCTTGTCAGAGGTGACAAAATGAGTACAAATCTGATTCTTCAAAATCTCCTCCCGAATGAAGTGACAGTCAACCTCTATATGCTTCGTTCTCTCATGGAAGACCGGATTTCTGGATATGTGTATAGCGGCCTTGTTGTCACAGAATATAGGGAGAGGACAATCATATACCTCGCCCAGGTCAAGCATGAGAGCCCGCAACCACTTTAACTCACACGTAGTTGACGCCATACTCCGGTATTCTGCTTCGGCACTGGATCTGGAAACAACAGACTGTTTCTTGCTCTTCCAACTCACGAGATTACCTCCAACAAAGGTACAAAAACCTGACGTGGATTTACGATCGCCTTTGTCATCCGCGTAACTTGAGTCTGAGTAGGCCTCAACCCTCAGATGGCCATTTTTCTGGAAGAGTAACCCTCTGCCCGGTGCTGCTTTGATATACTCTAAAATATTCAGGGCGGACTGAAGATGACACTCCCTGGGAGCTTGCATAAACTGACTGACCTTTCCTACAGCATAGGCGATGTCGGGTCTAGTCACCGTGAGATAGATGAGTTTCCCTACCAAACGTCTGTACCGTGTGACATCAGATAGAGGAGGCGATTCATCCGTCCACGTTTTGTCTTCTCCAACAGCCATGGGAAGATGATCTGGTTTGGCACCTGTCAAGCCTGCTTCTCGAAGAAGATCAAGGGCATACTTCCGTTGAGAGAGAACCAAGGAGTCAGGTTTCCGAGAGATTTCTATCCCCAAAAAGTATTTTGGGGAGCCCATATCCTTCGTGACCAAGTGCTGACGGAGGTGCTTCTTCGTCAAGTCCACCCCATCTCGGTCATCACCAGTAAGGAGAATATCATCCACATATACGGCCAAAACCACCAGTCCCGAGGCCGTTTTGCGAATGAATAAGGAGTGATCGGCCGAACTCCTTTGAAAGCCGATGGTTGCCACAATACCACTGAATTTTTCGAACCATGCCCGAGGGCTCTGCTTTAGGCCATAAATGGCCTTCTTCAAATGATAGACACGTGTCTCCCCCTGAGCAACATACCCAGGAGGTTGCTCCATATAGACGTCCTCCTGAAGATCGCCATAGAGAAAGACATTCTTCACATCAAGCTGGGAAATATCCTAAGCCCGGTTAACAGCCACAGAAAAGAGAACCCGGATGGTGCTGAGGCGAGCAACCGGAGAGAAGGTATCAAAGTAATCAACGCCATAAGTCTGAGTAAAGCCCTTGGCCACCAGCCGGGCTTTGTAGCGATCCACAGTGCCGTCGGGGCGAAACTTCACAACAAAGACCCAGCGACAGCCAACCACATCAGTGCCCACGGGAGGAGGAACCAGGGTCCAGGTACCCCGTTCAGTAAGAGTAGCCATCTCCTCATCCATGGCAGACTTCCAATGAGGGAGAGCGAGAGCCTCCTGGTAGGTACGTGGAGTAGAAGTAGCAGAGATAGCCAAGGCAAAACACCTGCGAGAAGGAGAAAGCTGATCATAAGAAACAACAGCCGTGAGCGGGTGTTGAGTACACGCCCGCACCCCTTTGCGAAGGGCAATGGGAACATCCAGATCATCTGGAGCGTCGGCGACGGGAGCGTCAGCGACCGGAGCGTCCGTGGCGGAGAAGGCTGGCCCGGGACTAGAGAGAGACGGCAGCGGAGAGGAGGGTGGAGGGGTGGGTGGGGAGACGGACTGAGAAGGAGTCGGTGGAGGAGGAGACGAAGGTGGGAAAACGTCGAGAGGTGTGGAAGGAACGGAGATATCAGAAGGAAGAGAAGGAAGAGAAGAGGAAGGAGAGAAATAGGAAGCATTTTCGAAAAAAGTCACATCTGCGGAGACAAACTGCTTGCGGAGAAGGGGGTCAAAGCAGCAATAGCCTTTTTGAGTGGTAGAGTACCCCAAAAAGACACATTTGGTGGAACGGGGGGAAAGCTTGTCGCGGGTAGTGGAGGGAGCGTGAACAAAGGCCGTACAGCCAAAGACACGGAGAGGAAGAGGAAAAGGTTCCTGGTGGGGGTAGAGAAGGGAGAAGGGAGTCCGGCCGTGGAGGACCGTGGAGGGAATGCGATTGATAAGATAGCAAGCGAGCAGCACAGCGTAGCCCCAGTAGGAGCGAGGGACGTGCATCTGCGCCATGAGAGTACGCGCAACATCAAGCAGGTGACGGTTTTTACGCTCCGCCACCCCATTCTGTTGGGAGGTGTAAACACAAGTCGTTTGATGAATGAGGCCGTGTTGGTGAAAGAACGCGGAGAACTCATGAGACAGATATTCCTTGGCATTATCAGAACGTAAGACTTTAATAGAGATAGCAAATTGAGTCTTAATCATAAAGTAAAAAGATTGCCAAACAGAAAATAGTTCAGAGCGATCCTTTAAGAGATACACCCAGGTACATCGAGTAAAATCATCGATAAAAGTGACAAAATAGGAACTGCCCCGACCAACTGTGAGGGTAGGAGCAGGACCCCATACATCAGAATGAATAAGATCAAAAATGCGAGAGGAGCCACGGCCTTGCTTCGGCGGGAAGGAGGAGCGATGATGTTTGCCAAGCTGACACGCATCACAGTTGAGCGGAGAACTGGTGGGAGGTAAGTGGGGCAGAAGCTGACGAATAAGCCGAGGAGGAGGATGTCCAAGACGAAGATGCCACTGAAGGAGATCGGTGGAGGAGGAGTAGGCAGAAAGAGCGGAAACATCGTCGAGGAAGTAGAGGCCGCCGCTCTCAGTCCCAGTAGCAATCGTCCGCTGGGTCCTCGGGTCCTGAAAAGAACAAGTAGTGGGAGTGAATAAAACGGAGCACTGAAGTTGCCGGCATAAAGTAGTAACAGATAACAAATTGCACGGGAACTTCGGGACATAGAGGGTATCCTCCAAGCAAAGCGATGGAGTGAGTTGAACCATGCCCGTCCCATGAACCGGAGACGGGGAACCATCCGCCACACGAACTGGGGGTAAGCGGTCATGGGTCTCAAGACGGGAGAAGCAATGAGGGTTGCCCGTCATATGATTGGTGGCACCGGAGTCAATCAGCCATTTACCTTGGGTAACGACGTGGGCACTACCTGACGTCGTGGCCACAGAGGCAGACGGCCGAGAAGAGGCGGAGGCCGAAGGAGCATCACCGGAAGGGCGAAGATGAGGATGTTTCTGCCAGCAGCGGTCAACAGTATGACCAGTACGAGTACAGTGAGAGAAGAAGAACCAGGAGGAACCCCGTCCGCCAGAGGAGCTTCGGCCACTCGGGCCCCCCCGCTGAGCTTGGTGAGCAGAGGAGTCCTGGGAAGGGGGGAGGCCAACAGAGGCCGCTGGAGGAGCGAAGTAACGGCGGCAATGCGAGCCGCAGTGGCATCCAAAGTAGGAGATTCCGCCTCACCCAAGATCTGCTGGCGGATCATATCATAAGAGTCGGGAAGACGAAGAAGATAACAAACAACCAGGAGTTCCTGGAAGTGTTTGTGCTGGTCGGCCAAGTCCGCGGAGAAGGGGCGATTCTGGAGGATTTCAGCCCCAAGGGCCTGAACCTGCTGATAAGCCGCAGCTGGGGACATGGAAGGGCGGGCGAAGAGGTCCGAATAGAGAGTATAAATGCGGGACGTCTGGCCCCCCTTAGAATAGAGAGCAGCGAGGTGAAGCCATGCGGCCTTGACCGTCTCATCATGGCGAATGACGGGAAGGCACTCATCAGAAAGGCTGTTGGCCAGCCAGGTGCGAACAAGAGCATCACTCGCATCCCAGTCATCAAACTCAGGAGAGGTGCGAGGAGGAGGGTCATCGGTGAGGTGATGACGCTTGCGTTGAGAACGAAGGAGAAAGGTGAAAGAGACGCTCCAATCGGGATAGTTGGAGCCCACAAGCTTGGAAAGGGTGCCAAGGTTGCCCGAAGGAGGAGGAGGAGAAGGAGCTGCAGGAGTAGTGGTGAGACCGGAGGTAGTCATAGAACCCGGAAGCAGAAGAAGCCGCACGAACAGGAGCGGTTAGAAAAAGGAGGAAGCCGCGCGAACAGTAGCGGCTAGAAAATGGCACTGCGGGGAAGAGGTCGCGCGGACTGAAAAGGCTGAGCGAACAGAAGAGAGGAGAAGAGCAGGTGACCGCGACCAAGATGCGGGTAAGAAAGAGACAACCCGCACGGTCAGGCAGATCACAGCAGCGGCTAGAAGGTGGTCAAAGGCTCGGCGGGGAAGAAGTCGCACGAACTGAGAAGCCCGAGCGAACAGAAAAGAGAAGAAGAGCTGGCGACCGCGACCAAGATGCGGGTGAGAAAGGAACAACCCGCACGGTCAGGCAGATCACAGCAGCAATCCGCGAGTAGAGAGACAATACACACGCGGACAGGGACAGACCGCAACGACTAGGAAGTCGGAGAGGCAAGAAAGAACAAGGAGCGCGACGACAACGAAACAGGTCGCTGCGACAACAAGGAGAAGGAGAAAGCCGCGCGAACAGGTTGGCGGACAAAACCAAGCCGCGCGGATAGAAACAGGCCGCGCGGATAGAAGAGAGGGCAAGCCGCGAATCAAGTCGCAGAGCGCGGAAAAGAAGTCGCGAACAACAGAGGACGCACAGAATCAAGAGGAAATGACCGTGTCCTCTGATACCATGTTAGAAAGTAGAGAAAAAGAAGCGGAAAGAAGAGAACAAGCCGAATAAACTTTTGAATAATCGAAATTTTATTATCCAAAAAAGATATCATTTACAAAGGTATGGCCTCCCTTATATAGAATGGAGGAGATAAGAAAGAGAGTATACAAACAATGTGGGACTAAACATTTATAGTACTGAGCGGCTAGAATAATGGAGACCGCATAGGCCGCGCGGTTAGACAGATGGGCTAACCGCTCGGCAACTCCAGCAGGATAGAACAAACCGCAGAGGTAGACCGACAGACCGCCCGGTCTACAAACCGCTGGATCAGACCGCTAAGCCGCTCGGTCAACAAACCGCTGGATCAGACCGCTAAGCCGCCCGGTCTAATACTTCAACAAAAGTCAGGTAGCGTAGACTTCCAACTAGACTCTTGAACATCATAGAGTCAACTGCTTCCTCCTTCGAATCCTTCCTCAACTTAATTCCCGGATCAGCAGGAGTAGAGATAACCTTGCTATTCTCCATCCGGAACTTCTTCATAATTTCCTCCGCGTACGTCTTCTGAGAAATGAAGATCCCATCTTCACTCTGTTGTACCTCAATGCCCAAGAAGTAAGTTCTCCTAGATCAGTCATCTCGAACTCCTTCTTCATCATCTTCTTAAACTCTTCAAACATAAGAGGGTTGTTATCGGTGAATATCATGTCGTCAACATACAAGCACACGACCATGAAATCACCGTTCTTATTCACCTTCGTGTAGAGTGCATACTCATACGTGCTCTTCATGTACCCGTTCTTCTGGAAGTATCCATCAATTCTTTCATTCCACACACGAGGCGCTTGCTTCAACCCGTACAACGCCTTCTTAAATTTGTAAACCTTCCTCTCTTGGCCTTTCACTTCATATCTAGGAGGTTACTGGACGTACACATCTTCTTCCAAATAACCATTGAGAAATGCGGACTTGACGTCCATCTGACATATCTTCTACTTATACTGAGCAGCTAGTGCAATGATCAGTCAGATAGTGTCTATCTGCACCACTGTAGCAAAGGCCTCATCGCAGTCCACACCTTGGACTTGTCGATAGCCTTTCATGACGAGTCTAGACTTGTGCTTCTTCACTTCTCCATCCTTGTTCTTCTTCACTCTATACACCCATTTCACACCAATGAGATTATAACCTGCTGGCAGAGTGACCAACTCCCAAGTATCATTCCTTTTGATGGATGTCATCTCTTTATCCATTGCTTTCATCCAAGTCTTCTCTTGAGCAACTTCATCATACGAGTACGGCTCACAATCTACTAAAAGACAATATAAAGAAAAGTTAGCATTAATTGGCTCCATCTTCTCGTAGATCTCCTCCAACCTTCTCATCCTAGGTTGAGAACCTTCAGAGTTGCTCTTGCTAGTACTTGCTCCACTAGAGTAGGGAGTTGAAGCTCCCCCTGAATCTCTGCTCAGTGGTGATGGTGGTTCAACTCCACCAACCGCAACTTCAGCTTCATGACCACCTTATTCATCATCATCATCATAAAACATCCCCTTGATGCTTCTCTCTTTCTAATCCCAACTCCAACAACTGTCTTCCTCAAACAAGATATCTCTTGAGATTATTGCCTTCTTTGTCACAGGATTGTATAACTTGTAAGCTTTACTAAACGGAGCGTAGCCTACAAATATACACTTCTCACTCTTATCATCTACCTTCTTCCTCTTTTGTTCAGGGATGTGAGCATAAGCTATCCACCCAAACACTCTCAAGTGTTGCACACTTGTCTTCCATCCACTCCATGCCTCATATGGAGTCTTGAACTTCACACTCTTAGTCGTACATCTGTTCAGCAAGTACACAACACATTGTACTGCTTCAGCCCAGAACATCTTCAGTAACTTCTTGCCTTTTATCATACTCCTTGCCATATTCTGAATCGTCAAGTTCTTTCTCTCAGCAACTCCATTCTGCTGAGGTGAGTAAGCTGCAATCAACTGATGAGTTATCTCATGCCCCTTGCAGAAAGAATCAAATAACTTAGAGGTGTACTCCCCACCTATATCAGTTCTAAGTACCTTCAGGTACTGTCCACTCTCCTTTTCAGCTATTGCCTTTAACTCCTTGAACTTTTCAAGGGCCTCAGACTTATCCTTCAAGAATTAAACCCAACACTTACGACTAAAATCATCAGTGAAGGTAATATAGTATTTGCTTCCTCCAAGGGGCATGGGACAATATCAAATGGACCAGCAATGTCCGAATGAACCAGTTCAAGCTGTCTCCTTGCTCTATGAGACTTTCCTACTTCAAAATTCTGTCGCTTCTGCTTTCCCTTCGTACAAGCTTCACAGATATTCTGGGCCGGTAAGATATTAGGCAAACCTTCCACCATCTTTGCATGTGACAGAAGCTTCAGACCACTGAAGCCTAAGTGACTCATCCTATGGTGCCGCAACCAAGCTTCTTCCTCTTCAGTTCTTGCTAGGCATGTCGTCTCCTCGGCATCCATCTTCAACGTAAAGAGACGATTCATCGTCATCTTACTTTTACCACCTATTTTCCTTGCTGGTTCTTCATAGCCAACAAACCATCCTTCAACTGAATGCAGTAACCTTTCTCCACCAACTGTCCAAGTCTTAAGATGTTACTCTTCAAGCCAGGAACATCAAACACATCGTTGAGATACACCTTCTCTCCATTGAGAGTGACCGATATCAACCCTTTTCCTTCTACTGAGATCTTTGAAGAATCACCAAAGCTAACCTCACCAGCACTTGGTTCAAGGTTAGCGAACAACTCCTTCACACCACACATATGGTTGCTCGCTCCTGTATCCAAGTACTAAACTTCATTTCTACCTCCTTCAGATCCTCTGTAAGTCAAGAACATCATTGGATCACCACCAGTATTTCTTGCTTCAGCATAGTGGTTGGTCTCCTCATTCCTCCTCGGAAGTCTGCAGACATAACTCATGTGCCCAAACCTGTTACAGTTGTAACATTGAACTTGTGCCATTCCACCACGGCCTCTGCCTCGGCCTCTTCCACGACCTCTTCCTCTTCCTTCTTGCTCTCTACCTTGAGGGTGCTCCGCCTCTCTCTGGTAGTTCTGATCTCTTCATCCTCTTCTTCCTCTGCCTCTGCCTTGGTAGCCTCGACCTCCCTGGCCACCTCCTCTTCCTAAACTCTCTCCAAAGTTCAGCTGAGTCTGAAGTGCTTTCTCTAAGCCACTTGACTCTTCATCTTGTAGCATGCGGTATTCATGGGCTTGTAGAGAGCCTATGAGTTCATCAACAGATATCTGAGTGAGATCCTTCGACTCTTCTATCGCCACTACTAAATAGTTGAACTTCTTTGACATCGATCACAGAAGTTTCTCCATGAAACTCACATCATCAATTGTTTCTCCGTTGCGCTTCATTTTGTTTGCAAGCGTCCGCAGACGAGTCACATAGTCACCAACTTTCTCAGAGTTTTGCATCTTCATGACTTCATATTCTGCTCAGAGAGATGTAGTTTCACCTTCTTTGCATTGTCAACTCCTTGTAAGGAGCATTGCAAGGTTTCCCATGCTTCCTTAGAACTTCTAGCATCCGAGATCTTCTCAAAAGTTGCTTCATCAACCCCTTGGTATAGCAAGAACAAAGCCTTCTTGTCTCTCTTCCTTGCCTATCTCAGTGCCGTCCTTTGTGCGTTAGTCAACGCCTCCTCTTGCTCAGTAGTCTGCTCTTCATACCCATCATCAACTATCTCCCAAAGCTCCTTTGATGCTAGCAGCACTCTCATCTGAATGCTCCAGTTCCCATAGTTCGTCTTCGTCAACTTGGGAACTTGACCCGACATAGCATTTACCATATCCATTGTTGCGATCTCTTCAACTCTTCTGAGTTACTACCAAGGTTCGGAACCTGTCTCTGATACCACTATTAGAAACGTTTACAGCGGACACAAAAACAAGTAAAGGGAAAAAAACTTCTATTCAACTAAATCTTACAAAATACAACCAAACTTCATTATTACAATTTCACCGCACCAAGCTACTTCAAAATGTTACAACGCACACGACGTGACCACTCATACAACACTTTTAAGGCTTGTATGCTAGAGCTCGCCAGAACAGTTCTCTATTCCTTTGAAAAACGCCGGAGCTGCTGTCCGCGTGGTTCAAAAACAGTCCTCAAAAATATGTCCGCAAAGCAAACTGTTCTCACAATTCAGGTCGCAAGTTTGCTGGGAGTTGCAGTACGCCCGTCCGGCACCTTTGCATGCACTTTCCTATTTGCCAATAGGAGTCCGCCACCTTTGCTATTATTTTTGTTCGCAGAAATCGAGTCCGCCACCTTTGCTATTATTTTTGTTCGCAGAAATCGAGTCCGCCACCTCTGCTTATTTTTTGTTCTCAAAAATCCAGTCTGCCACCTCTGCTAGGCTTCCTTTGTTCAGGACTTCAGTCCGCAAGAAAAAGCCGCAAACTTTACTATTCTGGCGCTTCCCTCACCTTATCAAGCTTCCGCTTATTTCAACGGCTCTCCTGTACAGGCCTTTATATAGGCAAATGCGTCAAATGAGAAGTGGACACGTGACCCACCAATAAATGCAACTCATCATTCACGCCTCCTTCATTCAAGCACCGTTTCACTTATATATATATATATATATATATATATATATATATATATATATATATATATATATATATATATATATATATATATATATATATATATATATATATATATATATATATATATATATATATATATATCTGTCCATTGACTTCGGTCAAAATTTCATTTCCGCCAACAGCTCTGGGTGCACTAGTGTAAACGTGAAGCACTATACTCCACCTCCTTTGTGTTTCTCCATATAACTAGGCCTTGCCAATGCAGTGGGATCTTGCCTCCTCTCCTTTATTGGTGCACCTTCACAACAATTGCAAGTGATGCGGCCCACCTTACCACAATTTAAACATGTAGTGGGTCCCTTCGATGGTACCCCCACTATTCACAATCTTGCTCCCTCCGCCAGATTGTTGGAGAAGTGCCTCTTTCTCCCTTTCCTCCATCATACCTACCATGAGATTGGAAGGTTCTACTCTGAAAGAGAAGAAAATCTCTTAAGAAATACTGTAGAGGTAAGGTGAATAGAGTATTTATTTTTTAAGTGCATCAGTTTCACTATTTTCACAGATCCACACCGCAATTAAAATTATATCACACTCACAACCTTATCTTAGTAATCATAGGTAATAAACAACCGAAGGAAAAGTTCAGATAAAATGCACAACACAGACAACACCAAATATTCTAATGATTCCACAAATATCAGGTATGTCCGGTCTTCTATCTCAGCAGGAATCAACTATCACTAGTGCTGAGTCTTTTAATAAAGAGACTCTTAGAATTAAAATTTTTGATAAGGTGTCCAAAAACCACAGTCTTTTGATTAGGAGATTCTTAGAACCTGGACTTTTGATAAGGTGTCTAATAACCACCGAGTTGTTTTTGATAAAAATACTCTTAGAACCAAGATTTTTTATAAGATATCCAATAACTACCAAGTCTTTTGTTAAAGAGACTCTTAGAACCACTGAATCCTTTGAGGAGAGATTCAAATGACTCCTATGATGGTTGGATTGAATTAAAGTTTCCACAAAAATATCTCCTTTAAACAAAATTCTGGAGATGTGATCTTGATAGCATAGTGTGGATTTAGGCAGGAGTAGCAGCAACTCCTTTATTATAAAAAGGAGAATTGATTCTCAAGAGAAGAGAAAATCTTCTTGCTATCTTCAGAGAATAGAAGATTTCTAATTGTTTTCATGCTTATTGTAGTTGTTCTTCAAAGTTGAAGAATTTCTATAGATAAAAGAAAGAGGAGAATGAAGCCTTTTCGAAAAAGGTAGCTGTTGTTTTTTTTATCTGTGTTTCAATCTTGTATGTAGTCTGATCCTTTTTATCTCCCTATGTTCTCCGACAAATACCTATTTCAACCGATTCAACTTCTTTCCAAATTGCCTTCTTCTGAATATTAAAGAATGACAGCTAATATCTCTTCATATTTTTTTCAAATCAAATTCCAAAACCATTATTTATTTTTTTGAAATAGATAGCCGCTAGGGGATAGATTTCCTGATGGGATTACATCTTTCTTGAAATAGGCAGTGACTAAGAGAATTGCTTTCCGTATAGAATTATATCTTTCTTGTAACTTGCTCTAACGATTCGAAGGAAATCATTTTGATGGAGTTGAGGATATCTTAAAGAGATTTATCTTAACTTGGGAGAGAACTAGATATAATTTTTGAGAGGTTAACACACCTTTAATATCTGAAATCGATGCAGCTATTAGGAGTGAAGTGGAGATCCCTAAGTAACTTTCTAAATTATATATATATATATATATATATATATATATATATATATATATATATATATATATATATATATATATATATTGATGTTAAGTCAAATATAATGCCAAAAAGATTTCTCCACATGCTAAACCAATCTTCGCTCAAGGTCGAGGGGAGATACATATGTTGAACCCAGAAACCACGGTTCAATGAGGAGTTCAGACCAAAGTGGTAGCTTGCTCTTACTTCTCCCGAATAAGACCCTTAGGTTGGGTACTCAGGACAAAAACCTCACACACAAAGGTAAAAAACTAAGAATAGACCCTCGAGTTGTAGTGAGGAGGTCCCGCCACACACCCGCAAGATCAAAATAACTTCCCCTCCCAATCCAATGCTGAGTCGGGCACCTTGAAAGGCACATGAGAGTTGTAAACAGCGCACCCGGAAACCAATGTGAATAGTGAGCTGGAGCTCTTGCCAACCAAAACTAGCCAAAGGTGAGAGGGAAGCCGAAGTCGTCCCTTCCATAGGTGCCCTTGAGGGTCTTTTTATATTTTTCTAAGAATGGTCTATGGATAACATAATTTTGCCATTTTGTTTTACTAAATGATGTCCAAAGTAGTCTGGCAACAGTAAAATCCCGATGTTTGGAGTTTCTAATGGTAGACCAAGATGGGATTTCCTAGAGAAATGGGTACCATCTGTACATGCAAGACTAGGTTGTTCTAGGATTGCTCGTCTAGGGGTGGCAAGTGCCTGGTAAGGCTGGGACTCAATAATGGCCCTGAACCCGATGCGGGTACATGTTCATTAACCGGACCCACTCGCCCCTTCGACTTGTCTGGGCCTAGTCTCCCCAACTGCTTGATGGCTTGAGGAGCCCACTCGATAAATACGGGGGTGCACACAATCCCAGCTCTTTGTGAGTTTGCTTCAAGCTCGGAAAGATGGTTCAACCCCACGCATTTGGTGAGTTAATTATTTTTAGATGGAATATTTTGGGTGGGGCCACCGAAGGTTATATATACCAAGTGGAGGGAGGAGTCCCCATTAAGGATCCCCCAACCCCCTTACTTTTTTTTATTTTTTCTGCCTCTCGCTAACCTACTAGCATGGCGCCATCTAATGATGTTCTCGCTTGCCTTATCGCTCTTTACAGGAAGAATATGACAACTACATCTGACCTTTATGGCCATTGCTACTGAGCACCAAATGTGCATCCCCCAAGGCGAGTGGATAACAAGATTGTCAAAAAATGTTAGGCACAAGTCTATTGGAGAAGAGACGATCCCACTCGAGCCAGCGCAACCCGAATTCTGTCTGGCCTCAGGTTGTCTTATAAGGTATGAATTCCCCCCCCCCCCATTTTTTTCATCTTTATTCATGCCTACCTTATCAAATTTACCAACTTGCGACTTGTTGATTTCGCAGCCCAACCTTACCATTGAGGAAGGCGTGGGAGGTCGGGAGGGAGGCGAATAAGAGGTCGCGAGTGCTCAGGTAAACCCTAACACTCACATCCAGATTTTTGGTAAGTAGTCAATCGTCTTCTTGTGTTCTGCTCTGTGCAAAAAGAGCTAAATAACAGAACTTTATTGCTCCAAAAGTTACATAATACGTGGGTATGCCCCATATTTATAGAAAAAGGGTGGAGAGAGAGAAAAATATAAGAGAAAGAATATATAATGCCTATCACATGCGACTAGGCTGATAGATAAAAAACTAGCCGCTCGGGCTATGCGGTTAGACAAGCTAACTACATGACTATACAGAGCTAGAAATATCACCAATAGGTTTGCTCTAGTATCTATTCGACAACATTGAGCGAACAGATCTAGGAGAAATAACTGCGGTTAGACTAAGGCTCAGTTTGGGAGGACCTATTTTCACCAGTCAAGCGGTCACGAACGCATGAATCAGGACTTAATTAAGGTCCGGTTCATGCGGTCGTGACCGCTTGACCGGTGAAAATAAGTCCCTCCAAACGGAGCCTAAGTCTAATCGCCAGGCCGCACCAATGAGTGTGCTTGAGAACTGTCAAACTTCAACTGTGGACAAGCCTATGTTTATCATCAAATGGCACAGTTGTGGGAAGAATATAGAAGCACCTCAGGTGGTTCGGCAGGTTCTAACTGTCTGACCATCAATTATATCTGATCTCAGTAGACTGAACTACCACAACTCATGTCATCAGACTGTAATGTGGTTAACCAGAGCAATTTATAATGGGCAACTACTAGACCACCAGGCCATCTTGACAGACAACAAAGACTACTGTTTAACCGCCTGTGTAATAATACTACTAGAACTATCAACCTATCCGCCAAACCTGTTTTCCACTGATATCCGCTAAACTTGTCTTCCATTGTTATCTGCCAGACCGCCTAACCTGTCCGCCAGTCCTATCCGCTAGACCGTCTGGTCTACACAAGTTCCAGCAATCCCCCCTCAAGCTAGAGCATATATGTCAACTATAAACAGCTTGTCACAGACATCAAAAAAAGAAGATACCGCTTCGGTAAAGATATCAACAAGTTCTCGTTCATAGGTGACAAACAGAGTGCAAATTTGATTCTTCAACACCTCTTCTCTGATAAAGTGGCAGTCTACTTCAATGTGTTTCATCCTTTCATGAAACACTAGATTCTTCAAAATGTATATAGTTGTCATGTTGTCACAGAACATTGGCAGAAGATGATCATATACTTCTCCCAAATCAAGCATCAGTGCACGTAACCACTTCAGCTCGCAGGTAGTCAAAGTCATGCTTCTGTATTCAGCTTCAGCACTTGACCTAGAGACAACAAAATATTTCTAGCTCTTCAAGCATAAAAGATTTCCTCCTACGAAAGTGCAAAAACTAGACGTAGATTTTTTATCCTCCTTATCATTTACATAGCTCATAACACCCCAGTTTTCCAGTACTTGAGCCTCTGGAAGCTATCACGTGGCGTTAGATAGATACCGCTAGGAGGTAGCCTGGCGTTGAGTTCGTTGAGTAGCAGACATTGAATGGAGGCGTTGAGTGATAGGCGTTGAGTGCATCGAATTCTAGCACGTGGCGTTAGCTAATTACCGCTTAACGTTAGCCTTCTTGCATTGAGACAAAAGCATTGAGTGAGCTACCATGCAGCATTATTTCTAACATCGGCGGTAGAGAGACATTATTTTTGATCGACGACCCGGGAAGTTATCGCGGTGCGGTAGGTAGTTACCGCCCGGTGGTAGCAGACGGTAGAAGTTCTGTAGATCTGTGTTATGACCGTCCGATTTCGCTTCAGTTTTGATCCTATGGCCCAGGACACTCCGTACAAGAGGCATAAGTATGGCGGAGAGGCTCTTTCCTCTCATTTTCTTCTCCATTGAATGAGGTTTAGGGTTTGGGAGAAAGAGTTTGGAGGAGGAAGAAGAAGGGGTTTCTCCACCTTTGTCGAAGCTTCGGGGCTCCGATGGTCGATCCAAGGCCAGATCCATGCAGAGGACTTGAAGGCACACATTTTCATCCATGCAAATCAAGTTTTCCACGGCTAGGAATAGGACTTGTAATGTAACAACACTTCTTCTCTCGGTCTTTAGGATACGTGCATAGCATCCGATTTATCTTATTTTTCTTCCAAGCATTTAGACTCCAGATCTCTCAAATTAGAGGGGTTTGAGTTTTCATGGTTTAAGAGGAACCACCAGGTCGATTGTGTCCATCCTTGGCATAATGTTGTACTATAAATCTGCTCTGTTAGTGGATTATGCATTGTGGGTGAAGCCGTAGTCGCGACCGTTAGTCCGACTCAGTGATGTTGCATAACGGGCCTTAAGGATTTTTTTAGAAATCTGTTTGCGGCAAGAAACTGTTTGTGATGTCCCCCCCCCTTTATTTCACGCAAGAGAGAATGGTGGCTTAGGGTGGGAAAGGCTATGTTTGTTGATTGATGTGCGAAGGCATGGTTTGTCTCTGTGGTCGGCTGGCTAGCCCGTGACGTGCAAGTCATGTATGGAGAGTGTCCCGACGAGACAAGCCCCCTTCTGTGAAACTAACGAGAACATTAAGCTTTTGACAAGCCCGGGAGATGAAGCCCATGAGTGGCTGGGGTCAAGCAAGGGTTCTTAGTATCTGTTTGTTGTTTGTGAGACGGAATCCTGACGTGAGAAGTTAGAGCTTGCATGCAAGCCCAGGTTTTGAGACACACGAGCGGGTGGGGCCTTGGAAAAAGTTTCGTGTGGCAGCTTGAATGTCGTTAGGGGAAATGAAAGTACATGTGTGATGTGATGTGTTGATGCATGACGATATGTTAGTTTCATGCGCTTTAGGGTGCCTTGGGTGAAACCCAGGTTTGCATACATGCTGTATAGTAGGCCCCTTTTTAATAACTGCCCAACCTAGAAACTTTTTGATGTATGTGACATCATAACATATTTCTTTACTCTATATTTGTATATAAATGTGCATACAAAGTGCTGACCTGCAGGGTGATGGAGTGCCCCGGGGTCCGCTAGGGACAACCGGGAGATGTGTTGGTTACACTATTGAGGTCAGTATTTGCTGATCTACGTTACAATAAATTTTTACAGGGCAAGGATCGCAAGCAGGGGCAAGCTCACCGGCCAAAAAGGCCTAAGCCTCATGAAGTGAACTATTTGTTTAGCAGCTTTGTTTTGTTGAGTGATATGCTTAGTGCATTATGTTTTCAGCTTGCATGCCGAGGTTGCCTAGGAGTGCCAAGGCACGTTGCTCTGTTTGTGGTTGTTGTTTCAGTTTCTGGACAATTGGTTACTGTAAGTCCTTAAGGCCGTTCTGATACTCTTGTGGTAGTGGATAACTTCTAGTTTGTTGTTTGTTTTCGCTATTTATTTCTGAGCTGTGAAATCTGTATGTTGTGGGGCTCCGGCCGGACCCATATTATATAGTCATTAAAGGGGAGGTGTTACAATTTGGTATCAGAGGGAGGTTATTGTCAAGGGTAAGGTTTAGTGGTTGATTTGGCATGATCAGATTGCGTAAAGAAGTTATCCACATAGGAGTATCGCAGGATCGTGAGAGTCCTAGTGTCTGAGTTTTGCAAATAGAAGATGATTCTCATTTTACCTTGCTTTTGCTAAGGGTGCAAGCGATGATGTGGGGATGTAGAAGCCGCAAGAGGAGCCTTCGACGAGCAATGCTACTGCTCCGGGTCTTATAGGCATGGGTGTAACCCTGACCAATTTCTATAGCATGCTTGCAAAGGCAATGGTAGCACCCCAAGCCGCAGCGGCAGGGCAAGTTCTGATCCTTGTTGCACATGTAACGACTCCTGTTACCCCAGATACGACACCGATCATACCGGGCGAAGGAGCCAGGTAGGCAGAGCCGTTGGCTGAGAGAGTGGTTGTTCAACAGGGAGACTGATAGATGAAGTATTTTTTTAAGTTTCCATACTCCAACATTCAAGGGAGTCAGCACGCCGACCAATGCAGAGAACTGTTGGGCGAGGATTTAAGAACTTCTGAAGGAGGCAGAGATGCTAGAGGAGAAGCAGTCTCAGTTTACGACCTTCATGTTAGAATGTGACGCTAAGTTGTGGTGGGTGAGCCATAACGACCGCCAGTTTCCTGGACGCACCCCATCCATAGGAGAGTTTGGGAATGCCTTCCTAAAGAATTATATCCCTCATTAACAAGGTTAGCCCTTTAGAGGTAGTTTTCGCACTTGGTGCAGCGGGAAAAGACTGTAAATGAGTACGTTCAGGAGTTTACTCGATTAGGTCATTATGCTGGAACGACCATGACTGATGATGAGGAGAGGGACAATCACTTCTACCATGGGTTGAGGGAGAATTTGAGGCAACCCCTTATAACTATAAAGAATGCGGGTTTCAGCTAGTTGATAGAGGCTGCCAGGACGTTAGAAAGTGATATGGAACAAACACAACGTCTAAAGGGACTGACAGTCAAGCAGTGAGAAGGACAACCTTCTCAATCACAAGGGAAGTCTAAAGGGAGTAAATGGAAAAAGAATCCCCATCCCTTCAAGTCATGGGAGAAGAGAAGTACAACGTTGGGGGGATATCGCTTCAAGGGACAACCAACATGCTACAAGTGTGGCAAGTTAGGCCACATAGCTCATTTTTTACTGAGGGTGATGTTGAGTAAGAGCCAAGGTAGGAACATTCAGCGCATTCAGGTCCTAGCGCCGTGGAGAAAGGGAAGATGGCAGAATCGAGCGCTTCACGGTTCCAACCCATATAGCCAAGGGCTTACAACCTTGGGCAACAAGAAGCGATTCAACAACCCGATGTGGTGACAGGTATGAAAAAGTTTAAGTTTGTTTATTGGCTTTACACTTTCGAGACTTTTTTGTGTATTGATTGTGTTTTACGCTTCGTGTTAGTTTCTAGTTACCCCGCTAGGGTACTGTTTAATACGGGAGCGTCACACTCTTTTCTTGCGGAGAGCTTTATTAAAAGAATTGGAGTCGAGCCTTGTTCGATAAATGCAGAGCTTAGAGTGCGCATGACCAATGAGTCTTTCATGACCATCGGGATGAAAGGGCGCATTGGTTGGAGTTTAGACGAAGTTGACTTTATGTTGGTAGCAGCGGTTCTACCATTAGCCGAGTTCGATGTGATCTTGGGGATGGACTGGCTGGCAGAGAAGTGCACAAGTATTGACTTCCTATCTAAGGTGGTGACCCTAAGAAGCGAAGGAAGGAAGAATTCAAATTTGAGGGCCTTAGTTGAGTGGCATGTTCCCTGATTTCAACCATGTAGTTGGTGCGGGTAGTTAACCAGGGAGGAGTAGCTTTTGTAGCATTGTTGGAACTTCAACTTTCCAAGCTATCAATTGAAGAAGTGCCGATAGTAGAAGAATTCGAGGATGTGTTTCCTGAGGAGCTTCCTAGAGCACCTCCTTGACGGGAGATCAATTTCTCGATTGAGTTAGTGCCAGAAGCTAGGCCGGTGTCACGTCCTCCTTTTAGGATGACACCGAAGGAATTGGCTGAGCTCAAGGTACAGTTGCAGGAACTATTGGAGCAGGGGTACATTAGACCCAACTCATCACCATAGAACACGCTAGTGCTGTTCGTGAAGAAGAAGGATGATAGTATGCAGTTGTGCATAGACTACCGGGAGTTGAATAAACTAACCGTCCAAAAAAAGTATCCAATCCCACAGATAGATGACCTATTCGACCAGTTGGTAGGGTCAGTGGTGTACTTTAAGTTGGACTTGAAGTCAGGGTACTACTAGTTGAGGATTTAAGACAAGGACATACCCAAGACAGTGTTTGGTACGAGGTATGGTCACTTCGAGTTCTCGGTGTTGCCGTTCGGGTTGACGAACACACCATCGGTATTCATGGATTTGATGAACCGAGTGTTTCAGTAGTACTTAGACTCGTTTGTGGTGGTCTTCATCGATGATATTTTGTTATACTCCAAATCAGAGGTGGAGCATGAGGTTCATTTGAGAGTAATCTTACAGACTCTGAGAGAGAACCAGCTTTATGCAAAGTTCTCGAAATGCGAGTTCTAGTTAGAGATTGTGGCATTTTTGGGCCATGTGATTAGTGGTGATGGGATGGCGGTGGATCCAGCGAAATTTGAGACCATCGGGGATTGGCCAGTTATGAGCACCGTGGCGGAAGTTAGGAGCTTCCTTGGACTAATCGGGTACTATAGAAGGTTTGTGGAAAACTTTTCGTGGATATCTCTACCCCTCACTACTTTGACTCGTAAAGACCAAAAGTTTGTGTGGACTCAGGAGTGCAATCAAGCGTTTGATATCTTGAAGGAAAGGTTGATGCCAGCTCCAATCCTAAGTATCCTTAAAGGAATTGAAGGATTTCAGATCTTCAGTGATGCGTCAGGTTGAAGTTTGGATTGCGTGCTAGTGCAACATGTCAATGTGATAACCTTTGGATCTAGACAATTGAAACCTCATGAGATAAATTACCCCATCCATGACTTTGAGTTGGTGGCGGTAATCTTTGCATTAAAGTTGTGGTGGCGCTTTGTGTACGGTGCGAATGTGGAGATCTTCATGGACCACAAAAGCCTGAAGTATCTTCTAGATCAAAAAGACTTGAACATGCGACATCACATGTGGGTTGAGTTCCTTGGGGACTATGACGTGGTGATTCATTATACGCCGGGAAAGGCAAATGTGGTGGCCGATGCCTTGAGTAAGAGGTATTCAGGACAAGGGAATTGAATTGAAGCTTATGATGAGCGGTAGGTGAGGGATTTTGAGTCCCTTGACATTGAGTGTGTAGCAAGAGGAGACTCTAGCAATGCTCAGTTGAACTGGATAGAGTTGCAGAACAACTTATCTGATCGTATCCGGGAAGCAACCAATGTGTATGTGGAGTTCCAGCCATTTGTGGTGGAAGCTCAAATAGGTGAGGGTCGTACCTGGGAGATGATTGATGTAATCTTAAGGAAGGGTGGAAGGGTATGTGTACCACAGTTCGACAAGATCCGTGAGGAGTTGCTGTTTGAGGCTCATTTCACGAAGTACTCCATTCACCCGGGCAATACAAAGATGTACTTGGATATGAAGAAATCCTTTTGGTGGCCTGGTTTTAAGCAGGATGTAGCTTTATACGTTAGTCGGTGCCAAACTTGTGCCTTAGTGAAGGCTGAGTGTCAAAAGCCGGGCGGGATCTTGAAGCCTCTTCCTATCCCCGAGTGGAAATTTGATGACATCTCCATGGAATTTATACATGGCTTACCTCAGTCTTAGCAGGATATTGATGCGGTTTGGGTGATCGTGGATCGCTTGACCAAAGTGTCACACTTCATCCCGAATCGGAAGGAGGACAGCGTGGATAAGCTGGTAGAATTATATGTTCGCAATATCGTGCGGTTGTACGGAATTCTAAAGAGTATCGTTAGTGATCGCGATGGGCGGTTCACGTTCAAGGACTGGAGATATGTACAGAAGAGTCTGGGCATAAGACTTAAGTTTTGTACGACGTTCCATCCTCAAACCGATGGTCAAACCGAAAGGACGAATCGTACTATGGAGGACATGCTGAGAATGTGTACCCTTGATTTTGGCAAGAGGTAGGAAGATCACTTTTTCATGGTGGAGTTTGCCTACAATAATAGTTTTGAGGCAAGTATAAAGATGGAGCCATACAAGGCTTTGGATGGAAGGCAATGTCGAACACCGATGTCATAGATAGTGGCGGGGGACACCAAAATTTTGGGAAAAGAGGTGGTGGTCGATGCTTGTGTGTTGGTGCGAACAATTTAGGAGTACATGAAGGTTGCTCAAGATCGACAAGCGAAGTATTTCAAAGCGCACCATAGGAACGTGGAGTTCGCGATAGGCGACTAGCTATATCTTAAGATTATGCCGTTCAATGGTGTTTCGTGGATTCATCGACTCAAGAAGTTGAGTCCGAGGTTTTTGGGGCCGTTCGAAGTCATGGAACGAATTGGAGAAGCAGCCTATCGGTTGGCATTGTCCCCAGATCTGAGTGGATTATACAATGTCTTCCAAGTTTTAGTTCTAAGGAAAGCCTTGATGGAGGCGAAAGTTGTGGTCAAGTCAGCGGTGGTGTCGGTAGAAGAGGACTTGAGGACGAAAGTCCGTCCAGTTGGCATAAAGGATTCAGAAGTTTGACAGTTGTGAAATAAAGAGGTTAAGCTCGTGAAAGTGCATTGCGATAACTGCGAGAAAGATAAATTCTCCTGGGAGCGTGAGCAAGCAATGCATGAGGACTTCCCAGAATATTTTGCTTCAGGTATGCATTTTGTTTTAGTACATGCTAAATTTCGAGAACAAAATTCTTCTAATGGTGGAGGAGTTGTAACACCCCAGTTTTTTAGTACTTGAGCCTCTAGAAGCTATCACACGATGTTAGATAGATACCACTCGGTGGTAGCCTGACAGTGAGTGTGTTGAGTAGCAGACGTTGAGTGGAGGCATTGAGTGGTAGGCGTTGAGTGTGTCGAGTGCTAGAGCGCGACGTTAACTAGCTAGTTACCGCTTGGCGTTAGCCTTCTTGCGTTGAGACATAAGCGTTCAGTGAGCTACCGCGCATCGGTATTTCTACCGCCGGCGGTAGTACGACATTATGTTTTGCCGACGACACGGGAAGCTACCACGGCGCGGTAGGTAGTTACCGCCCGACGGTAGCGGACATGAGCAGTTCCGTAGATCTATGATCTGGCCGTCTGATTTCGCTTTGATTTTGATCATATGGCCCAGGACAATCTGTCCAAGAGGCATAAGTAGGGCTGAGAGGCTTTTTCCTCTCATTTTCTTCTTCGTTGAAAAGGATTTAGGGTTTGGGAGAAAGAGTTTGGAGGAGGAACAAGAAGGGTTTTCTTTGCATTTGTCGAAGCTTCGGGCTCCGATCGTCGATCCAAGGCCAGATTCGTGGAGAGTACTTGAAGGCGCACACTTTCATCCATGCAAATCAAGTTTTCCATGGTTAGGAAGAGGAGTCGTAAGGTAACGACACTTCTCCTCTCGGTCTTTAGGATGAGTGTATAGCATCTGATTTATCTTATTTTTCTTTCAAGAATTTAGACACCGGATCTCTCAAATGAGAGGGGTTTTGGTTGTTGTGGTTCAAGAGGAACCACCAGGTCGATTGTGTTCGTTCCCGACATGATGTTTCACTAGAAATCTGCTCCATTAGTGGATTAGGCATTGTGGGTGAAGCCGTAGTCGCGACCGTTAGTCCGACTCGGTGATGTTGCATAACGTGCCTTAAGGATTTTGCTAGAAATCCATTTGCGGCAAGAAGTCATTTGTGATGTTTGCCCCCCCTATTTTGTGCAAGAACGAATGGTGGATTAGGGTGGGAAAGGCTACATTTGTTGATTGATGTGTGAAGGCTTGGTTTGTCTCTGTGGTCGGCTGGCTAGCCCGTGATATGCAAGTAATGTGTGGATAGTGTCCCGACGAGACAAGTCCCCTTCTATGAAACTGTTGAGAATGCCAAGCTTTTGACAAGCCTGGGCGATGAAACCCATGAATAGGTGGGGTCAAATAGGGGTTTTTAGCATCAGTTTGTTGTTTGTGAGATGGAATCTTAATGTGAGAAGTCAGAGCTTGCAGGCAAGCCCGGGTTTTGTGGCCCACGAGCAGGTGGGGTCTTGACAAGAGTTCCGTGTGGCGGCTTGAATGTAGTTAGGGGAAATGAAAGTACCCGTGTGATGTGATGTGTTAATGCGTGATGATATGTTAGTTTCATGCGCTTTAGGGTGCTTAGGGTGAAACCCAAGTTTGCATACATGTTGCATAGTAGGACCCTTTTTATTAACTACTCAACCTAGAAACGTGTTTGATGTATGTGACATCCTAACCTATTTTTTTACTCTATATGTGTATATACATTTGCATACGAAGTGCTGACCTGCATGGTGATGGAGTGCCCCGTGGTCCACTAGGGACGGCCAGGAGGAGTTGTGTTGGTTATACAGTTGAGGTCAGCCTTTGCCGACCCACGTTACAACAGATTTTTACAGGATAAGGATTGCAAGAAGGAACAAGCTCGCCGGCTAAAAAGGCATACACCTCATGAAGTGAACTATTTGTTTAGCAGCTTTGTTTTGTTGAGTCTCATGCTTAGTGCATTATGTTTCCAACTTACATGTCGAGGTAGCCTAGGATTGTCAAGGCACGATGCTCTATTTGTGGTTGTGGTTTCAGTTTCTGTGCAATTTGTTATTGTAAGTCCTTAAGGTCATTATGATACTCTTGTGGTAGTGGATAACTCCTGGTTGGTTGGTTGTTTCCGCTGTTTATTTCTGAGTTTTGAGTTGGGTAGTTTTATATCATCTTATAATACTTAAGCTGTGGAGTCTGTATATTGTGGGGCCCCGCCCGGACCTATATTATACGGTCATTATAGGGGAAGTGTTACATAACTGGCATCAGAATAAGCTTCAACCATCAAATGATTATTATTTTGAAACAGAAGTCCCTTTCCCGGAGATCCTTTCACATATTCCAAGATCTTTAGAGCTGATTGAAGATGATACTCATTGGGAGCTTGCATAAACTAGCTTACCCTTCCTACTGCATAACAAATATCTAGCCTTATGACTGTCAGATAAATGAGTTTTCCCACAAGCCGTCTGTATCTAATGACATCTATAAGGAGAGGGGAGTACTCACTCCAACCCTTGTCATCACCAATAGCCATTGGACACCGAGAAGGTTTAGCCCCAAGAAGACCTTTCTCTTTTAAATAATTTAAGGCATACTTTTACTGCGTGAGCACAACAGAACTAGGTTTCAGGGAAATCTCAATTCCCAGGAAGCTCTTGGGAGACCACATATATATTGTAACAAAATGTTGAAGAAGATACTTCTTTGTTAGAGAAATTCCCTTCTTATCATCCCCTATAAGAAGAATGTCATCCGTATAAACAACAAGAACAACTAGCCCATAGAAGTCTTGGGTATAAATCGAGTGATCTGCAACACTTCTAGCAAACCCAATAATAGACATAACTTCACTGAACTTCTCAAATCAGGCTCGTGGGTTTTACTTAAGGCCATAAATTATCTTACTCAATCTACACACCTTAGACTCGCCCGGAGCAACATACCCAGGAGGTTGCTCCATATAGACCACCTCTTGTAGATCTTCATAAAAGAAGGAATTCTTGACATCCAACTGAGTCATCTCCTAGTCTCTATTAACATCCATAGAAAAGAGAACATGGATCATCATAATCCGAGCAACTGGGAGGAGGTATCAAAGAAGTCAACACCATAGGTGTGAGTAAATCCTTTGACAACAAGACGAGCCTTATAACAATCAGTAGTACTATCAGGAAAAAACTTGATCACAAAGACCCAGCGACAACCAACAACATCAGCTCCTGGAGGGGTATGGAAAAGATTCCAAGTACCCCATTTAGTTAGAGTTTTCATCTCTTTATCCATAGCGGCTTTCCATTAAGGAATAACAAGAGCTTCTTGATAGGTAGTCGGGATGACATTAGCTAATAGAGTGAGAGAAAAAGTCTTGCAGGAAGGAGATAGTCGAGCATAAGAAACGACATCACATAGAGGATGTTGAGTGCAAGTACAAACTCCCTTACGAAGGGCAATCAGAAGATTAAGGTGTGACTTATTTATAGTATCAGATCCATCCGTCAGAGAGACTATTGACCCGGGAACTGGCAGTAGCAGCTCAGGGAGAGAAGTAGAATCTTGAGAAAGAGAGGTAAAATCATAGGCTGGTATAGGAAGAAGAGACATAGGTTCAGGTAGAGATACAGAGATAATAGATAAAGAAGAGGAGTCATCAGAAGATGAGAGAGTAGAGGTACGAGAAACGTAAGGAGCATCCTCAAAGAAAGTAACATCTGCAGAAACATACTATTTACGGAGAAGAGGTTCATAACACCGATATCCTTTTTGTGTCAGACAGTAGCCTAGAAAAATGCACTTAACTGAGCGATGAGAGAGTTTGTTTTGTCCAGGAGAAGGAGAGCGAACAAACGATGTGCATCCACAGATACGTGGAGGTAAAGGAAATGGTGTTGCATCAGGATGCAAAATGGAGGAAGGAGATTTTTTGTTGAGAACCGAAAAAGGAACTCGGTTGATAAGGTAACAAGAAAGAAGAATGACATGACCCCAATATGATCGAGAAACACTCATTTGAGTTTGAAGAGTCTGAGTCATATCAAGGAGATGACAATTCTTGCGTTCAGCAACCCCTTTTTGTTGAGAGGTGTAAGGACAACTAGTTTGATGTATAATGTCATGATGCATACAAAAGACTACAAATTAATGACCAAGGTACTCTTTGGCATTATCAGTGTGAAGCACTTTTATGTGAACATAAAACTGAGTACATATCTCATTATAAAAACAGTGAAAATAGGAAAAAACATTCATAACATGCTTAGAGCCAAGTACAACATAGTTCATCTTGAAAAATCATCAGTAAACGTAACAAAAATACAGACTACCCATACTAATAGTTTTAGTTACAGCAGGACCCCGAATATCAGAATGAATAAGTTCAAAAGGACAAGAAGAACTACGTCCTAGTTTTGCCAAAAAAGCCAAACGGTGGTGTTTGCCAAGTTGGCAAGCTTCATAATTGAGAGAAGAATCTCCTTGAGGTAAATCAGGAAGAAGCTGGTAAAGAACGTGAGGAGGAGGATTCCCAAGGCAAAGATGTCACTATAGAAGGGAAAAAGTAGAAAAGGCAGACACATTATCAATGTAGAACAAGTTGTTGCTTTCAGTCTCAGTAGAAATTGTCTCTTGTACTGAGGATCCTAAAAATAACAAGTTGTTGCAGTAAAAATAGTCGTGTAATTTATTTGTTTACATAGAGAAGTAATAGAAAGTAGGTTGCACAAAAACGTTAGGACGTAGAGAGTGTTCGTAAGTTGAAGAGATGGAGTGACATGCACTTTTCCAGATCCACACATAGCGGATGAAAAACCTTCCACAATAAAAATCGGAGGTGATCGGTTGGGTTTGTCCAGATGAGAGAAAATATAAGGATTGTCGTTCATATGATTAGTAGCACTAGAATCAATGAGCCACGTACCCGTAGTGGCCATATTTGCATTACCTGAAGAGGTATCAAGAGAAGTGAACTTCTTCGAGGTAGTATAACTCGAAGCAGGGCAAAGATGAGGATGCTTGACCCAGGAGAGGTCAACAATGTGACCGATCTTGCCATAACGAGATCAGAGATTTCTAGAGGGGCCAAGACCACCGAAGTGGCCTCCGCGAACATTGGGCATATCACTACAAGCCTAATGAGAAACAATGTCAGAAGGAGGCAGAGAGGCAAGCAAAGAATATTGAAGAAGAGTAGTAACAGTAGAAATGCATGCAGCAGTAGCATCCAGAATTGGAGTATCAGTCTCTCCAAGAATTTGTTGCCAAATTATATCATAAGATTCGGGTAAACGAAGTAAATAACACACAACCATAAGCTCCTAAAATTGTTTATGTTGCTCAATGAGATCAACAGAAAAGGGGTGATGCTGAATAAGTTCAGCACCAAGAGCCTGCACTTCCGATAAGCTTCCACAGAAGTCATGACAGGTTGGCCAAAAAGATCCACATACAACGTATATATGTGAGAAGTTTGAGCTCCCTTGGAGAACAGAGCAGCAAGTTGATTCAAAGCAACCTTAACCATCGCATCATGTCGAATGAAGGGAAGGCACCCATCAAGTAGACTATTAACAAGCCATGTTCTTACCAGAGCATCACCAACATCCAAATCATCAAAAGCTGCAGACCCATAGGAGGTGGGTCATCAGTGAGATGATGACGCTTACGCTGAGAGCATAATAAAAATATAAAGGAAACACTCCAATCAAGATTATTTGGTCTAATGAGCTTGGAAGAAGTACCCAAATTACTAGAAGTAGAGATAGGAGCAGGCAGAATAAGGGGTGCAGATAGAGTAGAGGAAGAGAAATCAGACATCTCCATAGAAAGATGAGAAAGGGGGTAGAGTGGTCTATCCACACTGATAAGAGAGAGACCACAAAGAGAAAAAGAAGACCGACACAAAGACTATAATCGCATGGTTAGAGGGAGAAGCCAGAAAAGAGTTTATTGTAGAAGCGAACAAAGAAAGAGGCCGCGTGAACAGAGCAAGAAGCAGCAAGAAACAAAAAGTCAACTGCATGAAGGAGACAAGCAAAGGTAGGGAGGGAGGGCGGCAAGAAAAGTGAGACCGCGGTTAAAAAAACTGCAGCAAGAGAAGAGCAGACGGTTAAACAAACAGAGACCGCTTCCACTAAAACATGCCTAAGAAAGCAGAAATAAGAGCAAAAGGACCTATTAACTCTGATGCCATGTGCGAAAAAAGCTAAATAACAGAACGCTATTGCTCCAAAAAGTTACATAATATATGGGTATGCACCCTATTTATAGAAAACGTGGGAGAGAGAGAATATATAATGTCTATCGCATGCGACTAGGCAGATAAATAAAAAACTAACCACTCGGGCTGTGCGGTTAGACAAGCTAACTGCATGACTATACAGAGCTAGAAATTCCACTAATAGGTTTGCTCTAGTATCTATCCGACAACGTTGAGCAAACAGATTCAGGAGAAATAGTTGTGGTTAGACTAAGTCTAACAGCCAAACCGCACCAGTGATTGTGCTTGAGAACTATCGAACTCCAATTGCGATCAAGCCTCTAGTGATCATCAAATGGCACAACTGTGGGAAGAACATAGGAGCACATCAGGAGGTTCGGCAGGTACTAACTGTCTAACCATCAAATGTATCTAATCTCAGCAGACCAAACTACCACAACTCCTGATCATCAGACCGTACTGTAGTTAACCGGTGCAGTTTGTAATGGACAACTGCTAGACCGCCAAGCTAGCTGGACAGACCGCCAAGACTACTGCTTAATTGCCTGTGTGATAACACTACTAGAAATATCAACATGTCTGCCATTACTATCCGCCAAATCTGACCGTCACTGTTATTCGCCAAACTTAACCGTCAAAGTTAGCTGTCAGACCGCCTAACCTGTCTGCCAGTCCTCCTAGTCTCCATAGGTTCCAAGAGACTTGTGTTCTTTAATCAAATTTAATCATATCTTTATTCATAGTGCCTCCCTTTTTCAACCTCGACTAAACACCCTCGCCACTGAGATCACCCGTTTGCAACCTTGTGTAGGAGCTTGTCAACTCCACTATCACACCGGTGGGAAAGGTTCATGATCTCGTCGTGCCTCAAGTGATACAGGACCCCAAATCCGTCATATCATGAGTTGGATCTAGGAAGTCCTTAAGGATTCCCCTCACCGATCACCTTGGTGGGACGTCTCATGGTAAGACTTGTTGCGTTTGATTTTTATTTTATTGAGTTCCCCACTAGCACTTACTTATCTACTACTTTCCCAAATCTAGGGTATTCCTCACCACCTCCTCCCAAACACGATCAAGGACTTCTTAGGCGAACCTTCCTCTATCTTCAGCTGACGAATTCCACGACATGGGCACTTCGAAAGCATGAGCTTATACTCCGCGAGATTTAGGAGGAGTGGACCCTGCTCGAGAATAACCCCTTTCCCCATATGTCCACGTTGGAGTAGCAAGTGGAGGCCTTGGAGAGGGAATGCATCTCTCTCATAGGGGAGGTGCAACAGATCCTAGGAAATGACACAGAATCTATAGAGGCAAGCTTTAAGAACATTGAGGATATCACACGTGCTTCAGCAAGAGGTCACCATGGCCCGCAAGCTAACTACCTCAAGGGGGCAATGAGTGCGAACGTATGGTCGGGGCATGTGGAGGTGGATCCCGCAGTGATCTCTCCTTAACATTCCTCCCCTCTACCTGGGTGTCCGAAAGCGACTTCCATTTTTTCCTTCTTTCCTTGCTTGCTTCTTTTTATTCATGATTATGTTGGAACAATTGTTATTATTTTTCTCATCATGTTAGACTTCAACTCGCATGTTATATTTGATTTTTAATGTTGAATTAACTAGAGGGGGCTAGCGCTCGCCTATTTGGGGGCAAGCCGATGGCACTCGTGATCTGTGTAGGGGCATGGGGGTAAGAGAGGGTAGATTGGTGCCAAAAACCTTGACTTTCCTCGCCCTACTTTTCCTAAAAATACCCGTCTCCTTTGATTTTACCTACCACATTAATTGCATCCCTTCTCTCCCTTATTCTTTGCTTCACTCACTACTTCCACTCACTAAAATGACTGGTGATGGTGACTCATCAGACGAAAGGTCAAAGTGCGTGGCGAAGTTCAGGTACCACTGCTTTCTCGATGGGCAGGTGTCGGAGGTGAATTACCTCACCTTCAAGGTCGAGTACTTGGTGCAGGCCCACGCGTTGATTATTGGAAAATCTACGGACTTTGCACGATCGTCTCACTACGATTCAAATTCTATGCTCGCACAAATTTTCACGCAGCGCAAACGCCCATCAATTTTATCACTTTAATGCTTAAGTACGGCTAGCCAAACCGATTAGGATCGAATAGAGGCGATAGACCAATATTCTTTCTGGCTAAAAGGACCCACCCGGTCCGATCGAGCGAAGGTTGTACCAAAATAGATCTACCAAAAATTACGATTCGGAAAACGGTAGATTTCTCCCAACAAAAAGTTACGAGGTTCGCCAATCCTTTCGAAAATAAATCAATCAACTGAAACACAAACAGATCGAAGAAAACCACGATGATTTAACGCTATCAAAATTTAACGCCAAGGATTTCCACCACAAGAATATCTAGAAAAAATAGAGAATCACACGAAGGTAGAAATTTTCGTTACCCAAATCGAAATGGATGATTTCAATTATCTAACTTGAATTGCTCTTCAACGGCTCCGCCGGAGTTACGCCGGATGGAGAGGAAATTCGTTCGCCTTCGTCACTTTCACGCCTTGGCCGAGATCCACAAAAACTTGCTGCAAAACACCTTGGCCTAACCACCAAGAGAGAGGGGTTGTCAGATTTCTCCTTAAAAATGGCTAGTCGGTTTTGTGGGGTTGAAGGGCTGGTCGGGTATGGGGTTTGGGTGTCCGACCGGATTAGGGTGGTGAAGAGGGGGCTCAGTGGGGAAAAGAGGTAGCAAAAGGTGGCAGTTTTCTTGGAGAGTGGAGGTCTTTGGCCGAGAGGGAGAGAGAGGGGGAGGGTGGTGAGGTTGGCGGCTAGGAAGAATTGGGAGAGGCTTGGCCGAAATTTTAGAGGAGGAAAGAGGAGGGAGATCTCAAGAGGGAAAATTAGGGTTCAAATTTATTTCATTCAACTTAATAAAATTTAACCATGGCATGGCCTTATATAGGCTCATAACAATATTGTGGCTACATGCAGCCCAAACAAATATAAAACACGCCTAAAGTTTTATCATGACCTGAAATAATAAATAACATGCTCAAATGCTAGCAAAATAATAACATAAAATAATATGCAACTAAATATTAATTTGCCGTCTTGCGTCGTGGGCAGAGATTGTAGCGTCGCTTCACAAGGTCACCATGACACCGTAAGTCTTTTGTTGGAGACGGAGAAAGATTTTTTGCGAGCAAGCCTTCATTATCATTAACATGTTGGGAGTCGTCGTCTCCATCAATCCTCCCCCGCTCGAAAGTACTCATCACCGATGAGTTGTCCCGAAGGTACCGCCACAGAAGAGCATCATCCAAGAGAGACACCTCCGATTCCGAAAGCCAAGAGTCATCGGAGGCCGGACGATCACGCTAACGAATCAAGTAGCGGTGAACATCACCACCTGGAGAGGAAAGTACTTCATCCTTGATGATCCGGACTGGCAAAAAGTTTGTCCTGGGAAACCTGGGAAAAGCATTAGACAATAAAAGAGGAGAATTTTCGTCATCAACAACCAACGTACCTCCATTGGAGACGGATGGAGAGAGCGATGCAGACACAAGCTCACCCCCCAACCCATTAGAAGACGCAGTGGAGCTAAATAGACAGTTAGATAAGCCAAATGATGTAGAAACATATGACGTTAAATCAGAAACATTAAAAATAGGGGAAATACCCCAATCAGTGGGTAACTCCAAAAGAAATACTTTTTCTCCTAATTTCTTTAAGATCCGAAAAGGTCCAGCTCGCTGATTCGCCAACTTTTTTATAGTGCCCGAAGACATCCGTTCAGGGACGAGACACACCAAGACTAAATCGCCAACCTTCAAGTGAGACTCTCTTTTATGCACGTTAGCATGAACTTGATAAGATGTGTATTGTTGGGTTAGCGTTTCATTTATGTGCTTATGCAAATTATGAATATGAGAGGCAAAATCCTGTGCAAATTGACTTGACTTATAAGATGACGGTAACATAATCAAGTCAAGTGGCATTGGTGCTTTACATCCGTGCACGATCTCATTCGGTGACAAACTAGTGGTCCTATTTTTTGAATTATTATACGCTAACTGCGCATGAGGAAGGATAAGGTCCCATGTACCCTTGTGGTCACCCACAAGACAAGGTAGCAAACTACCACTTCTATTTACCACTTCTGTTTTCCCATCCGTCTGTGGATGGTAGGCCGAAGAAAACAATAGTTTGGTGCCCATAATACTCCACAAGGTCTTCCAAAAATAACTAGTAAATTTCACATCTCTATCGCCCACTATCGATTTTGGAACGCCCCTATGACCAACAACTTCCTTAAAAAATAATTTCGCTACATTTGACGCATCATCAATCTTACTACATGCAATAAAATAGTGCATTTTAGAAAATCGATCTACTACCACTAGAATGAAATCATGACGACGAATCATGACTGGTAGGCCTAAGGTAAAGTCCATACTAACATCTTCCCAGGGAATGGAAGGAATCGTCAGAGGGGTATAAAGTCCCGCGTTCGTTTTATTACCTTTAGCTAGTTGACACGCACGACAACTACCCACAATTTTATTAACTGTAGTTTTTAGGCCTGGCCAGTAGTACTTTTCTTCGACTAATGTAATCGTCTTATCACGCCCGAAATGTCCACCTAGACCACCACTATGTAACTCTCATATGATAAAATGTCTAAGGGAAGAATGAGGAATACAAAGCTTTGAATGCTTAAATAAATAACCGTCCCGAATATAATATGTTGAAATGGTAGTGGGAGAGTTGTCTTGAGTGGAATAATAGATGCCCTTAAAATCCGGGCAATTAACGTACTCATCCTTTATCCTATCAAATCCAATCACTTTGACCTCTAACGTAGACAACAATAAGGAGACACGACTAAGAGCACTTGCCACATGATTTAAAGTTCCCTTTAGATGTTTAATTATGAAGGTATAGTCCTGAAGATAGGAGACCCACTTAGCATGCCTTGGGCTAACTTTATTTTGAGAATTAATAAATCACAAGGCCTCGTGGTCGGATAGAATCATAAATTCCTTAGAGATCAAATAATGACGCCAATGCCGTAAACACCGAATAACCGCATAAAACTCTCTGTCATAATTAGAATAATTTAATTTTTGTCGTGCGAGCTTCTCACTAAAATATCCTACAGGATGTCCCTCTTGACTCAAGACACCACCAATACCGATTCCAGACGCGTCATATGACAATTCAAAAACTTTATTAAAATCTGGTAATCGTAAAAGAGGAGCTTCCGACATTCGATATATAATTATTTCAAACGCTTTGTCGGTCGATTTAGTCCACAAAAAATCTTCGTTCTTTATGCACTCCGTGATTGGTGCCATGATACTACTAATCCTTGATAAATTGGCGGTAAAAAGTCGATAATCCGTGAAAACTCCGAAGATCCCGTATACTGGTTGGTTCCGGCCAATCCCTGATAGCTTGGACCTTCTTAGGGTCAACATGGATACCATCCAAACTTACGATATAACCTAGGAACTCCACAGATGGAACATTAAATGTACATTTTTTTAAATTAACAAATATTTTCTCCGATCGCAGTGTGGAGAGTACTGTCCTCAAGTGAGACTCATGATCATTCGGTGAGGAACTAAAAACTAGGATATCATCAAAGTAAATAACTACGAATTTTCCTAGATAAGGCTTGAATACTAAAGTCATCAATCTTGAAAATGTACTCGGGCCGTTAGTGAGCCCTTCCCCGAGCACTAACCACTCATAAAGTCCGTCTTTTGATTTAAAGGTCGTTTTCCATTCATCTCCCTCACTAATCCTGATTTGATGGTAGCCGCTCTTAAGATCTAACATAGAAAAAATCGTGGCACCGGCTAACATATCCAATAAGTCGTCCAAACGAGGGATGGGAAACCTATATTTAACAACTATTTTATTAACGGCCCTATAATCCACGCACATCCGTGAAGATCCGTCTTTCTTAGGCACCAATAATGCGGGTACGGCACAAGGACTCTTACTGTGATGGATGAACCCCTTACTTAGCAAATCCAAAATTAATTTTTGCAATTCTAGGTGCGCGGAGGGGTTTAACTGATAATGGGGAAGGTTAGGCAACGAAGAACCCGGAATGAAATCAATCTCGTGTTGAATTTCATGCATGGGGGGTAACTCAGGTGGTAGGTCTTCTGGGTAGACATCCCTAAATTCCTCTAACAGATTTTTTAACACTGGAGGTAGATTATCAAACGAGGAGCTATCTTCCTTGACTTGCAAACATACTAGTGCATACATGACTCCGTTAATAAAATACTCGCGCTCCAACTCCTTCTTACTTATCAAGCTTAAAGTTTTCTTCTCTACTGGCACAATAGTGTCTTTGGAAGAGACTAAAGGATCTTTAGGTGAAGTTGGTTTAAGGATAACGGTCTTACCATTTAATTTAAATTCATATGAGTTGGCTCGCCCAAAATGAGTTACATCATGGTCATAAATCCATGGACGACCTAATAATACGTGACAAGCATCCATGGGGGTGACATCTCACCAAATCTTTTCAGAATAAGCCTCGATGGTAAGGGGTACCGAACAACGCTTCGACACTAGGAGGGATGTCTTATTTACCCATGCCACCTTATAAGGGTGAGGGTGCGGCTCAGTAACTAAAGACATTCGAGTCACCTCATTTTCAGAAATGACATTCATAAAGCTACCACTGTCTATGATCAACTTACACCACTTCTCTCCAATCTTAAAATTCAACGAAAAAAATATTTGTCTTATTCCAGTCATCTAACGCTCGTGGAGTAGCCAGAATACACTGCATGACCATCATATGTGAATCATCCTCTAAATCACTCGGTACTCCTTCGGACTCGCTATTTCATCTGCCTCATATACCAAGTCGTCAGACTCACAAGTGGAATCTAAGAGGGCTAAGGGCTAGGGTTTAGTAGGACACTCACTAGCGTAATGACCCTGAATCCCGCAAGCGAAACATGTAGTGTTCATTTTGCTAACCCTACCTATAGGAACTCTCCCACCCGTTGGGTTTTTACTATTCCTGGTGGTCACGACTATGGATGTTGAGTCAGTGGATCGGAACTTCCCCTTATCCTTATACGTGGAAGTGGGAGAGGGTCCTAAGATGGACTTTCCCTTCGGATACCAGTGAGACTTATTTTTAAGAATGTTGTGCTTCTCAATATCTAATGCGATATTAAAAGTGACGTTTAGGTCAGTGTGACCATAACACAATAATTTTCCCTGGATGTCGGGTTTAAACCCTTACGAAATTTAGAGAGGGTGATCTCGGGCATCTCCTTCACGCCCACTTAACCATCACATCTTTAAGAAGACTCATGTACTCAGAGACAGTCCTATTCCCTTGCCTTAAGGGTGGCCAAATCATCAAACATCTGCGTCGATGGTACTTGGGAACATACTGTTCTGTCAGCATTTCCTTCATGGCTGCCCAACCAATGAGTAATTCACCATTCTCACCTCTCAGACGTCGTTTTCATTCAACAAGAAGATTTTTGCTCTATCTAACAACTTCATTCTATCCACTCGCACCTTATCCGCATCAGTCAGGTTGTACCACTCAAAGTAGCACACGATTTCCATAAGCCAGTCTAGGACAACTTGGGGTTCTCCCAATCCATCGTATGATGGGGGTTTGACCCGGACGTCCC
Organism: Platanthera guangdongensis; assembly: GCA_039583875.1. Taxonomy (NCBI): domain Eukaryota; kingdom Viridiplantae; phylum Streptophyta; class Magnoliopsida; order Asparagales; family Orchidaceae; genus Platanthera; species Platanthera guangdongensis. The sequence goes on from CM077167.1 coordinate 150,988,743, forward strand.
TAGTAATATCAAACTCATACGGTGCTCGCGGAACATGTTCATTATTATTATTTAGGTTAGAGTTAATATTTCCTTCTGCGTGTTGGTTTGCGAGTTGATTACGGGGAGCCGCGATACTTAAACTCAACTCGTAAAGCGTCTCCATAATAGCTGTCATTTGTTCAGTGAAATCCCGGCGGAGTTCCTCAAGTATTGTGAGACCGTGACCCTCATTTGTCTGCCATATTGGAAGAAGTCGGGGAATACTCCATACCTAATCTAGTGCACATGCAACTAAACAGTAGTTCTGGCCTAAAGAAAAATACAATGAAAGAATTTTTTCTGCTTACTAGCTAGGGTAGAAGATATTGTTTTGTTATTTTCTTACTGGAAATAAATAAGGGACTATTAAAAAAATTTTGAATTTATTTTGCTGAAAAATAAAATATAGGCCGCTATTTGCAGACCAAAAATAATTTTTTATTATGTTTTTTGGAAAACGAAACTTGTAAGTGCTTATCGGCTTTCTAAGTAATTTTTTTTCTAGGATGGTTCTAATTAAGAAATTAGCACAACCTCCCTCAGATATCAAATTGGTGCAGCCCACGCGTTGATTACCGGGAAATCTACGGACTAAGCACGATCATCTCTCTACGATTCAAATTCTACGCTCGTACAAATTTTCACGCAGCGCACACGCCTAGCAATATATCACTTTAATGCTTACGTACGGGTAGCCAAACCGATTAGGATTTAATAGAGGCGATATGCCAATATTTTTTCCGGCTAAAAGGATCCACCCGGTACGATCGAGCGAAGGTTGTACCAAAAGAGATCTACCAAAAATTACGATTCGAAAAACGGTAGATCTCTCCCAAAAAAAAGTTACGAGGTTCGTCAATCCTTTCGAAAATAAATCAATCAAGATAAACACAAACCGATCGAAGAAAACCACGATGATTTAACGCTATCAAAATTTAACGCCAAGAATTTCCACCACAAAAAATATATAGAAAAAATAGAGAATCACACGAAGGTTGAAATTTTGTTACCCAAATCGGAATGGATGATTCTGATTATCTAACTTGAATCGCTCTTCAACGGCTCCGCCGAAGTTACGTCGGATGGATAGGAAATTTGTTCGCCTTCGTGGCTTTCACGCCTTGGCCGAGATCCATGAAAACATGTTGCAAAACACCTTGGCCTAACCACCAAGAGAGAGGGGTGGTCGGATTTCTCCTTGAAGATGGCTGGTCGGTTTTGTGGGGTTGAAGGGCTGGTCGGGTTTGGGGTTTGGGTGGCCGGCCGGATTAGGGTGGTGAGGAGAGGGCTCGGTGGGGAAAGGAGATAGCAAAAGGTGGCGGTTTTCTTGGAGAGGGGAGTCTTTGGCCGAGAGGGAGAGAGAGGGGGAGGGTGGTGAGGTTGGCGGCTAGGAAGAATAGGGAGATGCTGGCCGAAATTGTAGAGGAGGAGGAAAGAGGAGGGAGATCTCAAGAGGGAAAATTAGGGTTCAAATTTATTTCATTCAACTTAATAAAATTTAACCATGGCATGGCCTTATATAGGCTCATAACAATGTTTTGGCTACATGCAGCCCAAACAAATATAAAACACTCTTAAAGTTTTATCATGACATGAAATAATAAATAACATGCTCAAATGCTAGCAAAATAATAACATTAAATAATACACAACTAAATATTAATTGGTCGTCTTGCGCCGAGGGCGGTGATTGTAGCATCGCTTCACAAGGTCACCATGGCACCGTAAGTATTTTGCTGGAGACGGAGAAAGATCTTCCGTGAGCAAGCCTTTTTATCATCAACATGTTGGGGGCCGTCGTCTCCATCAGTACTTTTCTCTGAGATTCACCGCTCACCGTCCTACGAAAGGAGAGTCCATTAACACCTTCTATGAAGATGGGCTCGCCTTTCCCCTCCCGCACTTCGAGGTTGGGATCTGCCTTCCACTATGGTCGGAGGTTAAATAGTTCCTTAAATACTTTGGCATGGTGCCCACGTAGGTAAATACTAATGTGATTGCGATGTTGGTTGCATTCACCTGTTACCTACTTAAGGAGAAGGTGGATTTCAAACTTACAGTCTTTTGTAAGTTGTTCATCTACTGTGTGACCAATCATGGGGTCGTCTTCCTGACGGGCTCACAGTTGAAGATTTGCAAGACGACCAACAAGGTTTATAGCTAGACCAATAAGTTTATCTTCATTAAGGATGATGTTGGCAATGTTCCCTACTCACCAGTCTAGAAGAGCGAGTCCACCTGTAGGGCCCCACGCGTGGACGACGAGGAGGCTAAACTCCATAAGTTCTTCTTGGGAAGAATTTCGAGGTTGTCCGTTTTAGGCCACAACTCGATCAGCATCCTCACCGACCCTCACCCCACCCCCCATAAAGCTGAGGGAAGGTATGTTTCAACTCACATCATTGCTGCTTCTATGTCCGGCTCTTCTTAGTGTTCAGATTAAATTTTTTACTTTTTCATGTGAACGCTTAATCTCTATGAACCCACCTTATGTGTGCAAGGCGATGGTCAATGTGGGTAAGGCAAAGGCCAACGCCCAACACGCCTTTGCTAAGGCCATCGTGGCTACCTACACAGATGACTTGGGCGATCTCGCATCCGACGTCAGCAAGGGTAAGTGGAAGAGATCCACTGTTGGGTCCATTGATCCCAAATGTCCTGGATTTGAAGAAGGACCAGCAAACAATGTATACACATGTGGTGATCTAACTTGTCTTCAAGTTTAATGATTGCAGATTGTCCTTGTAAACAATAATGGGACAGATAACGTAAGTGGCTAAGTCAGGTAAGTTCTTACCAAAGTGGTGGAAAGATAGAAAACTGTCTAAGTCTACAGGCGTCGAGTGAAGATCATTCACTCAATGCCATATGACGTATAGCACTGAGTGAAGCCTATTTAGTCAAAGACATGAACTAGCAAACTTAGAATATGACTAAGTCCATAGGTGTTGAGTGAAGTCAACTCACTCAACACCGTACAACAAAGCTGTGAGTCAGGCTAATACAGTGAAAGCCTAAAGAGAAATGAGCTGAAAAGTGGCTAAGTACACAGGCGTTGAGTGTTTCTCACACACTCAACGCCTTAACTTCACAATTGTTGAATAGCCGAGCTCAGAGTTCGTCGAACTGAACTCTAAACTCGTCACACTGTGCTATTACTTATTCGTCGAGCTAAGCTCAAAGTTCATCGAACTGAGCTCTAAATTCGTCAAACTAAGCTATTACTTATTTGTTGAGCTGAGCTCAGAGTTCATCAAACTGAGTTCTGAGTTCGTTGAACTCAAACTGAATTCTGAAACAGAAAATCTGGCTAAGGCAGAAAGCGTTGAGTGAGGCGTGGTCACTCAATGCTCTTAATGTCATGATACAGAATTAGTTAAAGAAAAAAAGCATTGAGTGAGAAATGGTCACTCAATGCTCTCAATGCTTAAGATGCTGAAGAAGCAGAAATCGCCAAGGCAGAAAGCGTTGAGTGAGGCATGTTCACCCAACTCTCTCAATGCCTAAATTGTAGAATGCGGTTAAGGCACAAGGCATTGAGTAATGTGTGTTCACTCAATGCACTAAACGCCATGCATGTAGAAAAGGCTGCAGAAAGGGTTAAGGCAAAAAGCGTTGAGTGACCATTACTCACTCAACGCTTTCAACGACTAGATAGACAGAACTATCTAAGTACTTTGGCGTTAAGTGAAGCTCTTTCACTCAACGCCTATTCTACTAATGCTTGAATTTTGACTATGTCTTCATGTGTTAATGTCAGCAAGTCAACAAGTTAACTATATTCAAATTGTGAGCGGCAAAGCCGCAATACATGACAAAAGGCACCATAGGCCTACTGTACGACAGTTAGGTGTTAAAGCAAGGATGCAGCCAACATTAATGGAGTGGGACCCACTGATAAAAGAGTCGCTGAGTTACAATAAATAAAGGAGAATCTCTTTATAAAAAGAGCAGTTGTTACAGTAGTTCTTCCCAATCATCATTGTTGTGGGTGTGGCTGAAGAATAAAGAGCCCAACACAAGCAAGTCTAGAGGCATATCAAGTTAGCTATTGATATCAACATCTTCAACAGCAAGATTGCTGGTGCCAACTTCATCTGCACCAGCTAGCAAGCTCAGGGTAATTCACTGAGAATGATATAGTAGCTAGGGCCAACCCTTGCTATAGGTGCTTCACAGATCCATCCTACAAATCCTAAAGAACATTCTCCTAGGGAGCTGTGGAGAAGGAGATAGGGCTGAGCAGTTGGCTTAGTTCAGAAAGGTGCAGAGAAGCCAATCTACAAGTTGCTTCCAGCATAATCCAAAGCATCTACATCATTGCTGCTGTGAAGAAGAGAGGGCTGAGCTTTTGGTTCAGTTCAAAAGGGGGAAAAATAGTGTTCTGCAAGTCACTTCCAGCTCAAGTGGATATACTTGCTACTGTGAAGTAGTTGGGGCTAAGGTGTTCTTAGTCCAGAAAAGTAGACTCAGGAAAACATTCCTGGTGTCAAAGTTGGGCTTTGTTTAACTCAGTCAAGGTAGATTGGCACAGAAGAATTCCTCTTGTGTCCAATCAAGAACCTCAACAACCCACTTCCATCTTGTAGGATCCTTTATGGATCTGAGAGGTAGGAGCAAACTTGCTCTGAGGTAGGTGAGTTTTACTCATTGAGAAGTAGGACAATATTGCCTGAGCTATAGGAGAGTGAATCTCTCTGAGTTGTAGGATCTAGTTTGCTCTGAGGTAGGGCTATCCTCCATAGCCTGAGTGGTAGAGATTAATTGCTTGAGGTAGGTGATACTTACCACTGAGTGTAGGCCCTTGTGGCTGAGGTGTAAGTCTTGGAGGAGACATAGAGATCCTGAGGGATCTGAGGTGTAAGCTCTTTGGAGCATTATTTTGGAGAAGTGCCTTGAACAACAGGAAGTTGGCAAGGTGGGAGGAGAGTGGGTGAACACAAAGATTGGGGAATCACTATAAATCTGTGTGTACTCTGTTGTGTTGTTTTTCTTTGTGTAGGTAGCTTGTCTTGAAAGAAAAAACATAATCTACCAATAAAGCAGCTAACTAAATGAGATTAAAAAAATATAGTCACTAAGGACTACGAAACCTATTTACCGCCCCCCCCCCTTAGGTGATTTAGATATCTTTGAAATAAAGACTTTCAAGTAGTATCATAGGGAGGTTACTCAAAAGGACGTAACAGTGGGAGTTGACCTTAAAGGATTGCTAAAAGGCTTTTAACTTATGTGTTCAAAATAGAACCATAATGTGTGGAGATCAATGGAGCTTCAAATCTGCAAAAATGACAAGAAGACCATTGGACTACTAGTTGCTCTTGCAGAAGACAAAGACTTTCCAGATACAAGAGCAAAGATCAGGGCCCTCTGTCACATTCAGATAATGACTCATAGGTGGATGGAGCTGAGGAAGGTGAATACAGAAGATATAAACTGACAGCTACACCAGAAGAAGAATTCTGCCTGGATCAGCCTCGATAAAGTCACGTATATTCCCCATCTAGCTCATCCTATGAGTCTAGATATGAGTCCTACTCAGGCTTTGATGCATCCTCATCAAGAGATGATGAGAGTCCTCTATCAGAAGATAATATCAATCAATTGATTGAAAATCATGCTGCACTTCTAAAAGCTTCAATAAAAGCAAGTTCCTTATTAAGAAACAAGCAGAGGAAATAGCCTCATATAGCTGACTGCTTCCCAGTAAGATGAAGCTTCATCCTTGCTATGTCTAAAAGTGAGGGAAGCAGCCCATCTGAAGATCATGGTAGATATCCATGTTGAGTCCATAAAATATAAGAACTCTATTATCAAGGATCTTGAAGAGAAACTTGAATGAGAGAAGAGGATTGGGGATAATTTATCTAAAATTGATTCTATCAAGAGAAAATTTGAGTCTGAGTGGATCTCTAAAGTTATCCTATCTCAGAGAAGAGGCCAAGATCCTGTCAGGCCTCAGTCAACCTTTTATAAGGTAATTCTCCCTTCCAACATGTATGGACAAGACCCAGGGATGGTCATTGGAGGAATGGGAATCTTTCTTATAAGACTACAAAAGTTCCTTACAATGGAAGAAGAAAGGACATAGGACTGAGTGCTCAGAAGGCTCCCCATGAAGAAGTGAAAAAGGCCCATCCTAGAACTTGTGTATTTAATGCACCAGCTCTATCCCTCTTGAGCAAGGCAGTGGCCTTTTCTCAAAGTCTCCCTACACACTCTGACTAAGGGTAAATCTGCCAGGAAGCAAGACTTGGAATCTTATAAGGGCCCCAACAGCATGTCCTCTGCAAAGAGTGTTGGATCCTTAGTTGATTTGGGCTAGGTTCACTGACTTAGGATGTGACCCATCATGTATAGCCAGGGTCAAGTTTGTGTCTTAGAGTTTAGGCCAAGTCCTTAGGTTCAACTTCAAATGGATCGACTATCATCAAGACCTTCAGAGACTTCAGACTTAGAGGATTTCAAGACTAAGTTAATTGAGTTCGACGTTCGTCGAACTCAGCTCGATGAAAGGATTTCTCCGCTCGACGATCGTGAGATATTTCTTAGTGCTGAGCTCGACGATCTGGTTCTCTGTTCGACGAAGACTGAGTTTCTACATCAAGCCAAAGTCAGGACAACTTCAGAATTTTTCTAAGTCCAGCTTCAAGCTTTGGTCGACGAATTAGATTCTGAGCTCGACGAACTTGGTCCTCAAGTTCTCAGCTTCTCAGGTAGACGAATGTAGTTCTCTACTCGACAAATACTGTCTTGCAATGAAGATTATCTGCTTGACGAATGAAGATTCTCTGGTCGACGAACTCTCTCAAGCTCAGCTCGACGAACTCAAACTCAGCTCGACGAATTGCGTTCTTCGCTCGACGAATCTAAACTAGGTCATCTTCAGGTTTCCCGTCCCGTTTCTTGGCAATGATTCAGGAGTTATTAATGCCAAATCTTCTCAGAATGTTACCGTTAGAACGCGCATTGACTATGGACGATTACATGCTGTTTTTCCATGGGACAGTTGGGAAATCATTGATTGTCGTTTCTTTCTAAGGCCGACTGCAATTACTGCTCAACATTCGAATTTTGAATGTTCTCAGTCAGTCAAAAACAAATCAACTAAAAGAAGAGAATCAATTAGCAACAGAATAATACAGTCAGTCATACATTCACACAGACAACAAGCTATACTGACAATCAGACACACTCTTAGATTGCACGGAAGAACAATCTACTAAAATCAAAAAGTTCTATTGCAATCAGCCTGACCAGAGAACATTCTCAAGAAGAAGAAGAACAATCAATTTTATCAAGAGTTTTCTTCTTTCCTTCAATTCTACAGGACTACTTCAAAGAACAACAATTATTCAACCTATCAAAGAAGTTCTTGAAGCTAATTCTGGTCCAGGATTCTAGGTCTTTGAAGACCTATCACCCTGAAGCAGTGCTCCAGCATTCCTGATTAATTCAAGATCTCAGGGGGAGCAATATCTGCTACACTCAATCCACAAGTCTTCTCTCTGACTGTTGATAGAGAAGACACCATCTCTTTACTTCCAATTCCTGTACAGGGTTTTAAATCCCTTCAAAATTATTCTGCTTGTAAGTCTCCTTCCAAAAGACTTGAGATTTGGTTTTTGAGCACCTGATCAAAAGCTCATTGGTGTCATGCACCTGATCAAAAATCTGAGTGGATTCCTACCAGGGTGGTAGAAGAGTGGATGTACCCAGGTTGGGGAACCACTATAAAATTTCTTGTGTCGTCTGGTTGCCCTTTTCTTTGTGTTTTAGCTATGCTTTGTGATTACTTAGTTTGCTGTGATTAATTTTATTTACTTACTGACTGTTCACTTAGGAATATAACAAAAGTTGTAAAAAGTTTTTAGTGAGCACTATACTCTATTCACCCCCCCCCCCTCTAGAGTATTTCAGATCTAACCTGCACTTTCAAAGAGAACTGCTGCTGATAGACCTTATGAAAAACCAAGATCTTCTCATGATAGACCTACTCTCAATCAGACTGTGACTAAGAGAAATTGGAACAAGGAAGCTGATCTTCCTTCTGTTCAGTCTGCAGTCAACCATGTTGCCAGACCTGCTCAGAAGAGAAGATTAATATTCATGAGTGCTGGTGCTATTACAAAGTGGGTCACTTTACCATAGATTTTTGGCACAACCCTAGTGTGTCATGAGCAAGATAAAGTCTTCCTGGCAGGGCTCCTGTAGGTAGACATATGCATTTTCAAACTAACAAGAACCTAGGACACAAGTTAGCTTGGGTTCATAAGGTAAGGTAATTTCTATCTTGCAGGATAGTCCAAGTGGCCATAACCATTTATGGTCCTTGGACAGAGTTGTACCAGACCCAAGTCTTAGTACAAGGAGTGATTCAACTTATCATCATGCACAAGATGTCAAAAACAAGTGCAATTTTTGAGGGGGAGCTTGCAAAGGAAAGCCATATGCACATCAAAGGCTAAAGATCAGAAGAAAGGTTGTTGGTATGCTCAGAGAGTGTGAATCCAGTGTGGGCTTCAAGTCTATAGGGCAAAGATAAGTAGAATTTACCTAACTTTAATTATACTATTTAATTGCTAAATTGATTATGCGTGTTAGAGATAAAGTAATTAAAACAAATGACTGAGAAGATGTAAAAACATTAGTCTAAACAATTCTTCTCAATAAATATATTAGTGGCTCACATGTTCACTATGCCACGAGAAGTAACTAGTCTCAACATACCCAAAGTCACATATTACATGTACAATACTAGGTTAGATAAGTATCAATATTTGGTATAATCAATTGAGTTTGGGGGTAACACACTCTCAGTTGAAATTAATTTTAGGATGTTGAAATTATGTCTAATTGCACCCCACTTAGAACACTTATTAGAATATGTACTGCAGGACAATCTTACCCCTGCATGCTAGGCCTACTCAGTTAGGGGCTAGTTGCAATCTAATTACTAAAGAAAACAGATGTTGAGCAAAATAAGCTTACTCAACAAAAATTATAGAAAAGACGACTTGCAGATAAGTGACGAGATTCAATCCTAGCCACTGATCAAAATTGATCAAATAAGATAGTGACTTTCTGCCTTCCCTTAGGAAATAACTATAAATAGAGTGTTTGTGCAATAAGCAAAGTCACTATTCCTTGCCCTCTCCGCCTGTATTCGTTGAATCAACAGAAAGCCATTTTCGCTAGCCTTCTTAAATTTCCCGCGAAATGGCACCCAAAGGATAAGATTTCCTCTTAGAAGGAGCAGAGGTGGTTCGCAATGGATTCATTGATGCTCCAGAGGAAGTTCAGCAGGTGCTTAATCTTCTACAAAAATATGACCTAGTTTTCATCCTGACGGAGCCCTGTCTTCTATGGAAGGGGGAAGTGCTAGAGTTGTTCGCCAATGCCAAAGTAGATGCTTCAGCAGGTAAAGTCAATACCATAGTAAGCGGGAAGAAGATCAAGATTACCCCCAAAAGGCTCAACAAGGCTCTGCAGTTGCCAAAGCTCTCTGCAACTGAGGACGAAGAAGGGCTAATGCGGATAATGTAAAATCGGCGATGAAATGGCATGGACAATCGAAGCACACCACCAGAGAAATTCTAAGGAAAGAACTTAACCTGAGAGGTAAGTTTCTAGCAGATGTCATCGGAAAGCTCTGATATGCAAAACAAGCTCCCATGATAAAAATTTCAAAGAGCATGTTTGAACTAATGGCAAGGGTCATACTGTCCAAAAGAACTGATTGGGGAAGAGTGGTGTTTGAAAGAATAGTGGATTGCTTGGCCAAACCAATTTTGGGGAGAATACTAACACCTAAATGCCAGAGGTAAGAAAGAATGTTGGCAAGCCATAAGTATGCTTAAGTATTTTGGCATTGAGTGATGAAGACACACTCAACGTCATACAACAAAAAGCTGTAAGTTGAACTGTCAAACTTCATCGAACTACGTTCAGAGTTCGTCAAGCTGAGATCACCATTCGTCGAGCTAAAATCAGAGTTTGAGATTTTGAGTTCGTCGAGCTCAGTTCAAAATTCGTTGAACTGAGTTCAGAGTTCATCAAGCTCAGTTCACCTTTCATTGAACTCAATTCAGAGTAAGGCCGGCTGAGTCATTCAATGCCTAAAGTTAAGAGGAAGATTGTTTTTAAGGCATAACCGCTGAGACAAGTGTTAGTCTCAGCATAACCGCTAAAATAAGTGTTAGTATCATCATAACCGCTAAGACAAGTGTTAGTCTCAGCATAACTGCTGAGACAAGTGTTTGTCTCAACAGAGAACAAGAAAATGCTGAGACATTTAAGCCAGTGTTTTTAACACAAAAAATTAACTAAGGCAAAAAGCGTTGAGTCAGGCATGCTCACTCAACGCTCTCAACGCCTAAGAAGCTACAAAAGAAGAAAATTAGCTAAGGCAAAAAGCGTTGAGTGAGGATGCCTAAGAAGCTGCAGAGGCAAAAAGTTGGCTGAGGCAAAAAGTTGGCTAAGGCAAAAAGCATTGAGTGATGCATGCTTACTCAACGGTCTCAACGCCAGAGAAGCAAGAAGATTTTGGCTAAGGAAAATGGCGTTGAGTGAGGCTTGTTCACTCAATGCACTCAACGCCTAGATAGACAGAAATCTGTCTAAGTGTTTTGACATTGAGTGATGAATACTCACTCAACGCCCATGCTAATGTTGCTTGATTTTTTTCTAAGTCCACAGCTGATGACGTCAGCAAGTCAACAAGTCAACATATTTCAAATTAGTGGGGAGATGGCTACAGTATGTGATAAATGTTGCCGCGGACCTACTGTACGATAGTTGGCGTTGAAGCAAGGTTGCTGTTGGACATTAAATGTGTAGGGCCCACTACTTAAGGTTGCTGTTGGACATTAAATGTGTGGGGCCCACAACTCAAGATCCGTTGGGTCAAAATAAATAAAAGGCTAAGGCGTACTGAGGAAGATAGTTTTCAGAAAAAGCAATCAGGTAGTTCTTCTTCTCCACCATTGTTGTGGAGATAAAGAATAAGATGCTCAAGTCAGTAAGACAAAAGCAAGTTAGCTGTTGATATCAACATCGTCAACAACAAGATAGTTGGTGTGATCTTCATCTGCACCACCAAGCAAGTCCAGAGTAATTCTCTGAGGAAAGAGGAAGCAGCCAAGGGCCTACCCTTGTTGTAAATTCTTCACAGTTCCAGCTGTACAAGCATCTTGAAGATCTTAATCTGGAAGCTGTGAGGGAAGAAACTTGAAGAAGCAGAGATCTGAAAGAAAACTCAGGGGGACTATTCCTCAGAAGTCAAAGTCAGGGCTGAATCACCTCAGCCTTGGAAAGGAAGAAGAGGCATAGCTATCATAGTATATAAAGTTTGAGCTAAGATTTTCTCAGCTAAGATAGCAGCAATTAGCTGCAGTAACTTCACTGACCAGCAGGAAAAATCTGGTGCTGTGAAGTAGTTGTTAAAACTGAGCTTCAAGCCCAGTTCAGAAAGAGGCAGAACATTGCTCTGCAAGTCACTTCCAGCTCAAGTAAATACTTGTTGCTGTATAAGTAGTTAGGACTAAGTACTTCTTAGTTCAGAGAAGGTAGACTCATGAAATATATTCTGTAGTCATTATTGGGCTGAGTCTATCTCAGTCAAGAAGCTTGACACAGAGAAAAATCTCTTGTGTCAAGAATATCCACCAACCCACCTTCATCCTGTAGGATCCAAGTGTGGATCTGAGCTGTAGAGCTTAATTGCCTGAGGTAGGAGAGTGCTGCTCTTTGATTGTAAGGCCTTTGTGTCTGATATAGGTGACAAGTTTGTCACTGAGTTGTAGGTTCCTGGAGGGGCACTGAGGTAGGTACCTAGAAGGGTACGGAGCTATAGGAGTGCTCCATCACTCTGAGAGTAAGGCCATATGCCTGAAGTTGTAGGGCTGAAAATCCTGAGCTGTAGGCCTTAGATATAAGGCTGAGGTAGGTGGCATGAGGGTCACTGAGTGTAGGAGCACTACAGAGCTCTAAGGTAGGATCCTTTGTAGATCTGAGGTAGGGCTGTCCTCCCAGCCTGAGTGTAGGGTTTGACAGCCTGAGGTAGGTGGTCTGCTGAACACTGAGTTGTAGGCCCTTGTGATTGAGAAGTAAGTATTGGAGGAGACTTAGAGATCCTGAGGGATCTAAGGTGTAAGCTCTTTAGAGATAGTTTTGGAGAAGTGCCTGGTCCAACAAGATAGTTGGATAGGAGGGAGGGAAAGTGGATGTACCTATTTGGGGAACCACTATAAATCACTGTGTGCTTTTTTGTGATGTTTACTTTTTGCAGATTATGTACATCTTGAAAGCATAAAACACCTTAAAGCTAAAGATCTTAAAGAAAAATATTTAAAGAAACTCAAAAAGAGACCAATAACCTATTCACCCCCCCCCCCCGCTAGTTGATTTAGCTATCCTTGAAAACAAAGACTTTCACTTTAACCACTCCCATCCAATTGACGGTGAGGGAGAGCCGTCCGCAATGAAGAATGGGGGCAACCGATCAGGTTTTTCTATGAGAGAAAAATGCTGAGGATTACCGGTCATATGATTAGTAGCACCGGAGTCAATCTGTCATTTACCTTGAGTCACCACATGGGCACTATTTGAAGACGTGACGACCGAGGTAGACTTATTTTAAGAGGAGGTGGAAGCATCACCAAAGGGGCGAAGATGTGGATGCTTCATCCAGCAACGATCAACCGTATGGCCAGTGCAGCCACAGTGAGAGCAGAGAAAGAGGGAAGGTCCATGTCCGCCGGGTGATAGCTGCAGCCACCATAGCCACCCGCTGAGTATGGTGAGCATAAGTGACGGGGAGAGGTGTGGAGGATAGCAGAGGACGCTGAAGAGAAGAGGTAACAGTAGCGATGCGGGCATTAGTGGCATCTAAGGTGGGAGAATCCACCTCGCCAAGGATCTGTTGACGGATCATGTCATAGGACTCCAAAAGACGGAGAAGATAACACACAACCAGAAGCTCCTAGAAGTGCTTGTGTTGCTCGATCAGATCCGCAGAGATTGGGCAGTTTTGAAGAATTTTGGCTCCCAGAGCCTGAACCTGTGATAAGAAGCAGCTGGAGACATGGACGGACAGGCAAAGAGGTCCTCATAGAGAGTATATGAAAGAAAAAAGGATAGATCTTATTTACTCTAGTTAAATATATATGTTATATAAAAGAGTGAGCACAACACAAAATAAAGAAATATAGCAAGCAACACAGATGACACAAGGATTATAGTGGTTCCCCAAAATTGGGTACATCCACTCTTCTACCACCCTGGTAGGAATCCACTAACAGGTTTTTGTTCAGGTGCCCTGCCACCACAGGTTTTTGCTCGGTGCCCTGTCACCACAAGATCTATTTTTTCAATGGAGATCTCACAACCCTTTTAAGCTTTTGATCAGATGCCCAAAAACCAAATCAAGTCTTTTGATCAGGAGACTTGACAACCAAAAGGAATAATTTTTGAAGGGAGTTCAGAAACCTTTTGCACAGTGGTGAAAAGAAAGTAAAAGATGATGTCTTCTTAGTCAACAGTCATAGAGAAGACTAGTGGATGGTTGATGATGTCAAAGCTCCCCCTGAGATGAAGATTTGTTCAGGAAGCTGAGAGCTTGCACTGGGTGTAGGCCTTCAAATTGAAGAAGCTTCAGAAGCTTCTTGGACTGATGTTGATGAGTTATCCCTTTGAAGACTTGAGAAGATGATGAAGAACTTTGTATATGAGCTGTTTGTTCTTCACCGATTCACTGATTCACTTTGAGGAAGAACTTCAGAAGCAGATTTGTTTCTCTGTTCTCTCTCTACTGTATTCTCTGTAAGAGAGCATCTATATTCATTATCTGATCTTGATTCTTTTTAGAAAATTTGAATTTCTTGTAACTATAATAGCAGAATCATTCCCGAGAAAGGTAATTGCCTTGGGAGACAATTAACATTTAAGCCATAATTAATGTTGCCATTCAACGACTATATTCCTTAAGAATATTTGGCATTAAATATGAGAATCACAAACTCCTGTGATTAAGGCTTTAATCAATCTGCCAGCTGTAAAATAAATTGGCACGTAATTCTGCACAGATTTCGTCGACCGGAGCTCGCAGATCGTCGAGCTAAGCTTCTATTTCGTCTAGCTGAGAATTGCTTGAGTTCAGTGATCGTCGACTTGAGCTCGGATTTCGTCGAGCTCAGATCATAGTTGACACTCTGAGTTCGTCGACCTGAGTTCAACTTTCATTGAACTGAATTTCTGACTGATCAAAACTGTATTTCTTGGAATTATTTCAGCAATTCTTGAGAGTTCTTCTGAGGCAAACCTAGAAATAAAACTATGACCCATGACTATACATTTTGGGTCATTCTAATCATCCTAATAGTGATCCTTTCCCAAATCAAAACTAGGATTCCAACAATCTCCCCCTATTTGAGTGAGGACACAATTTACACAAAACAAATAAAATACAAAGAAAAACAATCTGCTTGTGTTGGAACACCCTATTACTAATTTGGGTCAGGATCACTATGTCTCTAGAAATTTATGTTTTGACCTTCTGTATAGATTATAGGTCAATTAGAATTGAGTCTAAGGGATCAGGAGTCTAGGTTTGGAAAGCTGCCCTGAAGACCCAAGTTTTTCTGGAGACTAAGTCCAAATCATCGAGCTCAGCACGACGTTTCGTCGAACTCCGGTCGACGATCGTCTAGCTCAACGTTTGACAGATCGTCGAGCTCCATTCGACGATCGCTGAGCTCAATCCTCTCAATATCATCGATCTCTGGTCGACGATCGCTGAGCTCAACTTCTCAATATCGTCGAACTCCATTCGACGATCGCTGAGCTCAGGTCGACGATTTTGGCTCTGCACTGGATCCTTATCTCTGAGCTCAGTTCGACGATCTTTGAGCTCAGATCGACGATTTTCTGCTGCTTACATCTTTCTTTTTCGCTGAGCTCAGCTCGACGATAGCAGAGCTCAGTTCGACGATTTCAGTTGACCTTCAGAATTCTAATTCAAAATCAGATAGAAGTTATTCTGCATTTAAGACAGAAGATCTGCCAGCCGTTTTCATTTACTTCTGGAGCAAGTTTCAAGGGATTTTTCAAGGAACAATTCAGTGGACTTTCCTTCAGAGAAATTATACAATTAAGGCTGTAATTAATTCAGACCAACGGCTATCTTTGACAGAGCAATTTCTATTCAGACTCAGAGAATAAAAGATAGAATGTTTTTGAATCAAAAAAAAGAGAGACAAGAACAAGAGAATAGAGAAAGACAAGTAGAGGACACCTCTCTATACACAGAGACTCTCTCAATCTTCTGTCAACAAGAATTCAGAAGAACACTCATCAAAAAGAGATCAAGCTTTCAAACATTCTTCAGATCTCTTCAGCTCTCAAGTGTTCAAGGCCAACATCATCTCAAGACTCCAGACACTCAACATTTCAGCTTGCTGAAATCATCCTTTGCTGGAGATCTATCTTTGAAGGCCTACACTCAGCAAAGCTCATCTTCCTGAAGACTTCAAGGACTCAGGGGGAGCTTTGACAACATCACTGAATCCACATAGTCTTCTCAGTTGCTTGAGAAAGAGAAGACTCCCATCACTCTCTCACCCCCATTCTGTAAAGGGTTTTTCAAACTCCCTTCAAAAGTTTGAATCTGGTTTTTGAGCACCTTGTCAAAAGCTCATTGGTGGCAAGACACCTGATCAAAAAATCTGATCTGGTTTTTGAGCACCTTATCAAAAGCTCATTGGTGCCCAGGACACCTGATCAACTCATCCTGCAGTGGATTCCTACTAGGGTGGTAGAAGAGTGGATGTACCCAAGTTGGGGAACCACTATATTTCCTTGTGTCATCTGGTTGTGCATGTTTTCTTTTTGTTTCTGGCCTAGATTTTCTTGTGCTTAATATCTGCATAGCTTAATTTTATTTCTGCTTCCCTGCTTACACTCATTACAACAATTGTTGTAAAGCTTTGCAAAAAGTTTTCTTGTGTGTTTCAAAAAGCACCATATACTCTATTCACCCCCCCTTTAGAGTATATCAGATCTAGTTTCCCCTTTCAATTGGTATCAGAGGGAGGTTGGTTAAACATACCATATTGTTTGGTTGTACAGGCTAACACCTGAACCCCAAGATCCCAAACTAGATCCTTCCTCTATATTTTATTATTAGTTTTAGCTTGCACAAATCATGGCCCAAAACAAAGATTATGCAAGCACCAGACCTCCAGTGTGCAATCTGTCAAAGTTTGCACTTTGGAAAGCAAGGATTAGATTATACATGAACTCTATTGACGAAGATATTTTTAATTCTGTCTTAACAGTGTGTCCAAGACCTCCAGAGAGTACAAGCACTAATGCTGTTCCACCCCCATCAGGAACAGATGCTGACATCAAAAAGTGGAAAGTGGCTGATGCCAAGGCAATGAACATTCTAGCTCAGACAATGTCAGATGACATTTTTCAGAAGGTAGCTGAATGCAACTCAGCCAAGGAGATCTGGGACAAGCTCTCAGAAATAGTTTCTGGATCAGCTGATGAGAGAAAGGACAGAAGATCTCATCTCATCTCCAATATGAGAACTTCAAGAAGGAGAGAAACAGAGTCAGTGGGAGACATGTACAATAGATTAAGTCTAATTGTCAGTGAACTGAGGACATTAGACAAAGAAATCTCACTGACAGAACTCAATGACAAGATCCTAATGTGCTTCCCCAGCACTTGGGATTCAAGAATCTGGCCAATTAAAGATGCCAGAAGCCTAAATGAGATTACCACTGAAGCCTTGTTGGTAAGCTCAAATCTTATGAGCTACTCATCAAGAACAGAGAAGAAGAACAAAAGGCTGCTTCTCCAGCCACAAGAAAGAGAAGACTATTGCATTCAAGGCAGCTGAGGATCTGCTGAAGAAAAGGCCACAAGCAATGATGAAACTTCTCAGCCTGTTGGCCAAAAGATTCTATAAGATGGCCAGAAAGGACTTCAGAAGAAGATCATACAAGGAGCAAGATAAGCCAAGGTATGACAAGTCCACTGGCAATAGCAAAGACATTATTTGCTTTGGTTGCAGGAAACCAGGGCATATGGTTCCTGACTGTCCAGAAAACAAGAACAAGGACAGGAGGGACAGAAAAGAAAGAAGAAAGGAGAAGGACTCCAAAAGGCATGGAAGTAACAAACCTTTCTCCAGCAAAAATAAGCACACAAGGAAAGGATTTGTTGCTGAATCCTGGAGTGAGACTGAAGAGGAGTCACAGGCCTCTTCCAGCTCAAGTGATGATGAGGATGATGCAGAGGAAAAAGAATTCTGCATGATGGCAATCAATGCCTCTCAACACAACTCAGAGGAAGAGGAGTCAGAGTCAGACTCAGAAACTCAACCTGAAGAAGATCAGGTAATCAACTCTTTTGATTTCACCCAGAAGATTTTAAGCTTGAATTTAAAGCACTATGTTTAGACCTGCTAAAGTCTGAGAAAGAGATCATCTCTCTCAGAAATCAATTGTCTGAACACAATGCTTTAAAATCAGAAAATCAAAGCTCTCTCAGGAGTTGGAGAACCATAGGGAACAGATAGCTTCACTGAAGAGTGAACTCTCTGAGGCCAAGAAGCTTGAAGAATCTCTCAATGGGAGAAGCATCAAGCTGATGGACATCACAAGCACAGTGAACTCAAGATTCAACAGTACACTGGGCTTGGGTGCCTCATCCAGCCAACCTATTGTTCTAACAACCCCTTATCAAGTTCATTTCTGACAAGGGAAAGGGAGTTGTAGAGGTTGCCAGGAAAAATTCTGATCTGCCTCAGAAAACTAAAGTCCAGTACAAATCGTCGAACGGAGATCGACGATCGCCGAATAAAGATCGACGATCGCCGAACGCAGCTCGACGATCTCAGGACAAATCGTCGAACGCTGATCGACGATCTAAGCCAAGATCGTCGAACGCTGGTCGACGATCCCATATACCTGACCTCAGCCATAGTCGACCGTCGAACGGAGCTCGACGATCT
Source organism: Platanthera guangdongensis (assembly GCA_039583875.1). Taxonomy (NCBI): domain Eukaryota; kingdom Viridiplantae; phylum Streptophyta; class Magnoliopsida; order Asparagales; family Orchidaceae; genus Platanthera; species Platanthera guangdongensis. The sequence continues at coordinate 151,006,786 of CM077167.1, forward strand.
GACCCAAGATCGTCGAACTCAGCTCCAAGATCGTCGAACAGAGGTCAGAGCAGTGGAAAATTTTCAATGGCAAGTCAAAATGAATCCTGAGGGTTCTTCATCCAAACCATTTAACCCTTATACTGAATGGATTTTACCTCCAAGGAGATATCATCCTGAAGGATATAAGAGTCACCAGGGATGTCTTTCATTTCTGAATTTAAAGGTTATCAACCTAGGCCAAGGAAACTGGGTCAAAAACAAGTAATTGCTTAATGTGCAGGTGAAGACCTATCCAACATCTAACCAGCAATGGTATTTGGATAGTGGATGCTCAAAGCACATGACAGGGAACAAGGACAACCTCAATTCCTTTAAAGCCAAGCTTGGACCCAAAGTTATCTTTGGTGACTCAACTTTGGACAAACTAAAGGATATGGAGCAGTCCAGATTGGTTCTGTAACCTTCAAGAAGGTAGCATATGTGGAAGGACTGAAGCACAACCTAATCAGTATCAGTCAGCTATGTGATGAAGGCTACCAGGTGATCTTCAGCAAAACTCTATGCAAGATCAAGTCAGAGGACAACACCACTGTGTTGACAGGTAAAAGGAAAGGTAACATCTACCTTGTAGATTTTCTTTCAACTTCTATAAGATATCTGCTTATTCAATTCAGGTTATAGACCAAATGTTTTATGGCATAAGAGACTAGGACACCTAAACCTTAGAACTATTGCTAGGCTCTCCAAGGACAATCTTGTTAGAGGACTACCTTCTGGCCCCTACAAGAAGGAAGGACTCTGCAAGCCTGTCAATTAGGCAAGCAAACTAAAAACAGTTTAAGTCACTTAATAAGAGTGATTCACCTAGGATATTGTATCTGTTACACATGGATCTATTTGGACCCATCACAGTACAAAGCCTAGGAGGGAAATCCTACACTTTGGTGATTGTAGATGACTTCTCTAGATTCACTTGGTGTTCTTTCTAAGGAAGAAGTCTGATAATTTAAGTGTCTGACAGAGTTTCTCAAATGTGTAAAGATTGAGTTCAATACTCACATTGCCCTGATCAGAAGTGATCATGGGACAGAGTTTGATTCTCTTCTTATGCAAGAGTTCTGTCAGAGTGAAGGGATCAGCATACTTTCTCAGCTCCTAGAACTCCTCAACAAAATGGGGTAGCTGAAAGGAAAAATAGAACCCTTATTGAATCTGCCACTACATTGTTGTCAGATGCTCAGACCTCGATATAATATAGGGGTCTGCCTGAGCCCACCACAACGGGCCCAAGCAGATCCCAAAAGGGTCGCACAGTATTTTAAAATCCTGCCCATCATTTTTTTAATGCTAGGCAGCTTTGCCAGCATTAAAAAATGATAGACTGAGTGTACAACCCCGTATTCGCAGGTTTCCAGTTTTAAGATTTTGGAGTGGTTTGAGCTCTTGGGGGCCAATTTTTTCCTAGCCCTTGGAATATACTAATAGGGGGGGGGGGAATCTACCTCCCCCTAGTGGCTCTTTTTTGGGGGGCGGGTGCGACAAGTTGGCTGGCACCCGCCCCGACCTGATAAGTGCGAGGTGGGAGCAGCGGGACCGGCCGGGAGGCCGGGGTCTCGCCCCTGCCCCTCCTGTTCCGCGGCCTGGCGGGGCGAGACCGGCTGGGAGGCCGGGGTCTCGCCCCTAGACCTCCTGTTCCGCGTCCTGGCGGGGCGAGACCTGCCGGGAGGCCGGGGTCTCGCCCCTGCCCCCTGCCCCCGCGGCCTGACGGGGCGAGGCGGGGCGAGACCGGCGGGAGGCCGGGTTCTCGCCCTGCCCCCGCGGCCTGGCGGGGCGAGGCGGGGCGAGACCGGCGGGAGGCCGGGTTCTCGCCCTGCCCCCGCGGTCTGGCGGGGCGAGGCGGAGCGAGACCGGTGGGAGGCAGGGTTCTCGCCCTGCCCCCGCATCCTGGCAGGGCGAGGCGGGGCGAGACCAGCGGGAGGCCGGGTTCTCGCCTTGCCCCTGCGGCCTGGCGGGGCGAGGCGGGGCGAGACCGGCGGGAGGCCGGGTTCTCGCCCTGCCCCCGCGGTCTGGCGGGGCGAGACCGGCCGGGAGCCGGGGTCTCGCCCCTGGCCCCTGCTCCCCAGCCTGTCTCGGGTGTCCGGGAAGGTGGGGGTATGGCTTCTATCGCCCTTGGACCTATTTGAGCCTTGTCGTTACTGTTTTACCCTCGGGGTGGAATTACCTCTTTACCCCCCGGTGTTGTTGTTTTCTATTGGCCCAAGGCCTATTTGGCGTAGGGGCAATGTTGACATTTTGGTCAATGGGGTTGGAAAAACTATAAATAGGCCCTTAGGGGTGTCTTGGAGATCATCACTTCTTCACTCTCTCTTCATCCTTCAAGGCACCCTAGCTCTGCATTGGTTAGGGAGGGGGAGACTTCAAAGGTCTTCCGGGTGTGAGGTAGGACCCCCGCGCTAGAGCCGAGGGTCTGTTTCTAGCTTCTTGATCCTTTGGTCCGTGACGTTCTCCTGAGTGTAGTAGGTGCGAGGTCACCCCTTTCTAGGGACCCCAAACTCCACAGAGATCATTTTTGGCTTCAACACTTTTGGTGCGGTGAGCGTGGAGAGTAACCAGCACAGAAGATCTCGGGAGAGTGCCATGACGGGAGGTTAGGGAGGTAGTGATGATCTCAGCGAGCTCCCCAACCCAGGATCCTTTGTGGGGAGGCAAGAGTTCATGGCCTCCATCCAAGGCATCATGGAGATGTTGCGAAGTATTGATCCTCAGGGTGACAGCTCCACCCCAACCCCCCAGGAGCTAGCTCCCCCCCCTCTCGATGAGTCGTCTCCCAGGGGTCTAGGCGAGATGACCCCAGCGGGGGGAGAAGGAAGTGCACCAGGAAGAAGGCCAGGGAAGGAGAGGATGGGAGATGGGGTCGAGCGAGACCTCACTGGCCGGGAGCTGTTCTCCAGCCCGGCGAGTGCCAGCCTTCCAGGAGAGTAGGTCGCGCGAGTGGAGGTGGCGAGAATACCGCTTAGGGGGTCACCCTTCAGCGAGCTGATCATCTCAGATCCCGTTCTCGAGGGGTTCAGAGAGCCATACATGGCTTACTATACCGGGAAGGATGACCCCGTCCAGCACCTGCAGTGGTTCGAGGATGCCGTCTCCATCAGACCGATGACGGAAGCCTTCAAGTGTCGCCTCTTTGCGATCATGTTGAAGGAGAAGGCAAGGGACTGGTTCCATAAACTCCCGCCGAGGTCGATCTATGGGTTCGAGGACTTGAGCTGAAGCTTTCAGCTCCGCTTCTCCACCTCCAAGAAGAGGAAGAGGAGTCCCGAGTCCATCTTCCTGATAAGGCAAGGGGACGAGGAGTCGCTGGACCGTTATGTTGACAGGTTCCAAGAGGAGATCCTGGAGGTCCAGGAGATGGCAGGGTATGCCCTCCAGATGACATTCACGGTGGAGTTGCGCGAGGGGTTCTTCAAAATGAGCCTGACCCGAAAGGCCCCCATTTCCTTTGAGGAGCTGATGGAAAGGGTGGTCGAGGAGATAGCCATGGAGGCGGCCAACCCGACATTTGTCAAGAAGTTGGCAAAGCTAACAAAGATGGAGTCAAAGGAGCAAGGTGGCTCGAGACCTCAGGAAGGAAGAAAGAGAGAGGAGCGGAGGGCTCAGGAGGGCCCAGAACCAGGTTAGAGGCAGCAGGGAGGACCCGTTCAGGGTCTAGGAAGAGGTTACGTCCAAGATGGGGAGAACTTCCATGGGGGCCAAGGGAGGTTTAACTTCTACAGGCAAGCCCCAAGACAGCTCTTACCCCCTCCACAACAGGCCTTGTCGATAGGAGGAAGAGGTAACAGGAGAGAACGCCCAGCCCGCCGAAGGAGGGGAGGAGCACTACCGTACTGTGACTTCCACCAGGTGGAGGGGCACGCCACAACTACCTGCCCCGAGTTACTGGAAGTGAGAGGGGCGAGAGGCCCTGCCCAGCCACAGCCGCCAGTACCGGTGAGGACCGGGTCGATGTCGGACCCTGAGGTGGTATAGTTGTGATCCATGGTGGAGTAGGGATCGAAGCTACTCAGAAGGCAAGCCTCCATGTCATGTACCGACGGAGCATCGCCTCGACGTCCCAGACCCCGCCCCAGGAGGAGAAGATCACCTTCTCGGTGAAAGACCTGCCGGATCATGATGATCCGTTTTGCGATGCGCTGGTCATCCAGACGGCCATCGAGGGCTACACCGTCTCCCGGATCTTGGTTGACAACGGAAGCTCCATCAACGTCATTTTCAAGAAGGCGTTTGACGAGATGAAGGTAGAGCCAAGGAGGGTGTTGGCCTCGGACGGACCCCTGTTCGGATTCTCATGGGAGAGGAAGGAGGTAGAGGGTGGAGTAGGACTCCAAGTAAAGTTGGGAGGGGCTTCGAGGAACTGCCGGTTCATCATTGTTGACGCTCCAAGCAGCTACAACGCCATCTTCGGAATTCCCCTCATCAGCGCCTTCCGTTGCGTGCCATCTTCCTTCCACCAATGCCTCAAGTTCAGCTCAGGAGGGATCCAGGTCAGAGTCAAGGGAGACTCCAGAATGGCAAGACAGTGCAACGTCACGGCCGTCAACACCATCACTTGGTTGGCCAGGGCGGAGGAGATGGAAAGGATCATGGAAAGCCTGAGCATGATGGAAGTGTCCGGCGAGAAGGAAGCGAATGACGACTACCGGGCCCAGACCCCCTGAGGAAGCCTCGCCGTGACAGAGTCCTCTATGTTTCTTACGTTGTAATGAGTCCAACCCCCGACCAACTGAGACGGGGGGGGGGGGGGGGGTCATGTAACCCATCTTTTTTCCCCATTTGAGGATGTTGGATTTGGTAGAGTTCAAGTGAACACCTGGTTCCCCACCCCCGAGAGGATCTCCTCAGCCAGGATCCCACTAGCTGGTTGGGTCGAATGTGCCTCGGGGAGAGCAAGTCCCACCCCTGAGAGGATCTCCTCAGCCAGGCTCCCACTAGCTGGTTGGGTCGAATGTGCCTCGGGGAGAGTAAGCCCCACCCCCGAGAGGATCTCCTCAGCCAGGCTCCACTAGCTGGTTGGGTCGAATGTGCCTCGGGGAGATCAAGTTCCCACCCCCGAGAGGATCTCCTCAGCCAGGCTCTCACTAGCTGGTTGGTTCGAATGTTCCTCGGGGAGAGCAATCCCCAACCCCGAGAGGATCTCCTCAGCCAGGCTCCCACTATCTGGTTGGGTCGAATGTGCCTCGGGGAGAGCAAGCCCCACCTCCACGAGGATCTCCTCAGCCAGGCTCCCACTAGCTGGTTGAGTCGAATGTGCCTCGGGGAGAGCAAGACCTACCCACGAGAGGATCTCCTCAGCCAGGCTCCCAATAGCTGGTCGGGTCGAAGGTGCCTCGAGGAGAGCAAGCCCCACCCCTGAGGGGATCTCCTCATCCAGTCTCCCACTAGCTAGTTGGGTCGAATGTGCCTCGGGGAGAGCAAGTCCCATCCCCGAGAGGATCTCCTCGGACAGGCTCCCACTAGCTGGTTGGGTTGAATGTGCCTCGGGGAGAGCAAGTCCCACCCCCGAGAGGATCTCCTCAGCCAGGCTCCCACTAGCTGGTTGGGTCGAATGTGTCTCGGGGAGATCAAGTTTCCGCTCCAGAGAGAATCTCCTCAGCCAGGCTCCCACTAGCTGGTTGGGTCGAATGTGCCTCGGGGAGAGCAAGTCCCACCCCCGAGAGGATCTCCTCAGCCAGGCTCCCACTAGCTGGTTGGGTCGAATGTGCCTCGGGGAGATCAAGTTCCCACCCCCGAGAGGATCTCCTCAGCCAGGCTCCCACTAGCTGGTTAGGTCGAATGTGCCTCGGGGAGAGTAAGCCCCACCCCGAGAGGATCTTCTCAGCCAGGCTCCCATTAGCTGGTTGGGTCGAATGTGCCTCGGGGATATCAAGTCCCCACCGCTGAGAGTATCTTCTCAGCCAGGCTCCCACTAGCTGGTTGGGTCGAATGTGCCTCGGGGAGAGTAAGCCCCACCCCCGAGAGGATCTTCTCAGTCAGGCTCCCACTAGCTGGTTGGGTCGAATGTGCCTCGGGGAGATCAAGTCCCCACCCCCGAGAGGATCTCCTCAACCAGGCTCCCACTAGCTGGTTGGGTCGAATGTGCCGCGGGGAGAGCAAGCCCCACTCCTGAGAGTATCTCCTCAGCCAGGTTCCCAATAGCTGGTTGGGTCGAATGTGCCTCCGGGAGATCAAGTCCCCACCCCGAGAGGATCTCCTCCGCCAGGCTCCCACTAGCTGGTTGGGTCGAATGTGCCTCGGGGAGAGTAAGCCCTACCCTCGAGAAGATCTCCTCAGCCAGGCTCCCACCAGCTGGTTGGGTCGAATGTGCCTCAGGGAGATTAAGTTCCCTCCCCCGAGAGGATCTCCTCAGCCAGGCTCCCACTAGCTGGTTGGGTCGAATGTGCCTCAGGGAGAGTAAGTCCCACCCCCGAGAGGATCTTGAAAGTCCACCTAGTGTCAGCTATGTGCACCTATGGGGGGGGGGGGGAATAGGTGACGAGTAGCGCTTTTGCGGAATTTACGAACGTACCTGCACAATAAAAATAGAAAGCACAACACACAGAATACACAGGCAAATTATAGTGGTTCCCCGACTTGGGTACATCCACTTTCCCCCTTCGACCTATCTCCCCAACAAGGGACGACTCGGTCACTTCTCCAACGGGATTGAAATCCAATCCCTGCACTAACGGAAGGAACCCTTCCACACGTGAGAGTCAACACTCCCACAAAACGGGTTGCACCCAACCCTTACAACACGGAACAAAAGTTCCTTTACAACAAAATTAAATATAGAATGTACACGTGATACAAACTTCTTTTGGAGACTACGGTGTTCCTCTTCGTTCGACGACGTGTTCTTGAAGTCGATGAAGTGTCTACAACCTTGGTCTCTCTTGGAGAGGATCTCCCCGGAACCGGCGGCGACAACACGAGCGGCGACTAGCTTCGGGATCGGCGGTTACGAAGATAAGCGGCTGCTGAACTTGGAGATCCAAACTTCGTAGCGAAGCAAACTAGGTCTACCAACGGTCGCTCTAGGATCGGTCGTCTCGATCGATTCGGACGGGGGAGTTTTTCCCGGTCACCAAATCGAGAGACAAGAGATCTCTGGATAGACACGTGAGACACAAGCTTTGCTAAGCTTCTGTCGCCGGAGATCACGAAGGAATCTCGAATGTTGACGGCGACCAACTAGCCCGAGCGCGATGGCGGCGGCGGAGAGGAATCGCGATATTAGGGTTTCATCGCGGCTCGGTTTCTTTTTCTTTCTCCGTCATTTTACTGTTCAAAATACTGGAATATATATACTGTAGATAACTCCAATATGACCGTTTGTGGGACCCACACTAGAAATCCCTAAGTCCGGTTCAAACTAGTCCAGAGGCAGAATCCGGTCCAGCAGCATCCTGAGAAAACGCTAAGTGAAAATCGACGGGAATCGCAGGCGATTCTTGACGAATCGTCGAGAATCACCAAGTGATTCTCGACGATTCGTCGAGAATCGTTAGTGATTCTTGCCGAATCACTTATTGATTCTCAACGAATTTCACTTTGTATACATGAGCTGCTTGGCCACTGGTTCGGCGAGAATCACTAGTGATTCTCGCCGAATCTTACTTGGCACCGTTTTGAGGTAGCCAGAAGGAGTCGGCGAGAATCACTAATGATTCTCGTCGATTCGGCGAGAATCACTAGTGATTCTCGTCGAATCGGCGAGAATCACTTGGTGATTCTCGTCGAATTTTCCTTGGACGAATTTTTGTCTTCCACCCTGGAGCTGCTCCTTGACCCATCCATGCTCCTTGTCTTCTCTTGCATATGAACGGCCCTGTACTTGAAAGTAAGTGCACTCCAATAGAGAGAGTACACGTAGGCCAACACACTGATCTGCTCAACGAGGGATTACGTCTTGCAGACCCGTGTATATTGACCTACTGCACCCTGACATTGGTGTGCACTTAGCGTGGAGGAGCTGTAAGTACAACTTAAGATGTTTCATCAAATACATTGTGAATTCATCTTAGCTTGACAGGTGGCTTCCTCAAATCTAGGTAATCGTGGATACAATACCCAACAGATCTCCCCAGCCAGGCTCCCACTAGATGGTTGTGTCGAATGTGCCTCGGGGGGAGTAAGTTCCTTTTTGCTCCGAGACGGTCCCGCTGCCCAGGCTCTCACTAGCTGGGCAGTGCCGGTGGTACTTCTTGTGGAAGCTAAGTATTTTTTACCCGGAGGGGGTATCGTCACACAGGCTCCCATAGCTGGCATGACAGGTTGACCCCTCCGAGGGGTGAAGTATTTTTTACCCGAAGGGGGTCTCGCCACCCAGGATCCCATAGCTGGCATGACAGGTTGACCCCTCCGGGGGGCGGGGGGTGAACTGTTTTTTACCTGGAGGGGGTCTCACCACCCATGCTCCCATAGCTGGCATGGCAGGTTGACCCCTCTAGGGGTTGAAGTGTTTTTTACCCCTAGGGGGCTCGTCACCCAGGCTCCATCAGCTGGCATGACAGGTTGACTCCCCGGAGAGGCATGCATGAAAATTACACTCAGCGAATACGTTGGGTTGGACGTTTCTTTCCGAGATTTTGCCAACCTCGAAAAGAGCGGGAATTGTGTACAACCCCGTATTCGCAGATTTCCGGTTTTAAGCTTTTGGAGTGGTTTGAGCTCTTGGGGGCCAATTTTTGCCTAGCCCTTGGAATATACTAATAGGGGGAGGAAAAATCTACCTCCCCCAGTGGCCCTTTTTTGGGGTGCGGGTGCGGCAAGTTGGTTGGCACCCTCTAATACCATGTGCGAATAGAAAAAGTGAAACCGAAAATTGGACAGTAATAGAGTTTTTTTATTTCCAAAAATTGTATCTATTACAAAGGTATAGCCTCCCTTTTATAGAATGAAGGAGAAGAGAGAAATTACAAATAAGGAATATGGAACTAAAAACATTTACGGTGACTGCCGGCTAAACAATACCAGACCCCACAGGTCGCGCGGTTAGATGAGAAGGCTAACCACCCGACCATAACGACAAGCCTCTAGAGAGAAGCCGCCAAACCGCCCGGTCTCCAAACCGCCAGAGTCAAGTCGCCAGACCGCCCGGTCTCCATACTGCAATAGAGGAGAATGCTAGGCCGCCTGGCTACCAAGCCGCTAGTCCGCCCGACTATCAAGCCACCAGAGAGAAACCGCCAGACCTCCTGGTTCCCAAACCGCTCGGTCTCCATACTGCAACAGCTATGGCCGACCGATCAGAAAGGTCGCTGCCTTGCTCGGGGCACACGTCCATAAGAGGTGCTTGCAGAGGCAGCGGTCAGTTTGGAAGGCTGGCTATGGGTGGTTGGTCGTGCACGTGATGGTGGAGAGATCGCGCGCGCAGATTAAGCTTGGATTATGCACGGAGTGGTTATTCCGTAACCCCTACTAAGTTAGTGTCGGTCATGGAATTTCGGCTAATCGCATCCCAGAATTTCTATAAATTGTGGGTGGACATCATTTGCCCCCCCCACCAAAGTCTTCGGTGTTCACAGCCTTGGCGGGAGAAGAGCGGGAACTTTTGTGTTAGTGGGAATTGTGGCAACCATGGTGGAGGCGGACAAAGGGGCGCCAAAAAATACGAGCAGAAGTTGACGAAATTCTAAGGTGAGACGCGAAATAGAACATGGGTAGAGAGTGGGTGAAGCGCGCCGAAGAGAAAGATACTCCAGTGTGCAGGTCGTGCGAGAGGCACACCCACACACAGGGTGTAGGCGCGCATGCAGACACGCAACGGGTGCCCGTCGCTGCTTGGGGTGGACCCGTGCGTTGCGCGCGGGCACATGGCGTACCTGCCTGCTTCCATCCAGGGGGCGCGTGATGCGCATGTGGGTCATTTCAGCACGTCTTGCACGCCGATAGGGTCGTCCTTCTCGTTGCGCTTGTCTGGCCTTCTTGCACACATGGTGATTCCTCAAGTTTTCTTTGTGCGGGTTTTGACTCCCCCTCCCCCCGACATCTTTTTTCGTGAAATTTGACATATTTTTTCTCACAAGGTACTGAGGTATTCGTAGAGGGTCTGCCAATGTGACTACGCTCTTCGCTTAACACTGAGCAAATTATTATTGTTTAGAATCCACCAAAAGACCGGTCCACTTTATGTGAGACATCTTTAAGATCCGGGTTCTGTTAACCACCATGCAAGGAGGTGGTCAAGATCTTGAATTTTTATGGTATTCTTGGGTCCCAATTCACTCTCCTTGGGATAACGTGCATTATGGGGTTGGTTGCTTTTTTAGGGAGCATGACTCAAGCTTCTCCTCAGACCTTTTCATAGAATAGTGTGAAGTGCGTGTTGATGACGGTGGGTGTATTGAGTTTCACAAAAATAAACTTTGGCTCGAGTTCGAGAGTCAGACGGATCGTCTCCATGGAAATACTCTATTCGGCTACGTATGGAATTCTTTGGGCTTACCGAAGCTTTGGTAATCGCTCCCTGATCGCTGACGTCGTATTAAGGGGTGTGAGTGATAATTTACTTCAATCTTGCGGTTTACTGAGCCTTATGAGCTGGAAAACCCCCTCTTTATCATCTTCATGTTGCGGAGGAGAAATGTCTACTATTGTGTGGGCTTTCCACTAATCATGAGTGTACTACTACGGTGCCACTAGTTCGTGACTGGAAGCATAAGTTGGTGCCCAAAGGTTGTGGTGACTTAGATTCTGAGCCCCGTCCTTCTATTCGGTCGAGACGGTGTCCTAATGAGTAGGAGGCTTCCTGCAACTCTAGGGTTGATGGAGCTAAACCCGCTCTTGACCTTGAGGTCCTAGGCTATTCTACCCCCAGACTCCGCCTATAGAGGCACTTGTGTCGCTGTCGTCAAAATGGAAGAGTGTGTCTTCATCTTTGGAGGTGATTAACAGTGTGGTGAGCTAAATAATCTTTCTTTTGCATAGTTCGTTGTTTTTTTGTATCTTATTCTTTTCTCTTTGTTTGAGATGGAGGCTCGGGACAATATAGTGCTTACGTGGAATGATCATTATGTGAGCCTAAAGGATGGATATTTGACACTTCAGGAGAAACTTTATGGAGCGGAGAGCTCCCTTTTTGACTTAATAGGAAGACGAGATCGGGACTTATCTCTCTTCCATCAGATCGAGTCAGAGATGAGAGCTGAGGTGGAGCAATTATGGGCAGAGCTTCAGACAGAGATGTCTTCTGAGGTAAATACTGTGCGATTTTTAGAGAGCGCGCGAGGGGACGTGACTTATCTATAGACTGAGATGGAGACCTCGAAGGCCGTGTTAAAGCGCTTTTCTTCGTAGGAGTGGGCCATAGAGCTAAAAGTTGTAGGATTTGCTGAGTATAAGGACTCCCTTGACTACATGCGCGAACACTGCTTAATTTTAAAGGAGGTCTGAGAGGAGATATGGACTAAAGAAGTTAAGCCCTGGACGGAGGATGTGCGTGATGTGGCCCTTAGGTGTGGAGTGTCAAAGGCTCCTCGGATGGTGGCCCGAAAGCTTGAGTGTGATGTAGCCGTCCTTGGCTTTGATGATCTTTTCGATAATTAGAGTTCGGGCTCTAATTTTTATGTGGATGTCGTTGGCGAGTAGTAGTCTTGTCTTTGTATCTGTATAAACATTGTATATGTAGTTGTTCCTATATGCCTTAGTCATTTTGCGGCAGGCTTGTATCAATATTTGAATCTTCTGTACCTATATCGTGTAGTTAGATTCATATAGTGTTAGCGGCTCTTTGGACACCCTTTTTGTATAGCACTTTTTCTTGTTGATTTCTCTGCCATAGAGCCATATTTTTTGTTGATTAGGCTTGTTTGATGCTGACATTATTGCTTCGTGAGTGCCCATGGAATCCTTTCTAGAATTTTTATTTTGGGGGATGAGACATACGTTATGTCGTAACCATCTATTAAGGTGAAGGGCGGACATTTCTAGTCAGATACAGAGAGGTCAATACAATCGAGATGGGGGTGTCATTGGTTGTGGTGGTGAAGGGAAGAACTTCGAACCTGGGCAACCACGAGGGGGCAGGTCTTGAAGACATCGTGACCTATTACAGTGGAGAAGGGTGAAGCTTCGATCCGGGGCAGTGAGAGGTCACAGGGGCAAGTCCTCGAAGAGATGACAAGGGGTAGACCATGCTAGCCGTTTGGCAAATGCACGGGAGCATTCCATGATGATGTTGTGACCTATCATGGGAGAGAAGGGCGACCCTTTGATCCAGGGCTGTGAGAGGTTACTGGGGCAAGGCCCCGGAAAGACTGTGAGGGGTAGCTATTTGGAGAATACGAGGGGGGCAGGTCCTGGCGACGTCGTTACCTATCGTGAGGGAGTAGATCGAACCTTTGATCCGGGGAAGTGAGAGGTCATAGGTGCAAGACCCTGACGGTGTGCCATTATGGGGGCAAAGGGTAAACCTTCGATTCAGGATAACAAGGGCTACCATGAAGCGGGCGATGTTCGGATGAGTGGGTAAGCCATAAGTGTTCTTGCGATCACAGAGTCAAAGACTTAATAGATTTAGTGATTATTCTTAGCATATACAGAAAGTAAAGAAGATAAATATAAAGGTTAGCAAGACGAAATATAGTAGGGCATTCTTGCCCGATTCCTAGCTTTTCTTCACGTGCTTTTTTAGTGTTGGTTGCTCCGGTGCGCGTGACTGCTACTCGTTTAGGTTGCATCTGTGTAGGTAGCATGTGAAAGAAGCTTCCTGGTTTCCACATACAACTCTGATTTCTAAATGGACGACGAACTTCATCGCTAAATGTGGAATGGATGGAATTACTATGAAAGTCGTCTAGAGCTGTTGGCAAAAGATCGAGTTATAGGCCGATTCTGATTCAACTGCCATGAACTGGATGTTGTGAGTGACAAATTTCAGGAATTCCCCTCAGTGCCGGTTGTCACGACCCGCATTTTCTCCGTATTCAAAAAATACGTCAGAGTAGAGAAACTACGCACCGTGACGCCACGCCATGCAGGGGACAACTGCAGACGCTCAGGCAACCCGTCCTCACATTTACTTCAAGTAAAATATTTATAACTTTTAGCTAAAAATAATGCATATAAATTAATAGAGTTAATGACCGTGTCCCTCGGTCGGGTGGACTACTAGTCCATAGGTGAGAATATATATATATTTTACGCGGCGGAAAATAATGAGTTAGCTCATTTGTTAACCTACGTGAGAGTGAGGGTCCAGTGTCATAAAATGATAATGTGACTTCTACATTTACTATATATATAAAAATCTTTTGTACGCTTAAAAGTAGTAGATTTAGTAGTTGAAGTCATGTCATGCCAATATTGCAGAATGCAGTTTTGTATACTTTAAAATAACTAAATGCATCCTAACATAAATTCTTCCCAGAGAGCAAGAACAATCAGGTAAAAAGTAACAGCAGCAAGTAGTGCATCACAGAAAATTCAAGACTATGGGCGTTAACAACTGACACAAACCCATAGAAAAATAATGCACCGTGCTGATAAACAGGCCGGAGATGCTTTGGGGTGTACGACCGGCAGGCCTTGTAGATTCCGGCTGTACCACTGTGGCACCATGGGTCCACCATGGGCTGCTGCTGGGCCGGGCGGCGCTAGGGGTCCTCCCTAGGTCGTTACACCGGTAGAGTGATAGTGCCTTCAACTGGGACATGTCTGTTGTTGAAATCGTAAATGGACCGAGACGCTAGCTGGAATCTCACTTTTGAGTTTTTCATGCTACGAAGAACGAACATGAATATGGCATTTATAGATTTGTCATTGTCTACCAATATCCATTGTATGCGGAAGCTGGGATTTTCGATTTCTACACTGATGATAAGCAGGTTTTGAAGTGGTGTGAATAGTCCCTTCAAATCTTCATCTCTGAATCTTATTGTCCCTGCTAGTGGTGCTTTCTGACTTTCCCCCTGGAGCTGAGCAATAGAATTGATGGTGGAAAAGGGGGAGCCAGACATGGTCTCCATTATTCTGACTACCTGTCTGCCCTCCTGCGCTTTTTGTTGCGCAAGTGGATGCTCTCTCCTTGGTTTTTCTTGTTGGTTGTAAGTTTGGACTTAGAGGAACTTCCCGAAGATGTCGTCTCAGATGAGACGTTCAATCCCATATTTTAGCTTGATGCACTCTTCGGTCGTATGTGTTATTCCTCTATGGAACTTGCAATTCTTTGTTCGATCCCCCTAACCTTCCCAGACCTCACTTGGCCTCCGCAATGCTGGATCATCCTAGATTGCATATAACACGTTTTTGCGGGAGGTATTGAGTGGCGCGCACTTTGATAAGCTTTAGGGGGTGGTACCCGTGGCAATCTTGGGGTCATGCATTATTCAGGCACTCTTCTTGTTGTCATGAAGTTGGTTCTTCTCTCTTCCTCTTTGCTCCTCCCTCAAACTATTGTTAGTGCACTTCAATGGCTTCATCAGCCGCAATCTGTGCTTCTACTTTGTGTACGATATCACGATAGTTAGGGTCTGTCTCCCTCATTAAAGAGGAATAAAATTCTCTTGGATGGAGTCATCCATGGAAGACTTCCTGCAGAAGCTCGGGGTCTACTCCAGGTATCAATCTTGCCTTAGTTGTAAATCAACGGAAAAACTCTGTAAGGGTCTCCCCTTCACTTTGATGGATCCCTAAAAGATTTGAGGGGTTCTTTACTGTACTCTAGTTAGTGACAAATTGGTCAAGGAATTACTGAGTTAGGTCCACAAAACTTTGAATTGTTCCATCCCGAAGGGAATAAAACAACGTCCTAGCTTGGCCTTTCAATGTGGCTAAGAACACTTGGCAAAGGAGATGTTCGGGAGAATTATAAATTCAGAGAACGGTGAAGAAGTGGTTCATGTTCTCCAGGAGATCCTCAATCCTGCCATATGACTCAATGTTCGGAAGTTTGAATCGAGTTGGGATAGGGTGCTCCAATACTTGAAGCGCTAGCGGGGATCCGGTCCTGATAGGACAGTGTAGGTATGCGGCTCGGCGGTATTGATCCAGATTTAGAGGGTGCAAAATTCTCAAACTGATTTTTATGTATTCTTTGGCCATTAATTCTCTGAAATCTTCCCTGATTAGTTTTCCTACATGGTTCTCGGGGGCGCCTGCCCAGTGGTGTTGATGCTGCTGGACAGCTTCGGTGGCCCCGGACAAGCGGGTGGAATGTGAAGTGCTTGCTGCCTCCGAAAATTCCTCGGAGACATCTCCCTAGCAGTTCTTTGGGACACTATTTGGAGGTGGAGAAGACAAGTTGACCGGCGCGGGAGGCACCGCAGGATCCTTTGTTGTTTCTTGGTTCCTCGGGAGAGCCAGTATCTTAGCTTGATGCTCTTCTATTCGAGAGATGCGCCCAACAAGTGCATCCTCACGCGCGACAACTGTCTCCTCTTGCTGGGGTATGTTAATGAGGGACTGAGATGGACCGGGGACATCGCGTCCTTCCCGGGTTGATCCTTAGGTGGCGCGAGTGTTGCTCCTTGCCATAGCTGCCAGTCATAAGTATCAATGTGTTGATGATACTGTCTTGCAGATCTTCTAGGGATGTTGGGACCTCAGTTACTATAGATGACCCCAAACTATTGTGGTTCGCTCTGGGCTCTTAGTATACCAGACTAAACTTGGTCGTCTTAGCTCGTGAAACGGTTGAGTGCGCAAACAGTCACCGAAAATGTAGATAAATGGAGAGGAAGAATTTTAACGTGAAAAACCCGTGAATATGGTAAACAAATCACGTGGTCATTTCGGTGTCGGTCAAACCTAACTATTTGTTGTTGTTTATAAGGTTTTGGAGAAATCAAGACAGGTCACTCATCTTTACAACTTATGGGCGAGAAAGAAAGAGGCTCACTCGGAGGGTGAGAAGCCACCACTCACAATGATCAATATTTATCCCTTGCAGGTGGTGGGGAGTGCTTGCGGTTGCTGTCCAGGCGCTGAATGTTGGGGATTGTGCGCAAGAGGATTACTAAGAAAGGCAGATGGAATGCTCTGCACGCATGAGCATGGTGGACTTTGATGAATCTTCGACGCATTCAAATGTCTCCAAGGGAGGCGACGAAGATTTCTACAAATCTTTGGCATGTAGGAGGAGACGATTGGGAGGAGAAAGTTAGAATGAAGGGAGGTCTGCGGTCCTATTTATAGGACCCAGAGGTTGTCATGGTAGTTATGTGATCATCCGCAGACCGTAACCTCCGCTTTTACTAATTACATGTCACTCTAATATAATTTGATGCACGTATTATTATTATAATTTGACATTGCGCAGACCATCCTCATGTTGTTTATTGGCAATCACCCATGATGGGTAGTTATGTCGGAGGTTACGCGGGTGATTGCCTGCATAACGGACAGTGACAATCCTGAGGGATGATCGGGCGACGATGGTCGAAGGGAGGCAGACTTTAGAGGAAACTCGGCCGGGATGGGCCGACCGAGCGGTCGGCTAAGAAGGGCCGACCGAGCAGCCGCCGGCCTTGAGGAGGCCGGACGGATGGAGGGCGCACGGGCGCTAGCCTCGGGGAGGCCGTCCGGGGAGCCCGCTCGGGCGCAGGTCTCACGGAGCCTGACTGGGCGTTTCCCGTGGCAGCCTCGCGGGGGCTGCTTAGATAGAAACCGACCTTGCGGAGGTCGGACTGGCGGAGCTTGCGGAGGCGGCTGCTGCGCATGAGGCGCGTGGCCGTGGGCGGTGCTTGCCGAGGCGACAGCCGATTTGCTCCTTGCTGCGGGTGCAAACAGAGCAAACAGAGATGGTGTTTCGTTTGGTTACCCTCCGTCCGGAGACGTTTGCTCCAAACGTCGTCCGAAAACGCTAAACCAAATGAAACCTTAGTCTTTATTGATTTATTGATGAATTTGCTAATTTGTAAATTTTTTGTGTGTAAATAGTATCATAATAGTTCATCTAATTGTAAATATGTATTCACTAGCATTTTTTTAATGTTGTAAGGATAAATAAAGTTACACTTATGTGAGCGTTATCTATATCTAGAACTTAAAATCATTTAAATTCATTATATTTGCATTTCATGTGTGAGAATTGTTGTATCTGAAGATCAATTTTTCGTTCTTAGTTGATTTTGTAATATTTTTATTTTAAAAATATTTGTATTACATATTTTTTTATGATCGTATAACTCATGTAATTATATTTTTGTCCAAATTTTACATCTTATTTTGCCTCACATTATTTTTTTGATGTCTATGTAAATCGCATCATAAAAACCGCACCAAACCAAAATCACACACCTTAATTTCGTTGCGGTCCAGTTTTGCTCAAACCAAAACCACGCCCTTGGCTTCCGTTATAGTTGGGCCAAAACCGCACCAAACAACATCCCGCACACCCTTACAATTTATTAGGCGTGCAAAACAAGCCCATTGGGGCCAGGACGGGCGCGGGCCCTGGGCACGGGCTTTTTTGTTGCCAGTCCCAGGTCAGGCCCCGCTCAAACCGGGCCTAGGCCGGGCCCAGACCTCGATATAATATGGGGGTCTGCCTGAGCCCACCACAACGGGCCCACGCAGATCCCAAAAGGGTCGCACAGTATTTTAAAATCCTGCCCATCATTTTTTTAATGCTCGGCAGCTTTGCCAGCATTAAAAAATGCTAGACCGAGTGTACAACCCCGTATTCGCAGGTTTCCAGTTTTAAGATTTTGGAGTGGTTTGAGCTCTTAGAGACCAATTTTTGCCTAGCCCTT
The DNA here is from genome assembly GCA_039583875.1 of Platanthera guangdongensis. Lineage (NCBI taxonomy): Eukaryota > Viridiplantae > Streptophyta > Magnoliopsida > Asparagales > Orchidaceae > Platanthera > Platanthera guangdongensis. The sequence goes on from CM077167.1 coordinate 151,024,497, forward strand.
GGAATATACTAATAGGGGGAGGAAAAATCTACCTCCCCTAGTGGCCCTTTTTTGGGGGGCGGGTGCGGCAAGTTGGCTGGCACCCGCCCCGACCTGATAAGCGCGAGGTGGGAGCAGCGGGACCGGCCGGTAGGCTGGGGTCTCCCCCCTGCCCCTCCTGTTCCGTGGCCTGGCAGGGCGAGACCGGCTGGGAGGCCGGGGTCTCGCCCCTACCTCTCCTATTCCGCGTCCTGGTGGGGCGAGACCGGCCGGGAGGCCGGTGTCTCGCCCCTGCCCCCTGCCCCCTGCCCCAGCGGCCTGGCAGGGCGAGGCGGGGCGAGACCGGCGGGAGGCCCGGTTCTCGCCCTTCCCCCGCGGCCTGGCGGGGCGAGGCGGGGCGAGACCGGCGGGAGGCCGGGTTCTCGCCCTGCCCCCGCGGCCTGGCGGGGCGAGGCGGGGCGAGACCGGCAGGAGGCCGGGTTCTCGCCCTGCCCCCGCAGCCTGGCGGGGCGAGGCGGCGCGAGACCGGCGGGAGGCCGGGTTCTCGCCCTGCCCCCGCAGCCTGGCAGGGCGAGGTGGGGCGAGACCAGCGGGAGGCCAGGTTCTCGCCCTGCCCCCGCGGCCGGGCGGGGCGAGGCGGGGCGAGACCGGCGGGAGGCCGGGTTCTCGCCCTTCCCCCGCGGTCTAGCGGGGCGAGACCGGCCGGGAGTCGGGGTCTCGCCCCTGCCCCCTGCTCCCCAGCCTGTCTTGGGTGTCCGGGAAGGTGGGGGGTATGGCTTCTCTCACCCTTGGACCTCTTTGAGCCTTGTCGTTACCGTTTTACCCTCGGGGTGGAATTACCTCTTTACCCCCCGGTGTGGCTGTTTTCTATTGGCCCAAGGCCTATTTGGCGTAGGGGCCTTATTGACATTTTGGTCAATGGGGTTGGAAAAACTATAAATATGCCCTTAGGGGTGTCTTGGAGATCACCACTTCTTCACTCTCTCTTCATCCTTCAAGGCACCCTATCTCTGCATTGGTTAGGGAGGGGGAGACTTCAAAGGTCTTCCGGGTGTGAGGTGAGACTTCCGCGCTAGAGCCGAGGGTCTGTTTCTAGCTTCTTGATCCTTTGGTCCGTGACGTTCTCCTGAGTGTAGTAGGTGCGAGGTCACCCCTTTCTAGGGACCCCAAACTCCACAGAGGTCATTTTTGGCTTCAACACTTTTGGTGCGGTGAGCGTGGAGAGTGACTAGCACAGAAGATCTCGGGAGAGTGCCATGACAGGAGGTTAGGGAGGTAGTGATGATCTCGGCGAGCTCCCCAGCCCAGGACCCTTTGTGGGGAGGCAAGAGTTCATGGCCTCCATCCAAGGCATCATGGAGATGCTGCGAAGTATCGCTCCTCAGGGTGACAGCTCCACCCCAACCCCCTGGAGCTAGCTCCCCCCCTCTCGATGAGTCGACTCCCAGGGGTCTAGGCGAGATGACCCCAGCGGGGGGAGAAGGAAGTGCACCAGGAAGAAGGCTAGGGAAGGAGAGAATGAGAGATGGGGTCGAGCGAGACCTCACTGGCTGGGAGATGTTCTCCAGCCCGGCGAGTGCCAGCCTTCCAGGCGAGCAGGTCGCGTGAATGGAGGTGGCGAGAACACCCCTTAGGGGGTCACGCAAGGGTTCTTAGTATCTGTTTGTTGTTTGTGAGACGGAATCCTAACGTGAGAAGTTAGAGCTTGCATGCAAGCCCAGGTTTTGAGACCCACGAGCGGGTGGGGCCTTGGAAAACGTTTCGTGTGGCAGCTTGAATGTCGTTAGGGGAAATGAAAGTACCTGTGTGATGTGATGTGTTGATGCGTGATGATATGTTAGTTTCATGCGCTTTAGGGTGCCTTGGGTGAAACCCAGGTTTGCATACATGTTATATAGTAGGCCCCTTTTTAATAACTGCCCAAACTAGAAACTTTTTGATGTATGTGACATCCTAACATATTTCTTTACTCTATATTTGTATATAAATGTGCATACAAAGTGCTGACCTGCAGGGTGATGGAGTGCCCCGGGGTCCGCTAGGGACAGCCGGGAGGAGATGTGTTGGTTACACTATTGAGGTCAGTATTTGCTGATCTACGTTACAATAAATTTTTACAGGGCAAGGATCGCAAGCAGGGGCAAGCTCACCGGCCAAAAAGGCCTAAGCCTCATGAAGTGAACTATTTGTTTAGCAGCTTTGTTTTGTTGAGTGATATGCTTAGTGCATTATGTTTCCAGCTTGCATGCCGAGGTTGCCTAGGAGTGCCAAGGCACGTTGCTCTGTTTGTGGTTGTTGTTTCAGTTTCTGGACAATTGGTTACTGTAAGTCCTTAAGGCCGTTCTGATACTCTTGTGGTAGTGGATAACTTCTGGTTTGTTGTTTGTTTTCGCTATTTATTTCTGAGCTGTGAAATCTGTATGTTGTGGGGCTCCGGCCGGACCCATATTATATAGTCATTAAAGCGGAGGTGTTGCAATTTGGTATCAGAGGGAGGTTATTGTCAAGGGTAAGGTTTAGTGGTTGATTTGGCATGATCAGATTGCGTAAAGAAGTTATCCACATAGGAGTATCGCAGGATCGTGAGAGTCCTAGTGTCTGAGTTTTGCAAATAGAAGATGATTCTTATTTTACCTTGCTTTTGCTAAGGGTGCAAGCGATGATGTGGGGATGTAGAAGCCGCAAGAGGAGCCTTCGACGAGCAATGCTACTGCTCCGGGTCTTATAGGCATGGGTGTAACCCCGACCAATTTCTGTAGCATGCTTGCAAAGGCAATGGTAGCACCCCAAGCCGCAGCGGCAGCGCAAGTTCTGATCCTTGTTGCACATGTAACGACTCCTGTTACCCCAGATACGACACCGATCATACCGGGCGAAGGAGCCAGGTAGGCAGAGCCGTTGGCTGAGAGAGTGGTTGTTCAACAGGGAGACTGATAGATGAAGTATTTTTTAAGTTTCTATACTCCAACATTCAAGGGAGTCGGCACGCCGACCAATGCAGAGAACTGTTGGGCGAGGATTCAAGAACTTCTGAGGGAGGCAGAGATGCTAGAGGAGAAGCAGTCTCAGTTTACGACCTTCATGTTAGAATGTGACGCTAAGTTGTGGTGGGTGAGCCATAACGGCCGCCAGTTTCCTAGACGCACCCCATCCATAGGAGAGTTTGGGAATGCCTTCCTAAAGAATTATATCCCTCATTAACAAGGTTAGCCCTTTAGAGGTAGTTTTCGCACTTGGTGCAGCGGGAAAAGACTGTAAATGAATACGTTCAGGAGTTTACTTGATTAGGTCATTATGCTGGAACGACCATGGCTGATGATGAGGAGAGGGACAATCACTTCTACCATGGGTTGAGGGAGAATTTGAGGCAACCCCTTATAACTATAAAGAATGCGGGTTTCAGCTAATTGATAGAGGCTGCCAGGACGTTAGAAAGTGATATGGAACAAACACAACGTCGAAAGGGACTGGCAGTCAAGCAGTGAGAAGGACAACCTTCTCAATCGCAAGGGAAGTCTAAAGGGAGTAAATGGAAAAAGAATCCCCATCCCTTCAAGTCATGGGAGAAGAGCAGTACAACGTTGGGGGGATATCGCTTCAAGGGACAACCAACATGCTACAAGTGTGGCAAGTTAGGCCACATAGCTCATTTTTTACTGAGGGTGATGTTGAGTAAGAGCCAAGGTAGGAACATTCAGCGCATTCAGGTCCTCGCGCCGTGGAGAAAGGGAAGATGGCAGAATAGAGCGCTTCACGGTTCCAACCCATATAGCCTAGGGCTTACAACCTTGGGAAACAAGAAGCGATTCAACAACCCGATGTGGTGACAGGTATGAAAAAGTTTAAGTTTGTTTATTGGCTTTACACTTTCGAGACTTTTTTGTGTATTGATTGTGTTTTAGGCTTCGTGTTAGTTTCTGGTTACCCCGCTAGGGTACTGTTTAATACGGGAGCGTCACACTCTTTTCTTGCAGAGAGCTTTATTCAAAGAATTGGAGTCGAGCCTTGTTCGATAAATGCAGAGCTTAGAGTGCGCATGCCCAATGGGTCTTTCATGACCATCGGGATGAAAGGGCGCATTGGTTGGAGTTTAGATGAAGTTGACTTTATGTTGGTAGCAGCGGTTCTACCATTAGCCGAGTTCGATGTGATCTTGGGGATGGACTGGCTGGCAGAGAAGTGCACAAGTATTGACTTCCTATCTAAGGTGGTGACCCTGAGAAGCGAAGGAAGGAAGAAGTCAAATTTGAGGGCCTTAGTTGAGTGACATGTTCCCTGATTTCAACCATGTAGTTGGTGCGGGTAGTTAACCAGGGAGGTGTAGCTTTTGTAGCATTGTTGGAACTTCAACTTTCCAAGCTATCAATTGAAGAAGTGCCGATAGTAGAAGAATTCGAGGATGTGTTTCCTGAGGAGCTTCCTAGAGCACCTCCTTGACGGGAGATCAATTTCTCGATTGAGTTAGTGTCAGAAGCTAGGCCGGTGTTACGTCCTCCTTTTAGGATGACACCGAAGGAATTGGCTGAGCTCAAGGTACAGTTGCAGGAACTATTGGAGCAGGGGTACATTAGACCCAACTCATCGCCATAGAACACGCTAGTGCTATTCGTGAAGAAGAAAGATGATAGTATGCAGTTGTGCATAGACTACCGGGAGTTGAATAAACTAACCGTCCAAAAAAAGTATCCAATCCCACAGATAGATGACCTGTTCGACAGGTTGGTAGGGTCAGTGGTGTACTTTAAGTTGGACTTGAAGTCAGGGTACTACTAGTTGAGGATTTAAGACAAGGACATACCCAAGACAGTGTTTGGTACGAGTGTTGGGTATTGTATCCACAATGTACCTGATTTGAAGAAGCCCCTGGACAAGCTAAGGTCAATAGACAATGTATTTGATAAAATCTTTCAAGTTGTACTTGCAGTTATTCCACACAAAGTGCACACCAATGTCAGGGTGCAGTAGGTCAATATACACGGGTCTGCACGACGTAATCCCTCGTTGAGCAGATCAGTGTGTTGGCCTACGTGTACTCTCTCTATTGGAGTGCACTTACGTTCAAGTACAGGGCTGTGATCTTGCAGGAGCAGACAAGGAGCAAGGATGGGTCAAGGAGCAGCTCGTGGGCGGAAAGACGAAAATTCGTCTAAGTATAATTCGACGAGAATCACCAAGTGATTCTCGCCGATTCGGCGAGAATCACTAATGATTCTCGCCGAATCGTCGAGAATCATTAGTGATTCTCGCCGACTCTTTCCGGCTACCTCAAAACGGTGCCAAGTAAGATTCGACGAGAATCACTAGTGATTTTCGCCGAACCCATCGCAGAGCAGATCCTGAATACCAAGTTACATTCGTTGAGAATCAAAAAGTGATTCGTCGAGAATCACTAGTGATTCTCGACGAATCGTCGAGAATCACTAACTGATTCTCACCGATTCGTCGAGAATCACCTGTGATTTTCGCCGATTTTTACTTGGCGTTTTCTCTGGAAACTGCTGGACCGGATTCTGCCGCTGGACTATTTTGAACCGGTTTTCGGGATTTTTCTTGTGGGTCCCACAACGGTCAAATTAGTAGTATCTACAGTATATATATACGGGTATTTTGAACTGTAGAGACATAGAAAGAAGCCGAGCAAAAACCTAGACCTAAAATCGCGATCTTCACTCCGCCGCCGCCGTCGCGCTCGAGCTAGTTGGTCGCCGTCATCGATCGGGATTCCTTCGTGATCTCCGGCGACAGAAGCTTAGCAAAGCTTGAGTCTCACGAGTCTATCCAGAGATCCCTTGTCTCTCGATTTGTTGACAGGGAAAATCTCTCCCGTCCGAATCGATCGAGACGACCGATCCTAGAGTGACCGTTGGTAGACCTAGTTTGCTTCGCTACGAAGTTTGGATCTCAAAGTACTGCAGCCGCGCTCCTTCGTTGCCGCCGATCCCGAACCAAGCCGCCGCTCGGATTGCCGCCACCGGTTCCGGGGAGATCCTCTCCAAGTGAGATCTAGGGTTGTAGACTCTTCGTTGACTTCACGAACACGTCGTCGAACGAAGAGGAACACCGTAGTCTCCAAACGAAGTTTGTATCTCGTGTACATTCTAGATTTACTTTTGTTGTAAAGGAACGTTTGTTCCGTGTTGTAAGGGTTGGGTGCAACCCGTTCTGTGGGAGTGTTGACTCTCACGTGTGGAAGGGTTCCTTCCGATAGTGCAGGGATTGGATTTCAATCCCGTTGGAGAAGTGACCGAGTCGTCCCTTGTTGGGAGATAGGTCGAAGGGGGAAAGTGGATGTACCCAAGTCGGGGAACCACTATAAATTGCCTGTGTATTCTGTGTGCTGTGCTGTTTGTTTTTATTGTGCAGGTACCGTCTTAAATTCCGCAAATACGCTTCACGTCACCTATTCCCCCGACATAGGTGAACTTTGTTGACACTAGGTGGACTTTCAAGTGGTATCAGAGCGAGGTTCCTCATCAAAAAGGTTAACACCTTGAGTTGAATCCTGCCACTAGTGTCAACAAGGAGGCAAACATCTACTATGGACGGGCTCAAGTTCTCCGGCAAGATCCCAATGTGCACCAGACTCAACTTTCCTATCTGGAAGGAAAGGATCAGATTCTACATGGAAGCAGTGGATCCTCGACTTTTCATGATCGTGCAGGAGGGACCTTATGTCCCCACTAAGGCCTCCACCATTGATCCCACCAAGAAAGTGCCGAAGACACTTTCTGAAATGGACAAGGACGAGATGGTGCTGGTGGGACTTGACATGAAGGCACGGAACATTCTGGTCAGCGCAATTGATGACTCTATGATGCAAAACTTCAGCAACTGCAGGACAGCACAGGAGATCTGGCAGTGCCCGATCATCCTAATGGAGGGCATGGATGAAGTGAGGGATGATCGGAGATCCCTCTTGAACCAGAAATATGAGGCCTTCAGACAAGGGCCTAAGGAAGAGATCAGAGTCACATACGAGAACTTCCTTAAGATTGTCAACGCCCTCAAAGGCTACGGAAGAGTGTTCACTAATGGTGAACTCAATGATAAATTCCTTAGGTCCCTTACTAAGGAATGGGACACAAAGATCTGCGCCATCAGAGAATTTGGCAGACTAGCTGAAACTGATCCACAAATTCTGTTTGGAAAGCTGATGTCCTATGAGCTTCAGCTGAACACCAGAAAAGCAGAAGAAGAAGTTGAGAAGGCGGCAGCCAAAGAAAAGACCGTGGCTCTAAAAGCCAGTCACTCCAGAAAAGGCAAGGGTGCGGTTTCGTACCGTGCCAGGAAAAAGGATGAGGAGGAGGACTCCGAGCCATGCTCCTCCAGCTCAGAGCTGTCGGAGGAGGATTTCTCCCTCATCACTTGAGAGTTCAAGAAGTTCCTCAAGATGAGGAATCAAAGAAAGAGAGACGGCTCCTCCTCCAGGCTTCAGAAGAAAAACTATTCTTCTGACAGGTATGCATCTAGACCGAACAAACATCGCTCCTCTGACATTATTTGCTTTGGATGCAATAAGCCAGGACACGTCGTGGCCGACTGCTATCAAGGAAAGAGGGAAAAAGGGAAAGAAGAGGAGCACAAGTCCTCTAGAGATAAGAAGAAGGAGCGGAGCTACATCACCAAAAGGCCAAAGACACTGAGTGAGTCTGATTCCTCAGACTCAAGTGATGATGAGGAAGCCTACTTCGGGCTGGTGGGTCGCTCGGACTCAGAAGGAGAATGCCCCCCATTTACTGGGAAGGTAAAAGCTCACACCCCTCTCTCCGACTCCGACTCCGACTCTGACCCTGAGTCTCAGGATGATGAACCTGAGGATAGCCTTTCGGCACGTGAAGCGGAGCTCCTCGAGAAATATGAGCTTCTGCTCAACACTTTCGAGGAGTGCCGTAAGAGACTGAAGGCTGAGAAGAAGGAAGTGAAATTCCTTAAGGGTGAGTGTGTATCCCTAAGGGAAGAGGTCACTAGCTTGATTTCTCTCCGACAGGAGCACCTTGACCTGACTTCAAAGCATTCAGAGTCTTTGAAGCTCCTTGATCTTAAGCAGGAGGAAGTCGACAAGTTGGAAGAACTACTTGCGGCAGAAAGGAAGATCGTCAAGAGCTTCTCTATGCCAACAACAGTTCTTCCAGTCGTTGATACCTTCTCTGCTCAGGCCAAAGGAGCTGGCTTGGGGCATGTAGGGGTATCTGGTTCCTCATCCCGGAGAAACAGGAACCAGAGGAAGAATAAGGCCGCCAAGAAGGCCTCTGCTGATGAAAAGGGTAAGGCTCCTCTTAGTCCTGTTGCGTTCAGAAAGCCTGGCTTTCCTTACAACCAACATGACTTTGAGTCAATGTTTGGCCATCATTTCTGGCCCTCGGTTGCAAAGCCAAAGAGCAGATATGACAGTTGGACCTTTCCCCGGAACTTCGGTGAGAGTGCCTTCAAGGCACCTTATGAGGAGATCCACATGGGAAATTATGGTCCGTTCTCTAGCGGCCATAATGGAAAGCAGGCACCAAAAGCCAAGCCTGTTATACAGAAGGTGACGAAGTCATGTGACTGTTGTCACCATGAGGCCTCCACCTCCAGATCCAAGGCCCCAGCTGTACCCACCGTTCCCAGGGTAAGGCAGGAGCCTAGGAAGAGGTACAACAGATTCGACTGTTGGTGCTGTGGTAAAGTCGGTCACTTTGCCGTGGATTGTTGGTTTAATCCAAAGAATTACGAGACTCCCTATGTTAGCAATGCGAGACCGACCACTCGTAGGGTTAACCAACCAAGGGGGAGTGTGCTAACCAGGGATCTAGGACCCAAGTTCGATTGGGTTCCTAAGGCAAATTAATTTTGTTTTGCAGGAATGTCCAAAGGCCACCAAAACGCCGATCTGGTATTTGGACAGTGGATGCTCCCGGCATATGACTGGGAAAAGAAGCCTGCTGCGTGATTACACTCCAGTCGAGAATGGACCCAAAGTCATCTTTGGAGGGTCAGATCGAGGAGTCACCAGAGGTTACGGTATGATTTCCAACGGTATAATCTCTATCACAGACGTGGCTTATGTTGAAGGGTTAAACCATAACCTAATCAGTGTAAGTCAGTTATGTGACAAAGGTTATGACGTTAAGTTCTGCAAGGATAAATGTCTGATAATTTCACGTACCTCTTCTGAGACGGTATTATCAGGCATTAGGAGCAGAAATATCTTCTGCTTAGATTTTCTCAGTATAGATTCATCTACCCCCGTATGCCTTGTGGCAACAGGCAGTGCCTCTCTTTGTGATCAATGACACAAGAGATTGGCACATATTAATTTCAAGATAATTAGTATGCTGTTTTCTAAAAACTTAGTAAGGGATGCTCCCAGTATCAAGTGCATCAAAGATAGCCCCTGTCCTGCATGCCAGATGGGCAAACAGACTCGGGCTACCTTTAAGAGCATCGCAGACAAAGACTCTTCCCGATGTCTTTACCTCTTACATATGGACTTGTTTGGTCCAATGCAAGTTCATAGCTTGGGAGGCAAGTCCTATACGCTAGTGATAGTTGATGATCATTCTCGGTTTACATGGGTGTTCTTTTTGAAACGAAAGTCAGATACATTTGACATCCTCACTAGTTTTGTCAAGCAGGTTCAGAACGAATTTAACTGCTCAGTGGTCAAAATCAGAAGTGACCATGGAACAGAATTCGATTCTGATGCTATGACAGAATTTTATGAAGAACAAGGTATCTTTCATGAGTTTTCCTCCCCGCGCACTCCTCAGCAAAATGGAGTTGCGGAGAGGAGAAATAGAACTCTCATTGAAGCCTGCACGACAATGTTGAAAGACGCGTCTCTCCCAGAATACTTCTGGGCAGAGGCCATCAATACAGCTTGTCATGTACAAAACCGAGCACTGATCAACAAGCATCATCGTAAGACGCCTTACGAGCTATTGAAAGGCAGGAAAACAACCATGTCATACTTGAGGATCTTTGGTTGCAGATGCTATGTACTGAATAATGGGAAGTACCCGCGTACTAAATTTGGTGAAAAATGCTTCGAAGGCATATTCATGGGCTATAGTTCCCATAGTCGGGCATATAGGGTCTTCAATAAGAAGACCCTAGTGGTAGAAGAATCAATAAATGTTGTATTTGATGAAGGAAGTTTGCTTAACAACAATTCTTCCAGTTGTATTCTTGAAGATGCAGGTGCACGACTTGAACAGCTGAGTCTGGATGAGACCGCTAAAGATGACACTACTAAGTACGTCAAAGTCTCCACCTCCACGTCATCTGAAAATGTTGAAGATCAAAATGGAACAAATCTCTTGGAAGAAAGAGAAGCCCAAGAAGTAGTTGAAGCTCCAGACGCCAGACTTCTAGAGCTCCGACACGTGAGGGATCATCCTAGAGATCAGATCATCGGAGATCCTCGTGTCGGTGTCAGAACTCGAAGAGGTACTATTAACGAAGTATTGCATCTTAGCTTCCTGTCACAGGTTGAGCCAAAGAAGTTCGACGAGGCGAACAAGGATGCGGCATGGATTCTGGCCATGCAAGATGAACTACATCAATTCGAATGTTGCAACGTTTGGACGCTACTTCCCAGACCATACAAGCAGAATGTGATTGGCACCAAGTGGATCTTCAGAAACAAGCTAGATGAACATGGTGTCATCATAAAGAACAAGGCAAGGCTGGTGGCTCAAGGTTACAGACAGGAGGAGGGGATTGACTTCGACCAGACCTTCGCACCAGTAGCAAGGCTCGAGGCAATCAGATTGTTCCTGGCGTATGCTTCACACAAAGGATTCACAGTCTATCAAATGGATGTGAAATCAGCGTTCTTGAACGGAGACCTGAAAGAGGAAGTATACGTCGCTCAACCCCCAGGTTTTGTCGATCCTACTTATCCTAATCATGTTTATTTTCTTAATAAAGCCTTATATGGGTTGAAACAAGCTCCACGAGCTTGGTATGAGACTTTATCTAGTTTTCTTCTTGAGAACAAGTTCTCTAGAGGTAAAATAGATAAAACATTGTTTCTCAGGGAAGTCAAAGGCAAGATTTTGCTGGTGCAAATCTATGTCGATGACATAATATTCGGCTCAACGGACAACAATCTTTGCAAAAAGTTTTCTAAACTTATGCAAGGAAAGTTTGAAATGAGCAGTATGGGAGAGCTCAAGTATTTCTTAGGACTTCAAGTGAAACAGTCTGAGGATGGAATCTTCATCTCTCAGACGAAGTTCACAAATGAACTCCTTAAGAAATTCGGTATGGAGAGTGCAACCTCTATGAGGACTCCAATGGGATCCACCATGTCTCTGGATAAGGATGAGAAAGGTAAACCTTTCGATGAAACCAAATACAGAAGCATCATTGGATCCCTACTCTACCTTACTGCCAGTAGACCGGATATCATGTTCTCCACATGTGTCTGTGCCAGATATCAGGTGAACACTAAGGAATCTCACTATATCGCTGCAAAGCGAATTCTAAGATACCTTAAAGGTACTCCCAATCTTGGCTTGTGGTACCCGAGAAACAATGATGTCGAGCTAATAGGTTTTTCAGATGCTGATTTTGCAGGAAGTAGGGATGACAGGAAAAGCACCTCCGGGACGTGTCAATTCCTCGGCAGGAGGCTTATCTCTTGGAACAGCAAGAAACAGAATTGTGTTGCAACCTCCACAGCAGAGTCTGAGTACATCTCGGCAGGCAGCTGTTGCGCACAACTTCTATGGATCAGAAACCAGTTAGCCGACTACGACCTTCAGTTCAAGGAAGTACCCATGTACTGCGACTCCTCTAGTGCAATTGCCATTGCCAACAATCCTGTATCGCACAGCAGAACGAAGCATATTGAAGTGCGCTACCACTTCATTCGGGAGCACGTGGAAAACAAGGACATCTCTCTCTGTTATGTCCCCACGGACAAGCAGATTGCTGATATATTCACAAAGCCCTTAGATGAGGCCAAGTTCAATCTTTTCATGACTGAATTGGGGATGCTCAATTATGAGGAATGAAGACTACAGAAGCTCCAGGCTCGTGCACGATCTGAGGGGGAGCAAGGAACTCAAGTGTGACCACAGACGCACGAACTGAGGGGGAGCAAGGGGTCAACTGCAACCGATCCCGATTTGCAGAAGCCGAAAAGGGGGAGATTACCCTCTCGGCTAAGCTAAGGTGGCTCCAAGCTTGCTCCCAAGAAATTGGTATTGGTAATGGATAACTCACTCAACTCCATTTTAAGTTTATGGTTTTCATTCCCATTTGCTCTATTCACCTTAGCTTGTAGGGTTTAGGCTTCTTCAAATAGGGGGAGATTGTTGGGTATTGTATCCACAATGTACCTGATTTGAAGAAGCCCCTGGACAAGCTAAGGTCAATAGACAATGTATTTGATAAAATCATTCAAGTTGTACTTGCAGTTATTCCACGCAAAGTGCACACCAATGTCAGGGTGCAGTAGGTCAATATACACGGGTCTGCATGACGTAATCCCTCGTTGAGCAGATCAGTGTGTTGGCCTACGTATACTCTCTCTATTGGAGTGCACTTACGTTCAAGTACAGGGCTGTGATCTTGCAGGAGCAGACAAGGAGCAAGGATGGGTCAAGGAGCAGCTCGTGGGCGGAAAGACGAAAATTCGTCTAAGTATAATTCGATGAGAATCACCAAGTGATTCTCTCCGATTCGGCGAGAATCACAAGTGATTCTCGCCGAATCGTCGAGAATCATTAGTGATTCTCGCCGACTCTTTCCGGCTACCTCAAAACGGTGTCAAGTAAGATTCGGCGAGAATCACTAGTGATTCTCGCCGAACCCATCGCAGAGCAGATCCTGAATACCAAGTTACATTCGTTGAGAATCAAAAAGTGATTCGTCGAGAATCACTAGTGATTCTCGCCGATTCGTCGAGAATCACCTGTGATTCTCGCCGATTTTTACTTGGCGTTTTCTCTGGAAACTGCTGGACCGGATTCTGCCGCTGGACTATTTTGAACCGGTTTTCGGGATTTTTCTTGTGGGTCCCACAACAGTCAAATTAGTAGTATCTACAGTATATATATACAGGTATTTTGAACTGTAGAGACATAGAAAGAAGCCGAGCAAAAACCTAGACCTAAAATCGCGATCTTCACTCCGCCGCCGCCGTCGCGCTCGAGCTAGTTGGTCGCCGTCATCGATCGGGATTCCTTCGTGATCTCCGGCGACAGAAGCTTAGCAAAGCTTGAGTCTCACGAGTCTATCCAGAGATCCCTTGTCTCTCGATTTGTTGACCGGGAAAATCTCTCCCGTCCGAATCGATCGAGACGACCGATCCTAGAGTGACCGTTGGTAGACCTAGTTTGCTTCGCTACGAAGTTTGGATCTCAAAGTACTGCAGCCGCGCTCCTTCGTTGCCGCCGATCCCGAACCAAGCCGCCGCTCGGATTGCCGCCACCGGTTCCGGGGAGATCCTCTCCAAGTGAGATCTAGGGTTGTAGACTCTTCGTTGACTTCACGAACACGTCGTCGAATGAAGAGGAACACCGTAGTCTCCAAACGAAGTTTGTATCTCGTGTACATTCTAGATTTACTTTTGTTGTAAAGGAACGTTTGTTCCGTGTTGTAAGGGTTGGGTGCAACCCGTTCTGTGGGAGTGTTGACTCTCACGTATGGAAGGGTTCCTTCCGATAGTGCAGGGATTGGATTTCAATCCCGTTGGAGAAGTGACCGAGTCGTCCCTTGTTGGGAGATAGGTCGAAGGGGGAAAGTGGATGTACCCAAGTCGGGGAACCACTATAAATTGCCTGTGTATTCTGTGTGCTGTGCTGTTTGTTTTTATTGTGCAGGTACCGTCTTAAATTCCGCAAATACGCTTCACGTCACCTATTCCCCCCCCATAGGTGAACTTTGTTGACACTAGGTGGACTTTCAACGAGGTATGGTCACTTCGAGTTCTCAGTGTTGTCGTTCGGGTTAACGAACACATCATCCGTATTCATGGATTTGATGAACCGAGTGTTTCAGTAGTACTTAGACTCGTTTGTGGTGGTCTTCATCGGTGATATTTTGTTATACTCCAAATTAGAGGTGGAGCATGAGGTTCATTTGAGAGTAATCTTACAGACTCTGAGAGAGAACCAGCTTTATGCAAAGTTCTCGAAATGCGAGTTCTAGTTAGAGAATGTGGCATTTTTGGGCCATGTGATTAGTGGTGATGGGGTGGCGATGGATCCAGCGAAATTTGAGACCATCGGGGATTGACCAGTTATGAGCACCGTGGCGGAAGTTAGGAGCTTCCTTGGACTAATCGGGTACTATAGAAGGTTTGTGGAAAACTTTTCGTGGATATCTCTACCCCTCACTACTTTGACTCGTAAAGACCAAAAGTTTGTGTGGACTCAGGAGTGCAATCAAGCGTTTGATATCTTGAAGGAAAGGTTGATGCCAGCTCCAATCCTAAGTCTCTTTAAAGGAATTGAAGGATTTCAGATCTTCAGTGATGCGTCAGGTTGCAGTTTGGATTGCGTGCTAGTGCAACATGTCAATGTGATAGCCTTTGTATCTAGACAATTGAAACCTCATGAGATAAATTACCCCATCCATGACTTTGAGTTGGTGGCGGTAATCTTTGCATTAAAGTTGTGGTGGCACTTTGTGTACGGTGCGAATGTGGAGATCTTCATGGACCACAAAATCCTGAAGTATCTTCTAGATCAAAAAGACTTGAACATGCGACATCACATGTGGGTTGAGTTCCTTGGGGACTATGACGTGGTGATTCATTATACTCCGGGAAAGGCCAATGTGGTGGCCGATGCCTTGAGTAAGAGGTATTCAGGACAAGGGAATTGAATTGAAGCTTATGATGAGCGGTAGGTGCGGGATTTTGAGTCCCTTGACATTGAGTGTGTAGCAAGAGGAGAGTCTAGCAATGCTCGGTTGAACTGGATAGAGTTGCAGAACAACTTATCTGATCGTATCCGGGAAGCAACCAATGTGTATGTGGAGTTCCAGCCATTTGTGGTGGAAGCTCAAATAGGTGAGGGTCGTACCTGGGAGATGATTGATGTAATCTTAAGGAAGGGTGGAAGGGTATGTGTACCACAGTTCGACAAGATCCGTGAGGAGTTGCTATTTGAGGCTCATTTCACGAAGTACTCCATTCACCCGGGCAGTACAAAGATGTACTTGGATATGAAGAAATCCTTTTGGTGGCCTGGTTTTAAGCAGGATGTAGCTTTGTACGTTAGTCGGTGCCAAACTTGTGCCTTAGTGAAGGCTGAGTGTCAAAAGCCGGGCGGGTTCTTGAAGCCTCTTCCTATCCCCGAGTGGAAATTTGATGACATCTCCATGGACTTTATACATGACTTACCTCAGTCTTAGCAGGATAATGATGCGGTTTTGATGATCGTGGATCGCTTGACCAAAGTGGCACACTTCATCCCGAATCGGAAGGAGGACAGCGTGGATAAGCTGGTAGAATTATATGTTCGCAATATCGTGCGGTTGTACGGAATTCCAAAGAGTATCGTTAGTGATCGCGATGGGCGGTTCACGTTCAAGGACTGGAGATATGTACAGAAGAGTCTGGGCATAAGACTTAAGTTTTGTACGACGTTCCATCCTCAAACCGATGGTCAAACCGAAAGGACGAATCGTACTATGGAGGACATGCTGAGAATGTGTACCCTTGATTTTGTCAAGAGGTAGGAAGATCACTTTTTCATGGTGGAGTTTGCCTACAATAATAGTTTTCAGGCAAGTATAAAGATGGAGCCATACAAGGCTTTGGATGGAAGGCAGTGTCGAACACCGATGTCATAGATAGTGGCGGGGGACACCAAAATTTTCGGAAAAGAGGTGGTGGTCGATGCTTGTGTGTTGGTGCGAACAATTTAGGAGCGCATGAAGGTTGCTCAAGATCGACAAGCGAAGTATTTCAAAGCGCACCATAGGAACGTGGAGTTCGAGGTAGGCGACTAGCTATATCTTAAGATTATGCCGTTCAATGGTGTTTCGTGGATTCATCAACTCAAGAAGTTGAGTCCGAGGTTTTTGGGGCCGTTCGAAGTCATGGAACGAATTGGAGAAGCAGCCTATCGGTTGGCGTTGTCCCCGGATCTGAGTGGATTATACAATGTCTTCCATGTTTTAGTTCTAAGGAAAGCCTTGATGGAGGCGAAAGTTGTGGTCAAGTCAGCGGTGGTGTCGGTAGAAGAGGACTTGAGGACGAAAGTCCGTCCAGTTGGCATAAAGGATTCAGAAGTTTGACAGTTGTGAAATAAAGAGGTTAAGCTCGTGAAAGTGCATTACGATAACTGCGAGCAAGATAAATTCTCCTGGGAGCGTGAGCAAGCAATGCATGAGGACTTCCCAGAATATTTTGCTTCAGGTATGCATTTTGTTTTAGTACATGCTAAATTTCGAGAACAAAATTTTTCTAATGGTGGAGGAGTTGTAACACCCCAGTTTTTTAGTACTTGAGCCTCTAGAAGCTATCACACGATGTTAGATAGATACCACTCGGTGGTAGCCTGACATTGAGTGTGTTGAGTAGCAGCCGTTGAGTGGAGGCATTGAGTGGTAGGCGTTGAGTGCGTCGAGTGCTAGAGCGCGACGTTAACTAGCTAGTTACCGCTTGGCTTTAGCCTTCTTGCGTTGAGACATAAGCGTTCAGTGAGCTACCGCGCATCGGTATTTCTACCGCCGGCAGTAGTACAACATTATGTTTTGCCGACGACACGGGAAGCTACCGCGGCGCGGTAGGTAGTTACCGCCCGACGGTAGCGGACATGAGCAGTTCCGTAGATCTACGATCTGGCCGTCTGATTTCGCTTTGATTTTGATCATATGGCCCAGGACACTCTGTCCAAGAGGCATAAGTAGGGCTGAGAGGCTTTTTCCTCTCATTTTCTTCTTCGTTGAAAAGGATTTAGGGTTTGGGAGAAAGAGTTTGGAGGAGGAACAAGAAGGGTTTTCTCTGCATTTGTCGAAGCTTCGGGCTCCGATCGTGATCCAAGGACAGATTCGTGGAGAGTACTTGAAGGCGCACACTTTCATCCATGCAAATCAAGTTTTCCATGGTTAGGAAGAGGAGTCATAAGGTAACGACACTTCTCCTCTCGGTGTTTAGGATGAGTGTATAGCATCTGATTTATCTTATTTTTCTTTCAAGAATTTAGACACCGGATCTCTCACATGAGAGGGGTTTGGGTTGTTGTGGTTCAATAGGAACCACCAGGTCGATTGTGTTCGTCCCCGACATGATGTATCACTAGAAATCTGCTCCATTAGTGGATTAGGCATTGTGGGTGAAGCCGTAGTCGCGACCGTTAGTCCGACTCGGTGATGTTGCATAACGAGCCTTAAGGATTTTGCTAAAAATCCATTTGCGGCAAGAAGTCATTTGTGATGTTTGCCCCCCCCCCTATTCCGTGCAAGAACGAATGGTGGATTAGGGTGGGAAATGCTACATTTGTTGATTGATGTGTGAAGGCTTGGTTTGTCTCTGTGGTCGGCTGGCTAGCCCGGGATGTGCAAGTCATGTGTGGATAGTGTCCCGACGAGACAAGTCCCCTTCTATGAAACTGTTGAGAATGCCAAGCTTTTGACAAGCCTGGGCGATGAAACCCATGAATAGGTGGGGTCAAATAGGGGTTCTTAGCATCAGTTTGTTGTTTGTGAGATGGAATCTTAACGTGAGAAGTTAGAGCTTGCAGGCAAGCCCGGGTTTGTGGCCCATGAGCAGGTGGGGTCTTGACAAGAGTTCCGTGTGGCGGCTTGAATGTAGTTAGGGGAAATGAAAGTACCCGTGTGATGTGATGTGTTAATGCGTGATGATATGTTAGTTTCATGCGCTTTAGGGTGCTTAGGGTGAAACCCAAGTTTGCATACATGCTGCATAGTAGGACCCTTTTTATTAACTACTCAACCTAGAAACGTGTTTGATGTATGTGACATCCTAACCTATTTTTTTACTCTATATGTGTATATACATTTGCATACGAAGTGCTGACCTGCATGGTGATGGAGTGCCCCGTGGTCCACTAGGGACGGCCAGGAGGAGTTGTGTTGGTTATACAGTTGAGGTCAGCCTTTGCCGACCCACGTTACAACAAATTTTTATAGGATAAGGATTGCAAGAAGGAACAAGCTCGCCGGCTAAAAAGGCATACACCTCATGAAGTGAACTATTTGTTTAGCAGCTTTGTTTTGTTGAGTCTCATGCTTAGTGCATTATGTTTCCAACTTACATGTCGAGGTAGCCTAGGATTGTCAAGGCACGATGCTCTATTTGTGGTTGTGGTTTCAGTTTCTGTGCAATTTGTTATTGTAAGTCCTTAAGGTCATTATGATACTCTTGTGGTAGTGGATAACTCCTGGTTGGTTGGTTGTTTCCGCTGTTTATTTCTGAGTTTTGAGTTGGGTAGTTTTATATCATCTTATAATACTTAAGATGTGGAGTCTGTATATTGTGGGGCCCCGCCCGGACCTATATTATACGGTCATTATAGGGGAAGTGTTACATAACTGGCATCAGAATAAGCTTCAACCATCAAATGATTATTATTTTGAAACAGAAGTCCCTTTCCCGGAGATCCTTTCACATATTCCAAGATCTTTAGAGCTGATTGAAGATGATACTCATTGGGAGCTTGCATAAACTAGCTTACCCTTCCTACTGCATAACAAATATCTAGCCTTATGACTGTCAGATAAATGAGTTTTCCCACAAGCCATCTGTATCTAATGACATCTATAAGGAGAGGGGAGTCCTCACTCCAACCCTTGTCATCACCAATAGCCATTGGACAACGAGAAGGTTTAGCCCCAAGAAGACCTTTCTCTTTTAAATGATTTAAGGCATACTTTTACTGCGTGAGCACAACAGAACTAGGTTTCAGGGAAATCTCAATTCCCAGGAAGCTCTTGGGAGACCACATATATATTGTAACAAAATGTTGAAGAAGATACTTCTTTGTTAGAGAAATTCCCTTCTTATCATCCCCTATAAGAAGAATGTCATCCGTATAAACAGCAAGAACAACTAGCCCATAGAAGTCTTGGGTATAAATCGAGTGGTCTGCAACACTTCTAGCAAACCCAATAATAGACATAACTTCACTGAACTTCTCAAATCAGGCTCGTGGGTTTTACTTAAGGCCATAAATTATCTTACTCAATCTACACACCTTAGACTTGCCCAGAGCAACATACCCAGGAGGTTGCTCCATATAGACCACCTCTTGTAGATCATCATAAAGGAATGCATTCTTGACATCCAACTAAGTCATCTCCTAGTCTCTATTAACATCCATAGAAAAGAGAACATGGATCATCATAATCCGAGCAACTGGGAGGAGGTATCAAAGAAGTGAACATCATAGGTGTGAGTAAATCCCTTGACAACAAGACGAGCCTTATAACAATCAATAGTACTATCAGGAAAAAACTTGATCACAAAGACCCAGCGACAACCAACAACATCAGCTCCTGGAGGGGTATGGAAAAGATTCCAAGTACCCCATTTAGTTAGAGTTTTCATCTCTTTATCCATAGCGACTTTCCATTAAGGAATAACAAGAGCTTCTTGATAGGTAGTCGGGATGACATTAGCTAATAGAGTGAGAGAAAAAAGTCTTGCAGGAAGGAGATAGTCGAGCATAAGAAACGGACATCACATAGAGGATGTTGAGTGCAAGTACAAACTCCCTTACAAAGGGCAATCAGAAGATTAAGGTGTGACTTATTTATAGTATCAGATCCATCCGTCAGAGAGACTATTGGCCCGGGAACTGGCAGCAGCAGCTCAGGGAGAGAAGCAGAATCTTGAGAAAGAGAGGTAAAATCAGAGGCTGGTATAGGAAGAAGGGACATAGGTTCAGGTAGAGATGGAGAGATAATAGATAAAGAAGAGGAGTCATCAGAAGATGAGAGAGTAGAGGTACGAGAAACGTAAGGAGCATCCTCAAAGAAAGTAACATCTGCGGAAACATACTATTTACGGAGAAGAGGTTCATAACACTGATATCCTTTTTGTGTCAGATAGTAGCCTAGAAAAATGCACTTAACTAAGCGATGAGAGAGTTTGTTTTGTCCAGGAGAAGGAGAGCGAACAAACGATGTGCATCCACAGATACGTGGAGGTAAATGAAATGGTGTTGCATCAGGATGCAAAATGGTGAAAGGAGATTTTTTGTTGGGAACCGAAAAAGGAACTCGGTTGATAAGGTAACAAGAAAGAAGAATGACATGACCCCAATATGATCGAGAAACACTCATTTGAGTTTGAAGAGTCTGAGCCATATCAAGGAGATGGCAATTCTTGCGTTCAACAACCCTTTTTGTTGAGAGGTGTAAGGACAACTAGTTTGATGTATAATGTCATGATGCATACAAAAGACTACAAATTAATGACCAAGGTACTCTTTGGCATTATCAGTGTGAAGCACTTTTATGTGAACATAAAACTGAGTACATATCTCGTTATAAAAACAGTGAAAATAGGAAAAAAAAAATTCATAACATGCTTAGAGCCAAGTACAATATAGTTCATCTTGAAAAATCATCAGTAAACGTAACAAAAATACAGACTACCCATACTAATAGTTTTAGTTACAGCAGGACCCGAATATCAGAATGAATAAGTTCAAAAGGATAAGAAGAACTACGTCCTAGTTTTGCCAAAAAAAGCCAAACGGTGGTGATTGCCAAGTTGGCAAGCTTCATAATAGAGAAGAATCTCCTTGAGGTAAATCAGGAAGAAGCTGGTAAAGAACGTGAGGAGGAGGATTCCCAAGGCAAAGATGTCACTATAGAAGGAAAAAGTAGAAAAGGCAGACACATTATCAATGTAGAACAAGTTGTTGCTTTCAGTCTCAGTAGAAATTGTCTCTTGTACTGAGGATCCTAAAAATAACAAGTTGTTGCAGTAAAAATAGTCGTGTAATTTATTTTTTACATAGAGAAGTAATAGAAAGTAGGTTGCACGAAAACGTTAGGACGTAGAGAGTGTTCGTAAGTTGAAGAGATGGAGTGACATGCACGTTTCCAGATCCACACATAGCGGATGAAAAACCTTCCACAATAAAAATCGGAGGTGATCGGTTGGGTTTGTCCAGATGAGAGAAAATATTAGGATTGTCGGTCATATGATTAGTAGCACTAGAATCAATGAGCCACCTACCCGTAGTGGCCATATTTGCATTACCTGAAGAGGTATCAAGAGAAGTGAACTTCTTCGAGGTAGTATAACTCGAAGCAGGGCAAAGATGAGGATGCTTGACCCAGGAGAGGTCAACAATGTGACCGGTCTTGCCATAATGAGAGCAGAGATTTCTAGAGGGGCCAAGACCACCGAAGTGGCCTCCGCGAACATTGGGAATATCACTACAAGCCTAATGCGAAACAATGTCAGAAGGAGGCAGAGAGGCAAGCAAAGAATATTGAAGAAGAGTAGTAACAGTAGAAATGCATGCAGCAGTAGCATCCAGAATTGGAGTATCAGTCTCTCCAAGAATTTGTTGCCAAATTATATCATAAGATTCGGGTAAACGAAGTAAATAACACACAACAGAACCACCAGCTCCTAAAATTGTTTATGTTGCTCAATGATAACTCTAATTTTGTCCATGTTTTTATGTTATTTTTATTTATAATTAATTAGTTTTTATAATATATTTTATAATTTTATTATTGAATTTTTTCTAATTTCTTATTTCAGAGCAATCTGGGCTGCAAATTTCAATTTGGAGTCTATAGGGTTGACCAGGAGACAAAACTGGGCAAAAGCAATAATATTTCAAAAGACACGCCATAGTCACGGGCGTGACCGACATGGTCACGGGCGTGACATCCTGGCGAGAACCCGGCTCGTGGAAGGAGCTACCTGCCACGTCAATTAAAATTACACGCCTTAAGGTCACGGGCGTGACCATCATTACACGGGCGTGTACTCCAGGCGTGACATCCAGTGCCCTGCCCTGACTTCCAGTCAACGGCAGATCAATTTGCAACGTCACGGCGTGACACATTTGGCACGGGCGTGACATACCCCGTGACAGCCCGGCGTGCCGACTTAATGCTGCAGTTTCAGTCGCTGGGAGTTTTCTCAAGACACGCCCATGGTCACGGGCGTGACCAGGGGCGTGACCCTCCAACAACGTCCGGAGTTATTCCCGCCGTTTCTGCTTCCCGCCGTTCTTCTACAACCGTCAAGACACGCCCTAGGTCATGGGCGTGACCTAGGGGCGTGACCCGCAAATTAACGACTTTTGGCGATTTCGCGCCAACGTTCAGAAGACTTGAAGACGACGGTTCCGAGACCGACACGCCCTAGGTCACGGGCGTGACAGGGGGGCGTGACCACCCAGCAACTTTTTCTATAAATTCCAGACAGCTTCAGATGGCCAGGAGAGATTTTTTGGGAGCTTAGTGCTGTTTTATTTACTGTTTTTCCTGCATTCTAATTCATTTTGTACCTTTACTTTCAAGTCTTTTCTTTGATCATGTCTTCTTTATGCTTTCATATAATTCTCCCATCATGATGAGTAGCTAATTTCCCAATTAGCACTTGATCATGATGAACTTTGGAATGGAATAAAATTCTTATTTTTGTCTCAAATTAGCAAGCATTCTATTTTCTAAAATTTGGTTTATCTTTGATTTAAATTTTCTTCGAATTCATAAGTTGCAAATTATGTTTATTCGAGCTTAGATTCGTATCCTAGATTTACCGAGAGGTTGTGGATACGAGTAGATCACTCAAGGATAAAGAGAGTTTTCTGCACCCTCGAGAGAGGAACGCAAAATTCTTCCGCCTTGGAGTCAACTCCATTAGTGAGGTTCACCGCCTAAAGCAAGCTTAGGTCTTTCGACTGGCCGAGAGGTCTTAATCGATCTACCTAAGGTTAGTCGAGTGCGTATTCTCGAGAGAGGCGCTTCGTAGCTTTGGAACCTCCGCGGTCAAAGTTAATAATTTAGATGCTTGTGCTCTTTAATTTCGTGGATTTTATTCTAGCCCAAAGGGATTCTAGATCAAGTGCTAGCCTTTAATCATCGAATTTCTCCTCTTAATTTAACGTTCGTTTTCGTTTTTCGCAAAACCATTTTCCGATCGATAAAATAATAGCTCTTCCTTGTGAGTACAAATACTCAACGGTCCCCGAGTTTAAATACGATATTTTCTATACTATATTTCGATAGGTACGCTTGCCTATTTGAGATTATAGTTTGGATACTTTTCAAAACTTATAAAATCTACATCAAGTTTTTGGCGCCGTTGCCGGGGACATTTTGTTGTTGATATTTTGAAAGCAAGGCTCTATTAATTTTATCATTTTCTTTTTGTTTTAGAAATATCAAAATCAAAAAAAAAAAATATTTATTTTGTTTTATTTTGGTGTATGACCCGAGGGAATCCGTCGCCTCTTTTTGATTTGGATCCGGAAATCGAGCGAACCCTTCGGCATCGCTTACGATTTCAAGTTCCGAATTTTCAAGATACGGACTCCTTAGGAGACACTCCTAATCCTTCATTAATCCTCTCTCCGTCACCGCCTTCTTCTTCTCCTTCCTCATTTAGTTCTTCTTCCCATTCTCCTAGATCTCCTTCTTCTGCTTCTTCCATATGGGTGAGCCAAATGCGGTTGAACAAAGGACTATGTCCTATTATGCCCGTCCAAACTTGGACGAGACTCAATCTAGTATTGTTCGCCCCGCTATTGCCCCAATAATTTTGAGTTGAAGCCAAGCATCATCCAAATGGTACAACAATATGTACAATTTGATGGGCTTCAAGATGAAGATCCAAACGCACATATTTCAAATTTCTTAGAAATATGCGATACTTTTAAATTAATGGTGTATCCGATGATGCCATCCGGCTAAGGTTATTTCCATTTACATTGCGCACTAAATCCAAGCAGTGGTTGGGTTCTCTACCAAGAGGATCCATCACAACATGGGCTCAAATGACGGAAAGATTTCTTACGAAATACTTTCCGCCGGCTAAAACGGCTAAATTGCGCAATGATATCACTTATTTCTCCCAAATTGATTCGGAAACGTTATATGATACTTGGGAGCGTTTCAAGGAATTGCTTCGTCGATGTCCTCATCATGCAATTCCGGATTGGTTACAAATCCAAACCTTCTATAACGGCCTAAATTCTCAAACTAGGCAACATATTGATGCCGCCGCCGGTGGAACGCTTAATAACAAAACACCGGCGGCCGCACAAGAGCTTATAGAAGGTATGGCTTTGAATACCTATCAATGGAGTACACCTCGGTCTAAACCACCTAAACCGGCCGGGATGTATGAAATCGATACGGTTTCAAGTTTGTCTCTCCAGGTTGAGCAACTACAAAAACAAATGAACGAGATGTCTGCTTCCTCGTCCAAATCTACCTGTGAGCCCCAATATTGGGAGCCTTCTACTATTGCCGAGCATGTGGATTACATGGGTAATCCGAATCGGCCACCTTATAATCCGGGTAACAATTTTGGCAATACCTATCACCCGGGTATAAGGAATCACCCCAACTTCTCTTGCAGTAATCCGGGGAACGCGGCGCGCCCGCCGAACTGATTCCACCCGGCTATTTTCCACCGCAAGCTCCCAAAGCTCCCAATCTCGAGGAATTGTTCACTAAATATACGACTACAAATGACGCCAACATCCGGAATCTCACCGGATCTCTTCGAAGTTTGGAGACGCAAATCGGGCAAATCGCTAAAATGCTCTCCGATCGTCAACAAGGAGCGCTACCGGGCAATACAGAGCCCAACCCCAAGGAGCATGCAAAAGCCATCACCCTACGGAGCGGGAAGGAGGTAACCAATTCTCCAAATCCGGTTGATACTTCTCCAATTCCGGTTGATACGGAGGTAATAATTTCTCCATCTTCTCCTCCGCCTAAACCTTTTACTTCTAATAAACCAAAAGCTTATCAACCACCTCTTCCCTATCCATCTAGAATGCAAAAAAACCGGGTGGATGAACATCACGGTAAATTTTTGACATGTTTAAACAAATCAAATTAATCTACCGTTTTGTGAAATAATCGCACAAATGCCGAAATACGCCAAGTACCTCAAGGATCTTTTATCCAATAAAAAGAACTTGAGGATATCTCCACGGTTCAATTGAACGCGGAGTGTTCGACAGTTTTACTTAATAAATTACCTAAGAAAATACCCGATCCGGGTAGTTTCTCCATTCCCTGTTTGTTTGGTGATTTATTAGTAAAACGTGCGTTAGCCGATCTAGGCGCCTCAATCAATTTAATACCTTATTCTTTAGTTAAGAAGTTGGGATTAGGAGAACCTAAACCCACAAGATGTGCATTCAATTGGCGGATCGGTCTGTCAAGCTCCCTATGGGGATCATAGAGGATGTGCTGTCAAAGTTGACAAATTTATCTTTCCGGTAGATTTCGTCATCTTTGACATCGAAGAGGACACCGAGGTCCCACTCATTCTCGGTCGCCCTTTTCTTGCCACCTCGCGCGCAATTATAGACGTTAGTAATGGGAAACTTCTCCTTAGAGTCGGAGATGAAGAAGTTATCTTTACTATTGACACGTCTATGAAAAACTCGCTCTCAAATGACGACTCATGTTATTATTTGGAGGCTTCTCTTGAAGAAGACTCTTTTCTTTTTTCTGAAAAATCTTTATCTTCTTTTGATCATGATGCCGATTTAGAACATTTAGATTTAATTGCTCATGAAAATAGTGATAATCTCTCGATCACGCACGCACACTATTTTTGAACTTTTAGACATTGGTAGTGATCGTTTGAAAACTTCTTATGATGAACCTCCCGCGTTAGAACTAAAACAATTGCCTGATCATTTAGAGTATTTATTCTTAGCGGAGGATTCAAAACTTCCGGTTATTGTGTCGGCCTACTTGACCAATGAAGAAAAAAATTAAATTATCTCATATTTTAAAACTTCATCGCCGCGCAATTGCGTGGAAGATCACGGATTTGAGAGGGATTAATCCCTCCTTTTGCACCCATAAAATTTTTTTAGAAGAACACGCTCACAAAACTATTCAACCTCAACGCCGGCTAAATCCTAACATAAGGAGGTAGTCAAGGCCGAGGTCATAAAATTATTAGATGCGGGTATCATCTATCCAATTTCGGATAGCTCTTGGGTGAGCCCGGTCCAAGTGGTGCCCAAGAAAGAGGGTTAACGGTAGTTCCTAATGATAAAAACGAGTTAGTTCCCACTCGAACCGTTACCGGATGGCGGGTGTGCATCGATTACCGTAAATTAATGATGCCACCCGTAAGGATCACTTTACTTTGCCATTTATTGATCAAATACTTGAACGGCTATCCGGGCACTCATTTTATTGTTTTCTGATGGTCTCTCGGGATATTTTCAAATCCCAATCGCGCCCGAGGATCAAGAGAAAACAACCTTCACTTGTCCGTTTGGCACCTTCGCCTATCGAAGGATGCCTTTTGGTTTCTGCAACGCGCCGGCAACCTTCCAGGTGTATGCTAGCGATCTTTGACGAATTAGTGGAGGATATCATGGAGGTTTTCATGGACGATTTCTCCGTTTTTTGAGATTCGTTTGATTTATGTTTGGCAAACCTTTCCGTGTACTCCAAAGATGTGAGGACACGAATCTAGTTTTAAACTGGGAGAAGTGCCATTTTATGGTACGGGAGGGTTTGGTCTTAGGCCATAAAATTTCTAGTAAGGGCATAGAGGTAGATAAAGCAAAATTGAAACTATAGAAAAGCTACCTCCCCCTTCAAATGTTAAGGCCGTTCGTAGTTTTTTGGGGCATGCCGGTTTCTATCGCCGGTTTATTAAAGATTTTTCTAAATAACTAAGCCCCTAACCCACTTGTTAGAAAAACGCGCCGTTCATTTTTGACGAAAATTGTTTGCGTGCTTTTTCTCTTATTAAGAAAAATTGATTAACGCTCCTATCATGATCGCTCCAATTGGGAGCTTCCCTTTGAGATAATGTGTGACGCTAGTTAGTTTTGCCGTTGGTGCGGTGTTAGGACAACGCATCAATAAAAACTTTCATCCTATCTATTATGCAAGCAAAACATTAACCGCGCACAGGAAAATTATACGACCACCGAAAAAGAATTATTAGCCGTAATTTTGCATTGATAAATTCCGCTCATATCTCACTTTGTCTAAAATTATTGTTTTTACTGATCACTCGGCTTTGAGATATTTACTAGCAAAAAACAGAA